>VDFB02271358.1:669224506-669553462 GCA_007258455.2 Sequoia sempervirens
GATGGGACAAAGATATGCAACAGACATGGCCGAGCTAAGTTTTAAAAGCAAATTTTTCCAAAGTTTTGTAGTTTGGAGACTCACCTGCCTTCTTATGCTTGTCTATGTAATACGTAGTTGAGGTGAAGATAGATTTTCTCCACAAGTTGAGCTAAAGCTAACTTAAGCTTATGTACAAATTGAGTGATTAAATACAAAGAGGTGGTACCGATTATTTGTTAGAAAATTTAGTTAAACAACTAAAGTACCTCAAGATGGAACATTTATCTATGATAATTAAAAAATTGTTTGCACAATGAAAAAGAATCTAGACAGTAAAAAAACCCAACAACCTTAAGCTTAGCTTAGGGAGAAGTGTAAGGAGGAACTCCACTATTAATAAGGAAAAACCAAGAAAAGGTGTTGAAGAATCAACTGAAATGACTCAAACAATTTGCAATAGGAAAAGGAAAATTATTGCTTCTATTAATATTTTTCTTCATAATTTCATTCTACTTTAGTATTTTTATTACTAATGTTTTCTAATAAATTAATAGAATCAGCCTAGAGTAGTTTATTTAATTATAAATATTTAATGTATGTAAATTTATTATTATATGTGCAATGTTATCTCTTTAATATGGTTTATAAGATAAAATCATTTAAAAAGGGTATTCTCAAATTTGTATTTAAATGGAAATATAAGGTGAATGTCTACGAGTATAAGTGTAAAGATAATATAGGGATAAATATGTTGTAATAAATGTGTATAATGATGGATCAAGATGATAGAAATGATCTCAACCTCATGCAAGACAATTCTTGAACTAAAATTGAGGATTTATAGATTGTATGGAGTAGCTTGAGATCATGTATATGATAGGAATTTTATCTCTATTATTATAAATTTCTATTACATGTGATTTAAGAATACATTTTAAGATTTTGATGTAATGCCCCTCCATTTGCTTTGTCTGGACAGCTTCTTGGATTTCATCTAGACTTTATGAGGTGGTTTATCTTGACTTTATGTTACTATTTGATAAACTTTATGACACTATTGGATGTTACTTGGACATGGTGATATTTTGATGAGTTGATGTTGTGACTGATTATTTGTTTATAACATGCTTTCAAATTAGAATAGTTGTTATTTGAGTTAATATTGATGTATGCTCATTTATTGATTATTGATGTTTTAATTTTGTCAGTCTTGATGTGACTGTATTGGTGAAGAGGATGGTATTGCATCTCTCGCTTGTGAGTGCCCTGTGATTTCCATGATTCTCTCTTTACGATGTGTATGAATTATTATCTAGATACATGTACGAAAATTGCTTTGTTTGTTGGTTTGCAGGTACAGGACAATGGCTTCACCTGGTTTCACAGGTCTGAGCGTGTCCATTGCCAACAGTAATGTTGATTGGGAGATAGTAATGGGTTAACCTAGTCAAACCTTTACCCTAGTACAGTGTGTCGTTAGTCCGTGTTTTGGTCATGTTCTTTATCCATGTTGGTCTTGGTATTTTATTTATTGTGCAAGTTTAAATTGTAAAGATTAAATTATAAGTTGTGATTAAGTATTTAATTAATATGGAGACCTGATTATAAATAAATTAATTAATTTAATTTAAGTTATTATAAAGTAATTTTAATTATTAGATTAAATGTGGATTTAAATAAATAAGTGATTTAAATATGATTTGAATTAAATAAATTGTTTTTAATTTTAAATGCATATTTTGGGAAAAGATCTTAGAAATATCTTGGTTATTAAAGGAAAAAGATATTTGTTGTGTTAACTGGAATTTAGAAGGTTTTGTTTTCTAATTGTCTTAAAATTGATTTTCGAAGAGATTGATTGAAATTTGTAAGAAAATAGGTAGTTGTTTCCACGGAGAAAAAAAGAGAGAGGTTTTTGGGAATGGGAGAATTGTTTTTGTGGTTTGAAGAAATTGTAAATCTTAGAAGCTCTCTAATAATTTTAGGAATCTAGTTTGTTGTATTCTTGGCTGTGGATTATTCCTGTTCTCTGGGAAGTGGCAATTCTTCTGGAGGAAGCTTTGGCAGCTTTGGCAAATTGAAGATTAAAGGGAAGCTCGACATTAATCTCTAAATCATCTGATCTTCTGGAACAAGTTCTTTATTACTTTGTTAATTTTAATTTGAAAAAGAAAAGTTAATTTTTTATTGTATAGCAAATTGGAAAAGTTTAGAAGAGGATCTCTTTCATTTTAGAAGCTTTTGTTTTTGAAAGAAAGTGTCGTGATTGTTACAGCCTCTATAGAAAAATAAATTAGATCCTCTGTGTAAATTGATTATTTGAAATAGATTTATACAAAAGGAAATTATAGATAAATCTTAAAACCTCTGTGAAATTAAATCGAAACTGTAGGAAACTCTTTTCTGTGAAAATTGGATATGTTCTTCTATAGAAAATTCTTGCTTTAAAATTGATTAGAAACCATCTTCTTTTAATTTTTGTTTATATATATATTCTTGTGAATTTGTGTATTGCACAGAATTGAGAAAGTTAGTATAAAATTATTTCTTTTAAGCCTGAGCTAGATCGAAATCCGTACGGCAAATTCTTGGAATTTTATTAAGTTAGGAAAATGTATGGGAAGGGGAAGCGGTGGCTACCCTAGCGCCGACTCCCCTTTGGGGAAGAACTGGCACTGTGAGCAGTCGGCACTGCCCACACCGCCCAGGCTTCCTTGTATGGGGAATGCATTTAGCAGGCCGTGGTTGTATTCACACAGCCTGCGTTTATTTTCATCCACCTTCGATTCTGTTCTTTTAAATGTTTTTTTATATATAATATATATAGTATATATATAATATATATGATATATGCTTATAATATGTATTATATATATTATATATATATATGTGCCATTGTTTTTATATATAATATATTTAATGTATATATATTATATGTATAATATATATGTTAAATAATTAATATATATATTATATATATATTAAATATGTTTATATATGGTTAATTTAAAACACATGAGTAGATATTTTAAATGTTAATTGGAAAAAAAAGTATAAGTGATTTTATAATTGAATATATTTATTTAATGTTTGATAATTACGATAGGTGCATGCAAGCACGTGTAGTTAAATAGAAATGATTAATTATTTTAATTGTGAAGTTGAGTTAGTCAATATGAGTAGTTGTGAAAACTGAAGATTAAACATTTAGTTTTACTTGGTCGTAGAATTATTAAGGAGAGTTATGCTTGAGCGTTATATTTTTAATTATGAGATATTGTTCTATTGGATTTAGTAAATTTGAATGTTAGTGCTTTTAATTACAAGAGATTGTTTATTTTATTACAAGTATTTATGTAATTGCGTATTGTGGGGGGGATATTGTTGCCAAGAAAATGTAAGTCTTCCAGAGATTGTAATTGTGGAAGGGTTGTTCTGTTATTCACCCTTTGAGATTTCTTTGGGTAGTGCACATAGTTGGATTTAGTATTGGACATCCGTAGGGATGTGTTATCTTTTGTGTTATGTTATTAGCAGTTCTAGTGCACTGTCTACCCTTGGGTTGTGGAATATGTTTTCGTGTTGTCGATAAGGGAGTGGCTTTCAACGAGGGTCGGGACACAAGGGGGTCCCAGGACAACTCATGTGAAAGTCAGTTTAATCAAGTGGAAATTAAATAACCTGTATTAGGGGAAAGAGTAGCTTAATACATTTAATTAGATAATTTAGCCTCGCTCATTGGCTCAAGGGCTTGTGTGAGACTTAAGATGAGTCAGGAAGGCCTGGAATGGAAAGATCGTTATCTTGTCTTCTAGAAAGATAATCGATTCTGCACTGGTGTGCATATGGGGCCAGGTTCATGAGAGGTTACCAGGATAACCCAAGATGGGGGTCGAGACCTAGGAAGATCTCGTTTGGATAACCAATGTAACCTTTGTGATGACACTCCTCCTATGACAATAGTCAGTTTGTATTGTGTAGTGGTTGTTCTTGATTCAGTGATTCTGGAAGCAATGTAACCCTATGCTTTGTATTTACTGGTACAGTGTGGTTTTGTACTTTGCCTATGTCTAGAGGTAGTAGGTTTGTCTTGGTTACCTGTTACTATCTCCTAGCACGGGGGTTGGGCCTACATGTACCACATGGTTGGGTGGCGTGCACCTTACACTGTTGGGTTTTCTCTTCATGTTCTTGATGGTGGGATCTTCTAGTTCGAGGAGCTCGTGTGTTTCTATGGATTTTTACTTCTCTTATATTCATTGTAACAGTGGGACACTATATATTTGTATTCCTTATATGTAATCAAGGAGGATTCTTTGAGTTGTAATTGTAACATTATGTATGATCTATTCATTGTTGGATTAAATTGTATATATTATTTTAAGTGGTGTTGTATTTGTGGAAATATGTTCATTACATTTACATGTTTAATTTATTATGCAATGGGTTAATGCTTTGTTGTATGTTGTTATCATGAGTTAATTCCATATGCTATGTTTTAGAATAATTTTGTAAGTTTTGAAATTTACATGTAGACATGTTGTGTGGCCTAGAGGATGTATGTGTTAGAGTAGTTTACTTCACTCGTCATTATTACTCTTTCTAAGAAAAAAAAATTAGTTGTGCTTCTGCAGTATTGCATTGTCCTCTAGGTTGCGGGACGGGGTTTTACAATTTTGGTGTCCCTATATGTAATTATGTAACTAGATTTTAAAGGGAAGTTTTGAAAAAATAAAAATTATTTAACATAATACAACTAATTAATATATTGGAGAGGAAGACTTTAAAGTATAATTGAATAGTAAGGATTCTTTGAGACACATTAAATAATTCTATTAGATATTTGAAGCATAGAAATAATATATGTCATATTTTCTCATCTTATATGTATAATCCATGCCACTTCCTTAGAACTATTTAATCATAAAAAAGTTAAAATTAATTAGTTAAAATTAAATTAAATTAAATTAAACTTAATTTAATATAATAAAATAAAATTGACATGTAGAATGGAAAAATATAAAAAGGATATTTTTTTTTCATTTAATAAAATATAAATTAATATATATTTTTTTCAAAATATATATATATAAATATAAATATATATAAAATAAAATTGACGTGTAAAATGGAAAAATATAAAAAGGATATTTTTTTTTCATATAATAAAATATAAATTAATATATATTTTTTTCAAAATATATATATATATATATATATATATTTATATATTACATTATTAATGCTATATTAAATTAAATGATAAGAAGATGTCACTTCACTCAAAAAAATTATACAATAAAAAATAATAAAAAATATTTCCTTTTATTAATTACCACAAATTGTTATTATGAAAACATTTTACATGAATACCTCTATTTTATAAAGTTACACCTATGACTTGAATAAATAAAATTAAATAATGATTACTTATGAATCATGATAGATAGTAAGGTTGTTGATTTTGTATGAAAAAATATTTACTTCAAAAGATGAACTTCTCATACTTACTTCAAGGCATCAATCCATAACACTATAATATATAGTTCATTTTAATTATGCTATAATTACATCTTTCTAACTCTACCCCTAAATCTAATTCAAACTCTAACCCTAACACTAATTCTAACCCTACATATATAACCTTAAATTAACTTTATTAAGGATCGGATTAGTGTTATAATTAGGGCTAGGGCTCAAGTAGGCTTATGGTTCAATTGGGGTTATGATTTGATTAAGGTTAGAGTTCATTAAGGATAAGTGTCCACAATATTAATTCTAAACCTAATTGTGATGATAACCCCAACCCAATTTCTAATTCTAACTCTAATCATAATTGGAACCCTAACCCTAACCCTAATCTTACTACTAACACTAACCCAACCCTAGTCTCAATATATGTAAGCATGATGAAAATAGGTGTCAGAAGGATGTCTCTCCACGTAATTTATATATATTAATATTTAATATATGTATGCTAGTTATTACATCGATAGTAACTCTACAATGACAACACAACATATAGGCGGTCAACAAATCTGTGAAAGAAAAACAAAAATCTACTTTCTATTTTTATGAACAATAATTTTTTATTATTTTTTAATTATTTTAAAAGTGGACAATATCACAAAATTCTATTTTCATTGTTTAATTACAATAAGTTTTGTTTTTTCCATCTAGTAAGTCATAGAATGATTTGTCATTATTTATTAAAATTGTTAATCAAAAATAAATAAATGCTCTTTAATTTTATATAAATTATCTTGTTATTTAATTATCCACTTTCCCACCTTCTAAATTAAATAATTACTTTAATTATTTAATTATCCTTTAATCTCTCAAACATTATCCATTCATTAATGATAAATAAAACATTTAATTTATTTATCTAAATCCCACTTGCACATTCTTTTAATAATTAATTCATTTAATTAATTACTAAATCTCATACAAATTCTTTATCTAGTTCTTATCTCCAAGATTAAATAATTTATTATTTAATTAATTCACACTTCTTAAATTAAGTAATTATTTTAATTATTTTATTTAATTCCTCAACATTATCTACTTCTAAAAATAAATAAAACCATTTATTTTATTTATTTAATTAATTCAAATCTTGCACATATAAATAATTATTAAATAATCATGTAAGTTCTCACTTCCTAAATTAAATAATTGCTTTTTATTATTTAATTTATTTCTCAAATATTATCTTCTTCCAAAATAAATAAAATCGTTTATTTTATTTATTTAATAAATTTAATCTTGCACATTCTTCTAATAATTAATTCATTTAATTAATTATTATCTCATGCATATTCCACCTCGTTTTTAACAACCACTCTCTTCTTGGATAATTGATTCCACTTCCCTCAATCAAATAAGTTCACTCTCACTTAGTGTGAGTTAATGAAGCAATTAAATCACTTAACTCTTCAATCAATTCCTCATGCACATAGTTAACTAGAATCTTGTAGCCAGTTGTAGTTAGTTAACTCCCTAATCAATTCCTCTCAATAATACTCAACCCTTGATCTTGATCTTCCACCTCTTAATTTGGATCATTCATTCAAATCAGACATTTCTATAAAATCACCCCTCATATCTCTTTGATGACTAATCACAAACTTTGGAGTTTTGCATCATTGATCTCTTTCACACACTTTTGAGCTTGAAGCGAAGAAGAGCATACCAAATCTAAGAGAAAAGCAAAGAAAAGGAGAAAAATGGAAGTAAGTTATGTCAACACGATGAAGGTAATATTAATGCTTTCTTAATTATGATTTCATTGTGTCGTTTATGTTCCATTTGTTGATTTGGATTGTATTTGGGTTTTGAATTACAATCTTTTTGGTTTATTGTGTTAATTCATTACCTCCTTTATGGTTAATCTCATTTTTTCAAGTAATATTCTAGTGAACCCGACGTGAACTACTAACCTTTTTTGAATAACCTTGTTGTTTGCAAGTTTCTAATATTTTCTATCTTGCAGGTTACAAGTAATTTTAAGAGATTTTGAAAATAATTTTTTTTAGGAGCCTTTTTGAGGAAAAATAAACATCATGTTTCGACCAGAAGGGTCGAGGGATGAATTTTCATATATAATATTCCATATTTTAGTGCTAGTTAACATTTAAAATTAAAAAAACATAATTTTCAAGCACTTTATTAATTTGTACATTTGTACGAATTTGTACTTTTGGACTATTAATTTATTTTTATGACTTAAATTTTTGTTTATAATTAATTTTATTTCATTTTTTTATTATAAAATTAATTAATAGAGATTTAATCACTTGGTCAAATTTCTTGTTCTTCTTTTTTCATAGTTTTCAAAAATACTTACCGATAGTAAAACATGCATAACTTTCAAACCACTAATCAGACTCTCAAGTTGTTGCAAGCATTGGAAAGTTGATTCTGATGAGCATGTTATGAATTAGGTCATTTATTCAAATAATAAATCAAAAATAAGGTATAATCAGTCCAAGTGAAGGCTCCAGTTTCAAACTTCAAATAAGCACATACACAAACTTGATTTTTTTATATATTTTTTTAATTTCATAAGAATTTCACAATTATTCTAATGGTTTGCTTGGATTTCACTAATCATTTATGTAGCTTGTGGCAAACACTAGGTCAAGATTTTTTTATAAACTACTAACAATGGGTTTTGTAGGTTTTCAATAGTCTAGAATTTCACACTTATTTTGGTGCACTAAAATTTATCTACAAATTTCACATTTCAATTGGTGCTCCTAAAATTGAACCCACAACTTGCACACTTCAATTTGGTGCTTTAAAATGAAGAACAACTTAGATGTTTTATTTTGGTGATCTTAAAATTAAACAAGATAACTATCATTTTCATTTGGGTTTTAAAAAGAACAAGACAACTTGCAATTTCTATTCCAATTGAACATGACGCATTTCATTTTTGGTGCATAAAATTTACAAAAAATTTCACATTTACATTGGTGTACCCTAAAAAGAACAATTTTATACTGTGTCTTGTGCACTTGCATGCACGTGAGTCAGTCCACCAAAAGTGTGTTGTTTAAATTATCCTCTCCCCTTATGTTGTGTGTGAATCCTGGGTGATGAGAAATAACAACATTTAAAACTTTTCCTTTTTATTTTAAGGAGGCTTGCTTGGGAGTACACCTGAGGGTTCAACCTTAAGCACATATCTCCAATGGGCTATATAGAAGGGAAAAATTCAAAAGGTAAGCTCAATCCACTTGTGCCATGCAGAGCATACCTTAGTGGTCCCAAGTGATTCCAGACATGGGTTTGAGACTTCGGTCTTGCGTTGGTCATATGTCGTGGTGTTATTAGGGGTTCCTCCACTATGAACCATTATTTTAGAAGCCTAAAGTCTTATTTAGCTATAACTTATAAGTGGTGAAACACGACAGGATCAACATGTGAAGCTACTCACCATGTACTCTCTTGAGTCGAGATAGAGTCTTTTTGGGTTGCTAGCAATAGCCTCTCAGGAAGAGAAAGAAGGTGTGCCCATAGTGTCTATTGATAACCTTGTGTCACTAGGCATCTACATCCACTTTTGTATAGAAAAGGTATTGAACAATCATCCCAATTATTTCACTACACGATCTTTCAAAGTATTTACCCCTTTAATGGGAGGTGGGCCTATTGTAAGTTTACAAACCCAATCTACCAATAATTAAGTTGTGAATGTATGCTTTGGGGTTTGTTAGTACCAGTAAAACCAATTAGCCTTAGGGCCTTATCTTTGTCACCTATTTTCAAGAGTCACAACTAAAAACTTGTATACACTATTTTCTATGTTTTCCCAATTGAATCAAATCAAAAAACTGAAAAACTAATCAAATTCCTTGGGTCCCTTGGATAATTTTTTCTTGAAAAAAACAATGCACCACATTTGTTAGCCTATGCACCGAAACTGTGTATTTGCACCGCAGATTTATAGTACAACACATTTGTTAGCTTGTGCGATGCATCTGTCTATCTGAAAGCCGCATCTCTTTGCCTGCAACACATTTGTTGCATTTTGCACCACATTTGTGGTTAGAAATCTAGAAAAAATTGGTAACCCGCCCTAGTATACATTAGCAATGCAATTGTATCAATCACAGGTTTTGTAATGCATTTGTTGCAGACTACACCACAATTGTTAGTTTATGTCACGCATTTGTCAAACAGATAAAAAATATACTATTTTTAGAATGGGCATAAACCTGACTTTCTTTTTACATAGAATCTAAAATTAGAATTGAGTTACTTTCTTGCATTTTTCAGCAAAATTTTAGTTTTCCTAGGTTAAACATTGTATCCTTAGTGTCATATCAAAGTCCTAAAGATCTCATCTTAACATCTTCAAATTAGAAAACCAAGAAAATTTAGTGGTCAAGTCTAGTGTCACCTAAAAAATTTCAAACCTCGTTTTTATAAAATCCCATCAATAAAATTAGGAGGTTGACTTATTAATCTAGTTGGAATTCAACTTTTTTTATCAAACCACCATCATCATTTTGAGGTTTAGGATTTCCATTTGGTTACATTTTTCCATCCCAAAATTTGTCAAAGTAATCTCCAATTTTAGGATCATAAGTCAAAATATCTAAGGTCTTTTGCATCTGCAAAATCTCATCAAAAAATCCCAAAAAATAGAGTAGTATCATATACTTTGCATTCACCCTAATACATTAAAAATACCAAAAAAAATGTCAAATATCTAGAAAAACCAAAAAACAAAACAAAATATTTTTATGGAACTGTTACACATTCTCAAGGAAAACGCAAATAGATGGATTCAACATCTGATCATACTTACAACCCTACAAGTGACATGCACTTTGGGGAAAACCCTAGTGATCAAGAAAATTCATAATCTTGAAGTCTACCTCCATTTGATAATTATACTTTACATGAAGTATACCAAGGACTTACAACTGAAGAAATAGAAAATGTATCACAAGAACTTAGGATCTTGAGAATCATAGATGAACTAGTATAAGTAGACCCTAACAAATATTTCTTCCAACTTGCACAAAACAAAGAAAGGCTTCCCGCTAACTTTTATGTATCCAAAATCATGGAGGAAGCACAAGGTGCCATTAATCAAACACCACCAACACTTACCATATCATCATAATAGTTGAACACGGGCTTTCCACCTACTCAAACGTCACATTTTACATCAACTATGAATATCCCACCAACACCTACATTCAACAAACCAACCACTAAGCCATTGCAATCCACTCCATCTTAATCCATAAAACCATACAATAAAACCTCATTTGTCGGTGATCTCTTAGGAAGTATAGCAAGGAATGCTCAACTTCAATGTGAAAACAAAGTTAGGAAATCCCATCATATGGCTAATCCTGCATCATCCAACCCTCTTCCACCATCATGCCCTTCATCACCTATCAAGCTAATTCAAGAGATCCCTCTCCAAGATCCCAACCCATCCAATAGTTACATTGACAATATGTGTAGCTCATGTGATGAGAAATTAGACATGTATCAAGATATTTTTTCACAGCAAGATCAAACCTAGTTATCTATTTCTAGCAATTACCATAACATGTCCACCTCATTTGACTTCACAATAGGATATCTTGAAGAAGCATGTCCACAAGAAGCCTCTATCTCTCCTTACATTCATTTATCATTAGAACCTTTGCAACAACAACCTACATCATCCCCATCAACCAAAGCATCCACAAATATCACCTTCTAGGATTTTCCCCAAGGGCTACCCATGACAGATAATCCAATGTTTGATACAAATTTAATCCATAATTATAAAATTGTAGACTAAATACCATCATGTATCCCATCCATCTTATCACCCACTCTAGATATTCCTATTCAAATTCCATTACCACCATCCAAACATATTGTAGCCATCCAAAATCCTATTCATGCCACATTTTCAGAGCTTGATCTATGTCAAGAGCACAATCTAAAGCATCAAGAAGGTTCCTGAAACTAATCAAGATCAAGTTATTCAAATCCTGCAATCTCATCCTATCCTTGATCAAGATCCCATTATTCCTTTCCATGTCATTCATGATCCAAAAATTAATGTTGACTCCACCCATATTCCAATCACCTTTACTTCTATAGATGAAACACTTGCTTCCACTAGACACATAGATGATCTTCCTCTAGAATAAGAGTCCTCCTACTCTATACATATTTTCAAATGATCAAGCTATAGCCGAATTCACAAGACTCTAAAGTGACATTCTAAAAGATGACCATGAAGAAGGTTTCTACATCAACTTTGAAGCACCAGTATCTTTTGAAGAACCATCAAAATCTAATATTTCACAAAATCAAGTTGAAGATATTGATCAAGAAGCTATCCCACATATTAATGAAGCACCAGTATCCTATCAACTCGAATCACTCACTTTTGTTAAAGCAATCCTTCTTACTAATGATAGGACAACAATCATTGATGATTCCCAATAATATAAAGAAGAGTTAGCATCTTGTTATCAAAACAACAAATATCCTATTGCAAACAAGATCCGTCAAAGAATGCAATATAAAGGAAAAGGATTAGGCCTACATGAACAAGGTATTCTAGAACCAGTATAATTTATTGATAATCCTAAATATCAAGGACTTGGTTCTTCATCAATCGAGAAATATAAGAATGTTAGTGGTACCTCCATGATTCTAAGGGCAACTACATCTAATACAAATGTTGAGATAGGTGTTATAAATAGTCTTTATCATAAGATTTATGCCAACACTCCTCCAATTCACATCATAGATCATCATTCCTTAATTATTCCATCCACTAATTGGGGCCAACACTCCTCCAATATCAAAGTCAAGCTTTTCAAGCTAATAAATTGAAAAATCAAAGTGGACACATACAGTTAAAATGGATCTCAAAGAAAATTGGATCATGTAAAGCAGTTAATCAACATCCAAATCCAAATTCAATAGTTAGTGAAACTATTGAGGCACATCAAAAGGCCTTCAAATTATCAAAAGTGCCCACCTCCTTCAAAGCAAACTTTGTTGAACACCCAAAATATCTACATCTCTATGTTGAAATACCATCACCTCAATCACTTAAGCTTCACCGACCAACTATACATCAAACCACAATGTCAACATCAATGAAAACACTATATAAACTCATGCACATGTTACCAGCAGTCATATCAATGAAAATTTCCTCAAACTTCCAACAGACTTCAATACCAACACACAAGGTTTATGAAAAAATTGATCTCAAACATACTCAAAATATCGCATCCACCCTCCATCATCCACCATCTAAAGTTTGGAGAATAAAAAATCCTACATCCAAACTACTAAATAGATCATCCACATCTTATATCCCCCACCCAAATACAATATCCCACCTAAAATTTTAAAATCCCAAATCCAACATTCATCGTGTCTTGGTAGCAACACTTTATCGTAAGGACTCAATGGCACTCTATCGTGATATGTGCATTTAGATAAGGCCAACTCTGGTATCAAAGACAATCACAATAACATTCATGGGCTCTTTTACAAGTGCTACTATTTTGGCGAAGCAACTCCTCAAGGCAGGACATTATTGGCACACTATGAAAGCAACATCTACATCAACACCACCAAGTGGTCCAGCATGATTGACAATCATTCAAAATTCAAAAAATACAAAAAAATAAAAAATAAAGAAAAAAGTAAAAAAAATACGTCCAATAGTGAAAACCATTCTTATGGTGCTTTGGGAAGTACCATGATGAAAACTTGGAAAATAGGCATTATGCATAAAATTAAGCATCTATATGCATCATTCCAATTAGGAGCAACTTATGTCATCCATAATAAATCTAGCATCCTATCCATTCCTCCATAATAAATCCAACATCCTATCCATTCCATGCATAATAAATCTACTATCCATCCATTCCACTTGCATCCATCTTCCCTATCCACCTCGATCTTAATAAAGACCAGGGGTATATACTTCAAAACATGCTTTTGGTAAAATCTTGACATGGTCATTTTCCTTTGACCATATACCATCCCATGTCATATCCTCACCTACATAGCACTATCCAAACATTTCGCTTGGGTCAAACATGATATCCTATTATGAGATAGTCCTTGGAAGTAAAATCCTTTATCCCATATCTATTTGCACAATGCCTATCCTTCACATATCCATTTCCAACGCACTAGTGCGTCAACTCATGGTATTCCCTACATTTCTAGACATTGGGGGCAGGTGATTAATCCTACTTTTAAACAAATATCTTGATATATTTCTTCTATCTCACTTGATGATATGAATCTTGAGTAGAAACCACCATCTCATGAATAAACCGCGCCATCAAACTTTCCACCGTCAATATCAGTCCAAATAATCCCTATCAATATCATCAAGCACCTACACTCTGGTGGGTTATCAAACTACCAGACAAATTTTGTTCCTATTCTAGCTACAAATTTTTATCAATCTTATCTGATCAATCAATCATCATCTTGGGATGTATCTTTCCCAATCCTCATGTGGTTCCTATCTTAACAACACTATCCTTACATTGTTGTGTATCCTCAACAATATAATCACTATCAATAATCACTCAATCAAATCAATCAATTTTAGCTTGGCCAACGAAAAGATCTCAAAAGTCCTTCGATATCCCTATATACTGATATATCTTTATCATTCATCATCATTCATCCATATCATCATCATCTAGAAAATCCAAAAACATTAAAATATTGTAAAATACCAAAAACATTTAAAAAATTCCACAAATTTTGAAAACATGGCATCATCTACCATATCCATTGTCCTTTGTCAAGGACGATATCTTGATCAGACACAAACAAATCATCCTACAAAAAATTGAGCTTAAAAAATCATGTTCAACAATAGTTGAACTATCAAACTAGAGTACAACATAGTCGATCAATTGCCTACATATCTATTAATGAAATCTACATATCTTTATCAGCTATTAGTTGTCTTATACAAGTTTTTACATCCTCGAAACTAGACCAGGAATCTTATATGAGGTGCTCATTCTTGGAACCAGACACAATCCTATCAAAACACACTCATCTTTGATAAGAAGATATAAATGGTTGTTGACTCGTTTGGTCTAGTTAGTCATATCTTTTTATCTGATTTATCTTATGTCATGGTCTTATGCTACTCAATGATATCCACAAGTCATTAGAGGAGTGATGATGGATCATTACATCTTTTTCTGGTGATTTATGTTTGCAGTTTGTCTTGATAATATGACTGGGGCAACTAAGTTCCTTATGTGTGATTAGAGTTCCATTTGGCATAATTAAAACATTATCACGTCTCAGACTTGGTTAATGTTTTCTTTTACTTTATATGGAACTGGAACATGAATGTGTGTGGTAGAATAATAATTTGTGAAGTTAAATAAGAAGTAGGTGAATGATTATTTTATTTATGAAATGCAATGGATGATATTTTATTTCAATAAAATGAAATGTGATGTTTATTATGATGAAGCATAAAGAATGATATGAATTTCTTTGATTATATTTTTGGATACTAATCTATTAACGGGTGCCTGAGTTTAAATGAGTTGTAGGTTTGTCGAAGACCAAGAGTGTGGTTGTGGTAGAGGAGGTTAGCTACCTGGCAGGGTTAGGTTGGAACGGATTCTCTCGCACACACCACTTAGTAATCATATTAAATTGCATTTAGAAGTTATTTAATTAGTGCTTTATATTGTTTTACTTTGCAGTATTTATTTAAAATTAATAAAGTGGTAAATTGAATGCATGGAAATAAAAATAATTAGTTTAGCAAATTTTATGATAATGTTTTATTTGAAGATTAATATGTTATTTATTTTATTAAATTATGGATAATGTGTGCATGGAAAACAAATCTTGTTTTATTTTAAAATCAGATTTATTAGAAAACTTAGAGTAAACTAAAATGTAGGAAGATTTTCGAAAGCAAATAGATAAGATAGAAAACAATAGAAATAGAAAAATATGAGCAAAGTTGATTAAAAATTTTGAAAAACAAAGCAAAATAAAGATAGAACAGTAAATAAAATTTTATAAAAACTCTTTAATTCTCAATAGGAGCATGCATTCTGAAGGTTATTATTTTCATTCATTTTTTAACATTTATCTTTCTGAGAACAAAATTTGAAGCAAGCAAGAATGGTTGATTTGGGTGAAATTGGGAAAAGAAGAATAGAACAAGAGAGGACAGTTGATTCAGAGCAAATTAACCAGATTAGCATTGGACTCCAGGTTCTTAATTGTTCATTTTCATGAAATTTCTATTCAAATGTGTGAGAATGAATCATTTTTTGTTTTGATTTCATTTACTTTAGATCAATATGTTTTTTTTTTTTTTAAAAAAGAGGGGTAAAAAACTTTATTGAAATTCAGAAACTAGCATTACAACCAAGCAAAGGGCACAAGCTAGAAAAGAACAACAAACACCAAGAGACCCAGAAGCCAAATCAGTCAGTACCCCCACTGTCCTCAGCAAGAACCCTCTCCAAATCCAGACTAAGCTCCTGGGGGATCTGCGCCCAATCGTCAATCCTCCAGATGCTCCGAGGCCCACTTGGCCAAACAATCAGCAGTCCTATTCCATTCATGCGGAATATGGAAAAAAGACACTCTTTCCATGAGATTACCGATCTGCAAAATCTATTGCACCATCACTGCCAGCTGCCAGTTCACATCCGACGTCCTCCCTTGATTGAGCAAATTAATCAGAACCTAAGATTCAGATTCACAGATAACCCTACACCACCCCCTCTCGTAGGCCCTATCCAAGGCAAGAAGAATCACCCATCCTTCCATAAGGTTGACATTATGTGTCCCCTTATGTATGGAAAAGAGGAAAACCACAGAACCAGAAGAATCCATGCCCACCCTGCCAACTCCAGCAGGACCAGGATTACCCCTGGAAGAGCCATCAGTATTAACCTTCAAAGTACCCACAGGCGGAGGCTGCCATCTCCCCTGCCACTGGACAGGTTGTCCCACCCGCCTACCTTTTTGGCAATAGGACGCAACAGGGGTTAACCCCTGGATACCCAACCTGGCCACCAACTCTGTATCCTTCTTCTCAAGTGGCAACTCCACCACCCATTTGGCTTGAATAGTCTCCTGAATCATCCCAAGAACTCTAGACCACACTTGCTGAACCTGCAAAAGTTCCCCTCTGAAAATCCTCCTATTCCTTTCCAGCCAAACCTGCCACAACAAGAAAATAGGCCCAGCCTACCAAGCATCCTGCAAAAAAGAGGCCATCGAGGGAGGTTTGTCCAAGCTATTCCAAAAATCCACAAGGGAGGAGGCATGAACACAGGGACCCTGCCAAACACTCCACCAAGAGTGCCAGAGTTGTAAGGTGAAAGGACACTGAAAGAAAAGATGAGAGGAGTCCTCAACACCATTCCCACACAGCATACACTTAGACGGTCCCTGAAACCCACACTTTTGGATATTAACCCAAGTCAAACACCTGTTCCAGGCCAAGATCCAGGCAAAGTAGTTACACTTCGGCCAAGAAATATTTTTCCAAACCCGCTTCCACCAAGGAACCTCCGTCCCCTCAATCCTTTGAGCAAGCAACCTCTGATATCCCGAAGCAATTGTGTAGTGCCCTTTCAGATTAGGTGACCATGTGAGAATATCCCTATCCCTTAGTGGATTGCACTGTCTGCCTGATAGAATATTATGCAAAGTCCTACAATCTTCTTCCATTCCAATTACTAGCCACTCCTCGGGCATTTTCCACCGAGCACTCACAAGCTGACCCTGAAAAGAAAGCACCTTAAAATCACTTACCCTCATCCAGCCAGCGTCACCAAAACACCTACTCAGAGCTGCCAAATCAGGGAACTGAATGAGGATGGGAGGATGGCCATCCCAAGAATCATACCAAAACTGAACCTCCATCCCACGCCTACAGATCCAAAATAAACCATCCTTGATGAGAGTCGCTCCCTTCTTGAGGGTAGCCCAAATAGCCAATCCCTTACCTACCAAGGAGTAACGGGGGATATCTTCCCCAGGAGCACCCTGCAAATACTTGTAGGAAAGGATCCTAGCCCAAATCCTGTCCTTCTCCATGCACCATCTCCAATAAAGTTTTGCCGCCAAAGTCATCCCAGCCAACGCGGCTTGCCTCAACCCCAACCCACCATACTACTTAGGGAAATAAACCATATCCCATCTAACCAGACTCCACTTGGAAGACAACAGACTACCCGCCCATAAAAACTATCTAGCCAAAGAGTCCAACTCAGAAACAAAACCCTTCAGGGCCACGTGAAGCATACCCCGATAAATGGGAAGGGCCTGGACAATGGACTTCAGCAACTGAACCCGCCCAGCAAAGGATAACCATCGGTTGGTCTAATGAGTAACTCACAATTGAAACTTATCCAAGATAGGCTGCCACGACTCCCTTGCCAATCTACCCACCGCGACAGGAAGCCCAAGGTAAAATAGCGGAAGAGTCCCGATCTGAAAATGAAGAGTCTGGGCAATTATCCTCTGGATAAGGGTAGGAGTATTAAAAAAAGTAGATGGAAGACTTGTCGTCATTAATTGATTGACCTGACACTTCAAGATACATATCCAACACCCTCCAGATATTTGTTGCCTCCCGAATAGTGGCTGCCCCCATCAAGGCAGTATCATCAACAAACTGCAAATGGGATTGAGGGGGTAAATCCCCTCCCCACCTCTATCCCTGAATAAGGCCCAGCTCCACATGTCTTCTCAGAAGGCGCCCCAAGCCTTCCACAAGCAGAATAAACAAATAAGGGGAGAGATAATCACCTTGCCTAATTCCTCAAGATGCGCCAAACAACTCAAAATGCTCCCCATTTGTTAAGACAGAGAAAGAAACTGACGTGATGAAACTCATGACCCATTGAATCCAATTTGCCCCAAATTCGAAAGCAGACAAGATCTTCTAAAGAAAAGACCATCTAACTCTATCATATGCCTTTGCCATATCCAGCTTGATAAACATAGCCTTATCTCGAGAATTTTCCATAGAATGGATAGTCTCAGTAGCTATAACAATCCCGTCTAGAATTTGTCTGCCCTCCATAAAACCACTTTGCTCCTCTAAAATGAGCAATTGTAGCCACTTTTTCAACCTATGAGCAATAAGCTTTGAAATAATCTTGTACACCACATTACACAGGGCTATAGGATGAAATCGGCTCAACCTATCCGCCCCTTCGCACTTGGGAATAAGTGCAAGAAAAGTAGAGTTCAGGGCCTTTAACATTTGCTTATTCCGGTGCGACTCCCTGACCACCTCTAGTAAATCAAGTTTGATGATCTCCCAGAACTCTTGGAAGAATTCCGTCAGGAAACCATCCAGGCCAGGGGCTTTTCCTTTCTTCATCTAAAACACCGTCCCCTCCAACTCCTCAAGGGTGATCTCACCCATAAGATCCTCCATCATCTCCCTAGACACCAACTGAGGGATACAAGAGAGGACTTGAACTTCCTCAACTAAATTCCCATGCAGATCCTCTCTGAACAAGGAAGCAAAATAATGGGCAGCTTCATCTGAAATACTCTGAAAAGAAGTTAGAGTCATGCCCCTATCCGTAACCAAAACAGGAATAAAAGTACCATGCCTCTGCGCCTTAATAGAATTAAAGAAGAAAGCAGAATTTTTATCCCCCTCCTGTAGCCAATCAATCTAAGCTTTTTGTTTCCAAAATATCTCCTCCCTCAATTCCCATTCCTCCAAAGCTTTCAAAGCCCTAGCTTCCTCCTGCAACAAACCTGCAGTCACCCCATTCTCCCTAATCTCCCTTGTAACACCATCCAGCTTAGCTTGTGCATCAAACTTGGCCTTAAAAATATTTCCAAAACATTGTCTATTCCAACGCTTAAGCTTATATTTAACAAACTGAAGAAGCTTAGAAAAGACATACATTGTCATACCGAAAGATGGTCTGCCCTCCTACCACCACCGAGCAACATAATCATAGAGATCAGGATCACGCAACCACATAAGCTGGAATTTGAAGGAGGGCATGTGAGGTCGTCCAGCCGAAAGGATCATAAGTTTTATAGGCCAATGGTCAGTACCTCTCCAGTCCAGAATCTCTGAGCTAGAAGACCACCTGTCATCGACCCAAAAACAAGACACCATAAATCTATCCAGACACTCTGTGATGCAACTCTCCCCGGACCTCCGATTGTTCCAGGTAAACTGACCATTGTCAGGCTTGATATCAACGAGATTCAGAGCAGAAATATTGTCCTGGAACAAAAGAGTTGAAGCCTCCAACCTCCTGGTACCACCACGTTTCTCAGCAATCTCAGTGATAGCATTGAAGTCACCCCCAATAATCCACGGGAGGTAAGGATCCATACTTCGAACATAATAAATATTTGACCACAAAAGTTGCTTAGCCTGCATATCCATAGGCGCATAAATATTGGAAAAAAGAACCAACTCCCCAGATTCATAGCAAGAGGCCACCATAGAAATAGAGGATTTGAAGGACACCCACCACTGAGGGCAAATCTTCTGAGGGTTCCATAAGCAGGCCACCCCTCCAGAAGAACCCTATGCACCAATGCACTGGCATTCCCCGTTCATCCAAAGTTTGGGTAGGATACCCATCATACATTCCACAGAAAGCTTGGTCTCCTGCAAAAAGAGAATATCAGGAGACTGACATCTAATCAAATTCTGAACAGCTTTTTGTCTAGGGCCACTGTTCAAGCCCCTAACATTCCATGATAAAACAATCATTTCAAAGGGCTTGCAAAATGAGAATCCATAGTCTTGACTGGCCCTGAATCCACCAGATTTCCCCCTATCAATTTAATCTTCTCCAAGTCCTTTTTCCTACCCAATTTAGCAACTTTCTCTGCCCCTCCTTTCTTAAGATCTTTTTGCAATATACCCAAATGAGGAGATGGCTTACTATTTATTCCCACCTCTGAGCTAGACCATCGTGCAGAATGAGACAAAACCTCACTATCCTTCACCACAACACTACCTGAATCTTTCTGAGCTTCCATATTTAGATCAGATTCTAAGTGCACGGTCCCATCCACTTGTGGATCAGGAGAGACCCTAGGATCAATCCCCTCCTGACCAAAGCCTCCCCCAACTAACTCTGCCTCCTGAAAGCCCAAGCCCACCACCTGATGGTTTTCCTGCTCCAGCTCAACCAATTGCCCCAACTAATCAGAACCCAAAACTCCTTGATCCAAATCAACCAAACCTGGATTTACTTCCTGTTGGCTAAGATCCTCCAAGACCTCAAATCTATTAAGAGTATCCTCATCCTGCCTCTCTTTCATACTTCTTTTATGCCCCTTATTCCTGTTATGAGATCTAACAGGAATAAAGCCTTCCTCCCCAATACCACTACTCTGAATAGGGCCCTTGCCCTTGTTCACCCTCGGCAGGCTACTGGAGGGTTGTGAAGAATTGGCCTCCAATGGCTTGGCCCTTGGGCATCTATGCAGTAAATGGCCATACTCATGACACAAACAGCATCTAAATGGTAAAGTCTCATAGTCAAGATGTTGAATCCAAGTATAAGATCCTACACATACTTCCAGAGAGTCTGGCAAGGGTTTACTTAAATCAATTTCCACACAAAATTGGGAAAAATTCATTACCTTTTTGAACTATGTCTGCTGTGAAGAGCCCATTGGCTTACCGAGCAATGACGCTAGCAAATTAAAAACATCATCATGCCAGCACTCGACTGGAAGCCTCGGTAATCTAACCCAAACTGGAACTCTACTAGGAATCTCCTCTATCGGATTGAAGCCTACATGCCACAACTTGATAAACAAACCCACCTGATTGTAGAAATAAGGGCTTCCTTTGAAAACCTTGATGTTATCTGCCATGCAATCGAAGGTAACCATAAAATAGTTGTTTGCAAGGAGCCTAATCTCCATCTCACCTTTCGGCCACCAAGTTCACTAAGCCCAGACCTCCAAAAACTACAACGAGATTTTCAACCCCAAAAACTTACAGTATAGGGAGTGTCATGAGTAATACTCAATATCTTTCGCAAGCATCTCCATCGGGATCACCACATTCGGCCTCTCTTTGCACCTCTTTAGGCATCCATTAATCTTTGGTAGATGAAGCCCCCCAGATGATCCCATCTCATTCTTCTCCAAGTTTTGAGCAAATAAATTATTGTCATAAATCTGAGACACCTATAGCAAGGGTTTCGAGCCGATAGCAGAACGAAAATTCAGCTTAGGTCCTACCCCAGACGATTCCCCTTGCGCCACAAATAGAAGAAGAAAACACAATCAAGAAAATAAACCCTCAAAACCATGAGAGCACAAGGCCCCACACCAAGGATTCGCAACCACAAACCTCCACCAATAAGGGTAAGCGCATAGGCACGCTCAACACACCAAAGTTAATAGCATCAAAAGAAATAAACCAACACCCAAAATGAACAACACGCAGCCACCGAAGAATGGCCGCGCACAGGACACCCCCACATGCCCAACACTCACAACCCCACATGGGCCTTACAAACAAAGAGGCCCCCCCTATCGGCAGCACTCATAAATGTACCCGGCCACCAAACGCACAGAGAAGGGACAAGACAAAACCAGTCGGCGCTGGCCAAAACAACACCCCCGCACACCAAAGACAGATAGGAAAGATGGAAAGAAAGCACAGCAGCCCTCACCCCAAATGCAGAAATCTCCTCCCCTCGGCGCACAAGCAAGAAGAACCGGAAGTGAGCTAGGGCATGGGCGCCCTAGCTCGACCAACAAAGTTCAGAAACGCCATCATATCTCTTTTTCATTAATTTACCATTTTCAGATCGATATGTTTTAAAAATATATATATAATTTTTCTATAGAATTTCAATCAGAAGTTGTTTTCCTGTCAAAAGAAAACTCAATTAGATTTTGTTTTCCTGTAGAAAATAATCAGACTTTGTTTTCCTATAGAAAACCCAACCTGATTCTGTATTTTTCTATTATATACCATATATTATCAGAGTCTAAACATATACAAATATATATATATATAATATATTTGTATATATATAAATAAATATATATATCTTTCAGAGTTAAATACATATATGTATATAAATATATATATCCTCTGCACTGTATTTTTGAAATCATGTTTGATAAATCAAATGACTATATTTATGCATCTAATAGAGAAATTGTGGTTTTAAAGCATTTATACTGTTTAAATTATATATATATATATATATATATATAATAGTAATAAATTAAAAAGGAACACAGCCTTAGTTGCTTTTGAAAGGGGGTTGTCGAGAGGCCAACGACCTCTCCACAGGGGTTGCGCCCTTGTGGGAGCAGCCACGCCCCCCTCTCTTCCCTCCATGTTTTCAATAGAACTCAGCTTTATTTTATTAAAACTCAATTTATACTGCCTTTTCAAATTCATAGTGTCTTCTCTGAATTCACAGCCAAAAACTTATAAAATATAATTGCTTTTTTTTTAATATCTCAATATTTCAAATTTTGTGAATTACCTTCATCCATCAAACAATTGGATAATTATATATAAATGCATAATAAAACTATTAATTTGTTTCATATATAAATATATATATATATATATAAGTTGTGTATACAGCATGTCTATGATTTAACAGAAAATTGTTATTTTGTCAAAAAATATATATATATACAGCAGTCTGCCATGGAGAAATATATATATATAGAAATATATATATATATAGAAATATATATATATATAGAAATATATATAATGCCATGGAGAAATATATATATATATTATATATATATTATATATATGTATGTATATATACAAAAATATTTATACAATAATATTTTCTAAAAAGTATGTTTACTTCTCTTTAGTTTTTATGTTATATAAAGATATACATCTTCAGCAAGATTGTGTTTTCTCAGTATTTTGTATTTTTCTTATATGTAAAAATATATATACACAAATACATATATACATATGTATAAGTTTATATATATATATAGAGAGAGAGAGAGGGAGAGACCATAAATCAAATTATACACATTGAAATTTGTACGATTTATACTTGTCAATGGAATTATAGTTTGTTGAATGTATTTATATGTTGATTTAAATTTGTATCTTGATATAAAAATCTGCCTTTAAAATGATAAGTGAGTTTCTTCCGTGTTACATACATACCTATTTAAAACTTTGAAGAATTAATAAAATCTGTTTTGAATATATTTGATATACATAGTGATTATGAGTTTTCATTGAATAGTAGTAAACCATTGAAACACTATCTTTTATGTGAAATAGATAAATTTTTATTTGTTTTGGACAATAACTTATTTGATACTTCATAGTTTAATGATGTCAAAACTTGTAAACATTTATGAATTTGGATGATGAAACGATACTTGAAAAGTTGAATTATTATAAACTTGAAAACCATTCATTTTACATGTATTTCTTATGAAACCACTTCCGGGACAGGATGTCGAGTGTGGATATACAAAGACGATAGTTTTCCCTTTTCGAAACTATCACCTTTATGTTATTTTGTTGCTTGGCCAAGCATATGCACAGTGAAATAGATGGTAAATTTTAAAAGCCTAGATATTATTGATATTAGTCTCTACCACATCCTGCTTGCAAGAGTTATGTTATTCTAGATTAGATTGCATACAGGCAGCAGGCTTGCATCGAGAGTTCCCTCCTACCTCTCCGTTCCAGGTTGCTAGACTCCTCATGCAGGGTCGGAGTTTTCTTCGAGCTAGGAAGAAATCTGGGGAAGTATTATTACTTCTTGGTCTCGGCTTTGCAAAAGACAAAGCAGTGTCATGGCGGCCAAGCACCGAAGATTTATCATCACATGGATATTTATATATACATTTCTTGTATTGTTTTAGATGGCTTGCATAGCCTATTGTAATTTAATTTGTAAACTTGATGTAATCATGGACATGTACCCACATATGTAACATTGAAACAAATGTTGTATTATTACTTGATGTAACTTTTCATTTGACATTGTAATGGATTGGAAGCAATCTTATTCTATATATATATATATATATATATTTCATTATTCTTATATGGAAATGAATTTTTGTATCAAGATCTTTATTTGAAAATGTGAATAATCCTTGAGTTTTCTATGTTTAGTAAGGTTGGAGTACCTTTACATTTGGTATCAGAGCGAGGTTTAAACTCTAGTACCTATGCCTAATTACACTTAATGTTGTGTGTTTCAGAGTAATACTGATGGATTATAGAACTTATCAACATGGAGGTGGATCCCGTGATGATCTGAGTGGCTGATTGGATCAGACTGTAGCCCTGCTGACTCAATAAGGGACCAAGATTGATAGTCTTGAGCAAGAAAGACAAATGGGTCCAACAGGGCTGAACTCTGGCAGAAATGGAAATGAATCAAATGGAGAATAGCCTGAGTCTGAAGGAAGCCTAAGCAAGGTAGCTGAAGAGTTGGGAAAAGACCTCAAGAAGGTCACCCCACCTAAATTTGATGGAAAAACCTTTGGGGACAGAGCAAAATCATGGGTGATTGAGATGGAGAATTATTTTTCCCTACAGAATCTTTCCAATGAAACTAAGGTTGAATGGGGATCATATCAACTCTCTGGTGAAGATGCTACTTGGTGGGAGAATGAAAAGGCAAAAAAATAGTTTTTGCATGGCAAAGTGACTTGGGAACAATTTTTGTAGTTGTTCAAGAAAAGGTGCCTTCCACAGTCATACTTTGATAAGAAGATAAATGAATTCCAGACTCTCACTCAGGGAGGGATGACGGTAACTCAATATTGGGAAAAAATTTCCTGCTTGCTCAAATTTGTACCCCAGTACCAGCTTGATGAGAGGTTCTGGATTCGTAAATTCATCTTGGGGCTTAGACCTCAAATTGGAGCTGAAGTTGACATTCATAACCCTTCCACCATGGATGAGGCTTTTGAGAAAGCATCCAAGCAGGAACAAAAGTTACAGCAGGTTACGAACTACAAGAAGAGCGGAGAAGCTAAATATGGTAACAAGAAGTCACAAGGAAACAATCAAAATAACCGCAACCAGAATCAAAATAATCGGGGTAATAACAACAATCGTCAGATCAAGAATCTCAAGAGGGGTAACAACTCTCAGGACCACAATGATGGGAATCAGAACAACAATAAGAGGGTAAACTACAACAATAATAATAACAATAACAGGAGAGATGCTTCAGACAGACCCAGAGCACCCCGCAGTGGTTGTTATACATGTGGTGGTGAGCATTATGCCAGTGTATGTGCTTAGAGGGTGAACAATCTGAAGAATAGGAACCAACATCACATCCATGCAACGGTTGATAATTGCCAAGATGATTTTCAGGCTACGCCAATCCAGTTCACGGGTAAGCTTTTCGGATGTCTTGTTTCCATTTTAATTGATATGGGTGCCACTGAGTGCTTTGTAGATCCTCATATTATTTCAAAGTTATCTGTTAAGCTAGGATATATGTCTTAATCATGGAAGGTTCAATATGGAAATTGGGTAGAGAGAACAGTAGAGCAATGTCTAGCTAGCAGTGAACTTGAGCTTCCCAGTTTTGAGACACAGGTTAACTTGTATGTAGCACCTCTAGGGTCGTATGATGTAATCTTGGGAATCAATTGGCTAACTGAGCATAAGTCCATTGTTAATTGTGAAGAAAAGATAGTGAGATGCTTAGATGATCGGGGTAACCATGTTGAAATTTATGGTTTAAAGAAGCCCCTAGAAATCAGGCAGGTCTCTACTATGCAGTTAATGAAGGCTCACAGAAAAGGTTGCATGATCTATGCAATAAAGGTCAGGGATTTGGATAGCTCAGAATTGTCAACTAATGATCATCCTATTCTGAAGGAATTTCAAGATGTTTTTCTTGATAAGTTGACTGAGCTACCACCTAAACTATAGTTTGACTTCTCAATTGACTTGTTACCTGGAACTAAGCCTCAGTCAAAGGCACCATACAGGATGAACACTATTGAGTTATATGAGCTGAAGGCCCAGTTGCAAGAATTGCTTAACCAGGGTTTTATCAGGCCAAGTGTGTCACCATAGGGAGCACCTGTTATTTTTGTAAAGAAGAAGGATGGAACCTTAAGGTTGTGTATTGATTACAAAATGCTTAATAAGGTTACCATCAAGAATAAGTATCTGCTTCCTAGCATAGATGAAATTTTTGATCAGATGAAAGGGGCTAAGGTATTCTCAAAGATCGATCTGAGATTGAGATACCATCAGCTAAGGATTAAGGATGAGGATATTTTCAAAAATGCTTTCAGAACCAGATACGAGCACTATGAGTTTACAGTGTTACCGTTTGGGCTAACTAATGCCCCAACAACTTTTATGAATTTGATGAACATCTTCTGTGACTGCCTAGATGACTTTGTGCTAGTTTTCTTGGATAATATCTTAATATATTCTAAGTCAGAGGAAGATCATGATAAACATCTGAGGATAGTGTTGCAGTGCTTGAGAGACCATAAGCTTTATGGGAAAATGTCTAAGTGTACATTCTATTAGATGGAGGTGCATTATTTGGGACATGTTATTTCAGCTGAGGGGATAGCAGTGGACCCAAATAAGATAAAGGCAATTCTAGAATGGCCAGCACCACAAAATATTTTTGAAGTCCGTAGCTTTATGGGACTTGTTGGCTATTACAAGAAATTTGTTCAAGGGTTCTCAACCATTGCAGCACCCATCACTGCACTCCAAAAGAAAGGAAATAAATTTGAATGGAGTGATAAGAGTGAGAAGGCTTTTCAGATACTGAAAGTGAAACTTACCTCCGCACCTATCTTGGTTGTGTTGGATCCAAACGGGAACTTTACAATGATAACAGATGCCTCACGAGAAGGTGTAGGAGCAGTGCTTATGCAAGAAGGACAGGTGGTGGCATATGAGTCTAGGAAACTGAAACAACATGAATTGAACTATGCACCACATGATTTGGAGTTGGTTGCCATAGTACATGTGCTTCAAATGTGGAGGCATTATCTTTTAGGGAAGCCTTTTGAATTGAAAACAGACCATTTAGGATTGCAATATATTTTCACTCAACCCAACTTGAATGCTCGACAGAGACAATGGTTGGAGTTTTTAAGTGAGTATGATTTTAGCATAGAATATATCAAAGGGAAGGAAAACAGAGTTGTAGATGCCCTAAGTAGGAGGATACATCTTGCAGCTATGGTTATTGTAAGGTCAAATTTTAGACAACAGGTGATCCAAGCTTTATTTGGAGATGAGCATCATGATAGGGTGAAGCAAGCTTTAGAGCAAAACCCTTCAGATCATCAGTATGATGGTTATTTGTTTGAGACTGATGGACTTCTAAGATACCAAGGATGGATGTATGTTCCTAATGTACAGGGATTGAGGGAATTGGTGCTAACTGAATTCCATAATGCACCATATTTAGTGCACCCCGGTGTAATGAAAATGATAGAAGGACTTAGACCATTGTATTTCTGGCTAGGACTTAGGAAAGATGTAATTGCTTTTGTAGCCCAATGCTTGGAATGTCAGCGAGTTAAGGTTGAACATGTGCATCCGGAAGGACTTCTATACCCACATAGGGTACCAAAATACAAATTGTAGGTAATCACTATGGATTTTATTCAGGAGTTTCCTATGACCAAGAATCGGCATGATGTTATTTTAGTTGTGGTTGATAAATTAACAAAAGTAGCTCATTTCATCCCCAAAAATCTTAAGGATGGCTCATTGGTTTTAGCAAGGAAATTTGTACAAGAGATTTTCCAATTGCACGGAGTGCCACAGATGATCATCTCTGATTGTGACACTCGTATGACTTCTAGATTCTAGACAACATTGAATGCCTCTTTGGGAATGAAATTAAATTTTAGCTCTACTTATCATTTGGAGACTGATGGTCAAATAGAGAGGGTGAATCAGGTGGTAGAGGATCTCCTCAGGAAGTACTGTATGGATCAACAACATCAGTGGGAGGAGTATTTACCTTTAGTAGAGTTCGCGTATAACAATTCCTATCGTACCTCTTTAGGAATGGCACCATTTGAGGCTCTATATGGTCGTAAATGCCGCACACCTATCAGTTGGGATAAGGTGGAAGACTAGATTGTTATTGGGCTAGAAATGTTGTAAGAAATGGAGGATCAGATGAACCTGATCAAGGAAAAATTGAAACAAGCTTCAAATCGTCAAAAGAGTTTTGCAGTTAGGAACTGAACCTTTAGACAGTTCTCAGTGGGAGATAAGGTCTTCTTGAGGGTTCGATCATAGAAGAGTTCAATCTCTTTTGGCAAGAATTCTAAGCTTTCCTCGAGATATGTTGGGTCATTTGATATTTTGGAAGTCATCAATCTAGTTGCTTATAGGCTTGCTCTACCTCCAGCTCTCTCTCGTATACATAATGTCTTCCATGCTTTTGTACTCAAGTTATACCATCCAGCTATTACTCATATCCTTGACTGGCATGCATTGCAGGTTCAAGATCTAGGGGTGGTGCTAGTGGAGCCCACCAGGATTTTGGAGAAGCGCAACGTTAAGTTGCGAAACAGAGATGTACAATACAGGGTCCAGTGGGACCAGTATTCGATGGAGAGTGCCACTTGGGAAAATGCTAATGATATAGATAGATCTTTTCCACATTTGAAACTTTAGTATACTTTCTATTTTATGCTTATTATGATTTCTATAAATTGGTTGTTTTCAGACTATGTTATGTATCAGACTATGTCATGTAGATGTTTGTAATAAGACATCAAGACGATGTCTCCTCCAAGTGGGGAAGGATGTCACGTCTCAGACTTGGTTGATGTTTGCTTTTACTTTATATGGAACTGGAACATGAATGTGTGTGGTAGAATAATAATTTATGAAGTTGAATAAGAAGTAGTGAATGATTATTTTATTTATGAAATGCAATGGATGATATTTTATTTCAATAAAATGAAATGTGATGTTTATTATGATGAAGCATAAATAATGATATGAATTTCTTTGATTATATTTTTGGATACTAATCTATTAACGAGTGCCTGAGTTTAAATGAGTTGCAGGTTTGTCGAAGACCAAGAGTGTGGTTGTGGTAGAGGAGGTTAGCTACCTGGCAGGGTTAGGTTGGAACGGATTCTCTCGCACACACCACTTAGTAATCATATTAAATTGCATTTAGAGGTTATTTAATTAGTGATTTATATTGTTTTACTTTGCAGTATTTATTTAAAATTAATAAAGTGGTAAATTGAATGCATGGAAATAAAAATAATTAGTTTAGCAAATTTTATGATAATGTTTTAATTGAAGATTAATATGTTATTTGTTTTATTAAATAATGGATAATGTATGCATGGAAAACAAATCTTGTTTTATTTTAAAATCAAATTTATTATAAAACTTAGAGTAAACTGAAATATAGGAAGATTTTTGAAAGCAAATAGATAAGATAGAAATAATAAAAATAGAAAAATATGAGCAAAGTTGATTAAAAAATTAGAAAAACAAAACAGAAAACAAAGCAAAATAAAGCTAGAAAAGTAAATAAAATTTTATAAAAACTCTCTAATTCTCAATAGGAGCATGCATTCTGAAGGTTATTATTTTCATTCATTTTTCAACATTTATCTTTCTGAGAACAAAATTTGAAGCAAGCAAGAATAGTTGATTTGGGTGAAATTGGGAAAAGAAGAATAGAACAAGAGAGGACAGTTGATTCAGAGCAAATTAACTAGATTAGTGTTGGACTCCGGGTTCTTAATTGTTCATTTTCATGAAATTTCTATTCAAATGTGTGAGAATGAATCATTTTTTGTTTTGATTTCATTTACTTTAGATCGATATGTTTTGAAAATATATATAAAATTTTTATGTAGAATTTCAATCAAAAGTTGTTTTCCTGTCAAAAGAAAACTCAATTAGATTTTGTATTTTTTTGTTATATACCATATATTATCATAGTCTAAACATATACAAATATATATATATATATATCTTTCGGAGTTAAATACATATATGTATATAAATATATATATCCTCTGCACTATATTTTTGAAATCATGTTTGATAAATCAAATAGTTGTATTTATGCATCTAATAGAGAAATCGTGGTTTTAAAGCATTTATATTGTTTAAATTTTATATATAAAAAAAATAGTAATAAATTAAAAAGGAACACAGCCTTAACTGCTTTTGAAAGGGGGTTGTGGAGAGGCTAGCAACCTCTCCACAGGCCACAGCCTATGGAGAGGGTGCTGCCCTCCCCACAGGGGTTGCGCCCTTGTGGGAGCAACCACGCCCCCTCTCTTCCCTCCATGTTTTCAATAGAACTCAGTTTTATTTTATTAAAACTCAATTTATACTGCCTTTTCAAATTCACAGTGTCTTCTCTGAATTCACAGCTAGAAACTTGTAAAATATAATTGCTTTTTTTTTAATATCTCAATATTTCAAATTATGTAAATTACCTCTAGCCATCAAACAATTGGATAATTATATATAAATGCATAATAAATCTGTTAATTTGTTTCATATATAAATATATATATATATATATATATATATATATATATATATATATAAGTTGTGTATACAACATGTCTGTGATTTAATAGAAAACTGTTATTTTGTCAAAATATATATATATATACAACAGTCTGCCATGGAGAAATATATATATATGTATGTATATATACAAAAATATTTATACAATAATATTTTCTAAAAAATATGTATACTTCTCTTTAGTTTTTATGTTATATAAAGATATACATCTTCAACAAGATTGTGTTTTCTCAGTATTCTATATTTTTCTTATATGTAAAATATATATACACAAATACATATATACATGTGTATAAGTTTATATATATATATAGCATAAATCAAATTATACACATTGGAATATGTACGATTTATACTTGTCAATGGAATTGTAGTTTGTTGAATGTATTTATATGTTGATTTAAATTTGTGTCTTGTTATAAAAATCTGCCTTTAAAATGATAAGTGAGTTTCTTCCGTGTTACATACATACCTATTTAAAATTTTGAAGAATTAATAAAATCTGTTTTGAATATTTTTGATATACATGGTGATTATGAGTTTTCATTGAACAGTAGTAAACCATTGAAACACTATCTTTTATGTGAAATAGATAAATTGTTATTTGTTTTGGACAATAACTTATTTGATACTTCATAGTTTAATGATGTTAAAACTTGTAAGAATTTATGAATTTGGATGATGAAACGATACTTGAAAAGTTGAATTATTATAAAATTGAAAACCATTCATTTTACATGTATTTCTTATGAAACCACTTCTGAGATAGGGTGTCGAGTGTGGATATACAGAGACGATAGTTTTCCCTTTTCGAAACTATCACCTTTATGTTATTTTGTTGCTTGGCCAAGCATATGCACAAGTGAAATAGATGGTAAATTTTAAAATCCTAGATATTATTGATATTAGTCTCTGCCACATCCTGCTTGCAAGAGTTATGTCATTCTAGATTAGATTGCATACATGCATCAGGCTTGCATTGAGAGTTCCCTCCTACCTCTCTGTTCCAAGTTGCTAGGCTCCTCGCGCAAGGTCAGAGTTTTCTTCGAGCTAGGAAGAAATTCGAGGAAGTATTTATACTTCGTGGTTGGGCAGAAAAGGTGCCTAGACCCACTCTTGGTCTCAGCTTTGTGGAAGAAAAAGCAGTGTCATGGCGGCCGAGCACCGAAGATTTATCATCACATGGATATTTATATATACATTTCTTGTATTGTTTTAGATGGCTTGCATAGCCTATTGTAATTTAATTTGTAAACTTGATGTAATCATGGACATGTACCCACATATGTAACATTGAAACAGATGTTGTATTATTACTTGATGTAACTTTTCATTTGACATTGTAATGGCTTGGAAGCAATCTTATTCTCTATACATATATATTTTTCATTATTCTTATACAGAAATGAAGTTTTGTATCAAGATCTTTATTTGGAAATGTGAATAATCCTTGAGTTTTCTATGTTTAGTAACGTTGGAGTACCTTTACAAACATCCTATGCAAGTCAAAGGTCAACTAACGCTTTATTGCATCAAGATTGACATGCTCTATGGTTATTTCCTCACATATTCCAAAAAGGTTCTATTATTACTAGTATAAATTAGGGCACTCCTTGTCTGATGTGTCTGAATCTTTAACAAACAGATACTAACATCACCAACGTTTGTCTCAACTTGGTGTACATATATCCACTTGTCCATATATTTATATCTTTAGGTAAACAGAAACAAAAGTCGCCTTCACAATTCATGCTTAGGTGTGCATACATCCGCTTGTCACATAATAAAATGCTCTTTGATGATAATTGTGCACTATTCAAAGCTCAAAATCTATCAATCATAAGCCAATCCTGACCACTTCATGGATCTCATCAATCTTGATTTGGATGGACAGTCCATCTAACTGTTCTTCACTTCTTACTAACCTTTTCTTCTAGCTAACATTTCTTCTATCAGTCCTCACACCTACACACATCATATTGGCTTGTCAATAATTTTGGCTTATTTTCCAAAATTTTCACCAAATTTCCCAAGGGGGCACCATGCTATCTCATCATTACTGGGGCATACTGGGACAAGTCCTAAACATGATTTTTTGACTTTTCTTTGACACAACACTATAAAAATGCATCATATCAAAGAGGGGAAAGATTTAGATGTCTGAAATTGTCCTAGCCTGTGAGTAACATTTTAACACCAATTATTGTCATTTCCTAATGATTAAATAATATTTCAATTATTTAATTATCACTAATGCATATTCCACTATTAATTAAATGAATTTATGTTATTTGATCAATTTTCTTTATCATTAATCTTCTTAATTAATTAAAATAATAATAATTTATTTAATCGTGTCTTTAATTATTTTATTCTTCTAAATTAATTAAATAAATTAACATTATTTAATTAATCATCTATTATCCCTTCTAAAATTAAATAATTATTATTTAATTATCCACTTTTCCACTTTCTAAATTAAATAATTACTGTAATTGATTAATTATCCTTTAATCTCTCAAACAATATCCATTCATTAATGATAAATACAACATTTAATTTATTTATCTAAATCCCACTTACACATTTCTTTAATAATTAATTCATTTAATTAGTTATTAAATTTCATGCAAATTCCTTTTCTAGTTCTTATCTCCAAGATTAAATAATTTATTATTTAATTAATTCCCACTTCTTAAATTAAGTAATTATTTTAATTATTTAATTTAATTCCTCAACATTATCTTCTTCTAAAAATAAATAAAATTATTTATTTTATTAATTTAAATCGTGCACATGTAAACAATAATTAAATTTATTTATTCAGCCCGTTAAGGGGCCTGGTTGGGTTAAACCAACGAAAAAAAATGATAAGGTGGTTGTGTGGGAAAAGCCAAGGGAGGGGTGGTGGAAAGTGAATTTTGATGGTGCCTCGAAGGGTAACCCAGGACCTTCAAGAGCAGGTTTTTTAATAAGAGACTAGGTAGGGAATGTGATTACACTTGGATCGAAAAAATTAAGGGATAGAACTAATAACTTAGCGGAGGCTACAACTGCTTTGTTGGCAGTGAAATTGGGTAAGAAATTGGGAGCCCCAAAACTGCATTTAGAAGGTGACTCCTTGATCATAGTGCAAGTTATAATGAAGGGAGATGTAGGAGCTTGGCATCTCCATAATACCTTAGAAAAAATCAGAGAGGAGTTGAACTCGTTTGAAGATTATAAGGTAAGTCATATAAGGAGAAGTGGAAATGTAGAGGCATACGTTTTATCAAAGTGGGCAGTAAATTTTAGAATGGTCAAGGGGTTAAAGGTGGAAGATCTGAGAAATTTAAATTTGAATGATTAAATTTAATAAAATGGTGACAAGGTGGCGAGGGAGGGGAGTTAATGAAGAGAGAGGTTTTGCTTTCGAGGGTAAGGACGATTGATTTGAAGGTGTGGGAGGTTGTGAAGAAGGGAGTACATGCTTAGTTGGTTCGAAGGTGGGAAGAGGTAAGAAGTTCTTAAATGTGGCCTCGATTGCTAATAAACACTTGTGTGAGGAACAAGCAATTAGTAGACAGAGGAATTGGTGGTGTAATCGGTGAGAGGAATTTGGTGGTGAAGGCGGTGTTTTAGAATCCATAATGGAGGTAGGATTCACTCTTCGCTCAAAGAAGTAGTTGAATCCATTCTATGGTGAAGCCACAAACCAGAGGCTGGTGGGCATGTTTTTGTTCATAGACGTGCGGCTAATACAGAGTGTTAGGCTGATTATTGGTGAAACTTTTGGTAGTTTGATTCATAGGTATAGAACTAATATGGATATCTACTCCTTAATTGTGGTGTGGGGCTTGGACCTAGGTGAGCAGGTTGAAACTATCAAAGAAGTGATGAGGACAATCATTCATGAGGATTTCTTAAATGGGTTGGACTTTTTTCTAGAGTGGGTAGTGTTGGATGTGGGAGTGGACTTTCATGAGGGAATTGCAAAGGAGGAGAGGGCTGGTGATGAGGGTTTGAAGCCTTTCATCTGAGGACCAGAAGATGCACATAAGAACCAATGCAAGGAATAGGCGCGCCATGCATGGCAATCTTTGAATTTTTTTATAGGCATCATGAAAGTTGAAAAGTGTATTGCATAGGTCAAGGGAGATGAGAAGCTGTTGAAAGTGGAGGAACAAGGGGCTAGGCATCGAAAGACAAAGGGAAAGAAGCACGGAGCGACAAAGGGTAGGTTGGTTAGGTGTTATTAAAGCCAGGTTTAGTTTTTTGTTTTCAAGCAAAACAATGTCAGTTTGGGGTTAAGCCTATTTAGTAGTTTGTTTTTTGAGCTATGGAGTCTGATGTTTTTTGCTGAATTGAAATGGGGATTGTGTCCAATGGTGTTTATCAGTATAGGATGTAGCTATCTTGAACTGAAGGCTATTCTTTGCATGTTTAGATGCTCTAAGATTTATGGTTGTAAAAGTTTTTTGGTGGGTGATAATAGTACTGATGAAAATGTAATATTTTATTTTAAGTAATATAAATACAAATCCTATTACCGAACCAAAAGAATAATTAAATTTATTTAATTATTAAATACTCATGCAAGTTTTCACTTCTTGAATTAATAATTATTTTTAATTATTTAACTTATTTCTCAAATATTATCTTCTTCCAAAATAAATAAAATCATTTATTTTATTTATTTAATAAATTTAATTTTGTACATTCCTCTAATAATTAATTTATTTAATTAATGATTATCTCATGCATATTCCACCTCATTCTTAATGACCACTCTCTTCCAATTGATTGGATAATCAATTCCACTTCTCTCAATCAAATCAGTTCACTCCCATTCGATGTGAGTTAACGAAGCAATCAAATCACTTAACTCTTCAATCAATTCCTCATGCAAATAGTTACTTGGAATCCTATAGCCAGTTGTAGTCAGTTAACTCCCTAATCAATTCCTCTCAACAATCCTCAACCCTTGATCTTGATCTTTCAGATCTTAATATGGATTGTTCATTCAAATCAGACATTTCTATAAAATTAGCCCTGATATCTCTTTGATGGCTAACCATGAACTTTGGAGTTTTGCATCATTGGTCTCTTTCACACACTTTTGAGCTTGAAGTGAAGAAAATCATACCAAATCTAAGAGCAAAGCAAAGCAAAGGAGAAAAATGGAAGTAAGTCATGTCAACACGGTGAAGGTAATATTAATGATTTCTTAATTCCAATTTCATTGTGTTGTTTGTGTTTCATTTGTTGATTTGGATTGTATTTAGGTTTTGAATTGTAGTATTATGGTTTATTGTGTTAATTCATTACCTCCTTTATGGTTGATCTCATTTTTCCAAGTTACAATTATTAATAAAGGATATATTAAAAGGTTTTATCCTTGATGAAAGATAGTGAAGCATATAGCTATATAGAAAATAAAAAATATATGCAAAATCCCATAAAAATGATTGTCAAAATAAGGAAAACATAAAAGAACATACTATAAATAGAAAGACAATTATAAAATATAATTAAAATAATTACAAATATTACCACCCACACAACAAAGATTGCAAAACTTAACCCAACATTGATCAACAAATAAGAGTGTTCAACTAGCAAAACCTTCTTAATAGAGGACACAACTAGCACGTCAAGGAAGTGATACCCCATAACAAGGAATAGTTACACCACCCTTAACATAATTTCACCAATCACCCATTGATCGACATTTCCTTCCCCTAAAAATTAAAGCCGCCAAGTTGTTAAAATAGACATTGAGGAAGTAGATACTAAAATCAAAATATGCACACCATTAATTAACTTCACACTTGATAAAATGATTTAGAGTATCATTGGAAAAGGACCAACGGGAGAAGATATTCATAACCTCTATAACTCCACCATGATGAGAGATAACTAAATGATTAATTTCCTAATTAAGGTCCTAAAAAAATCCATCAAAATACCAACATCCCTATAGATAATGTTAAAATCATTAACCAAAATATGATTGTTCATCACCACTAGATACTAGGGATCAAAAGGATACATATTCATGGAAATATGATCCACATCCTCGTTAAGAGACACAAGATACTTAACAAAATTGAATAATAACACTCTTTACCACTTCGTCAAGTTTAATGGGAAAATTATCAAAGATGGTGGTCCTTGACCTAAGTAAGCTTGTATCTTATACCTCATTTGGTCCTAATATATCCTTTACTATATTTATGACCTAAACCAAAGGGAAATGAAATATTTTCTTCAATCCTAATTAAAAATCATGCATTTACTTGATAGAGTCTTTGGGAGAGGCAAAAACATGGCCTATCGCGAAAGAAATTCAAGACCAAACCATAAGAAAGAATACTAATCCTCAATGACCAATTTCTAAACCCCTACACACCAAATGAACATTGGTATCCCTCTAAACAACTAAATCACTAACTCATTATAGTTGATGTACTCATCATAACATAACAAGATGCAACCTCACATAATATAAAACTAGCTAACACCATCAAACACCATTAATAAGAATAGAACCTGCTACATATAAAATATTACACAAGAAATTGTAGGGAATATACATATAATGTTAAATAATACCCATTTTATCATTATCAAGAATCATATTAAGGCCTTCCCAGTTCTTATTCTCTTTACTTTTAATAGAGTATACAATTGAATTATTAAACCCTTATTGGAAAAATATGTCAATTGTTTTATTTCATTATCAAAATTAATGCAAAAAAAGACAAGTGAATTTTTTATCCATGTCATGGCTTCTTATGCATATACTTTCATTATCTCATTTAGATTTTTACCTTTTTTATCCCTTGGATAATGACTTGAGAGTTTCCATTAATTTTAATTGCATAGAAGCTCTCCTACTTCATTATTAATTTTCAAGCCAATATGCCAAAATTTTCCATATAAAAAGGACATGGTAATTTATCTTTCAATAAATAACTTTCTCATATTGTGCCATGATGACTTCTATATGTACCATCAAAGTTCAACTTAAGACATTTAAAAAGACTAGTCTAACCATGGATTCTATCCAATTGACTTCTATTTCTAATACCACTAACAATATATTTATTTGCATACTTGATGTACTTGTACTTCTTGCAATTAGCCAACTTGGTTGAAAGTGTCTTCATCTATTAATGGAAATTTACCAATTTTTTACAAAAAATAAAAATTTATTTTATGCATTTCATTAAAAATCTACATCATCATTGGATTTATCACACATATTGTAGGCTATGAATTCACTAACCTATTTAAGAGAGGTATTGTCAACACCTTTAATTTCTCCCATCAACTTTCAAAACACTTAATAAAATTAATTCAATGCAATGATAAAAATAGCAAGTTTTAAGGAATTTTTTTGGCTTCACATACCAAGGCCTTAGCATCACTAAAAAATGTTGCTCAATATTCACATGAGGATTATCAACAAAAAATTGCATAATCTCATGTTGAGTTATACCTAACTAATGTTTCGTATACTCATTATTGCTAATCCTACATTTGAGAATGTGTGTGTGTGAAATTTGGAAATTGTTAGTAAATCAACACAAACCTTAATGAAACGAATTATATCAAAGATTTGAAATAAGTAAACTACTATATTTTGTAGTTAAACAAATCTTTTAAGAATGTCTCATTGTCCTCTATTCGCAAGGATTTATTAAACCATTTGGCCCTCAGATTTCTATGTGCACTATGGTTGTTAAAATGACAACTTAGGAAATGAGATAATATTCAACATGCAAGCCAATTAAGTTCCTACATGAAACTATACGATGGAAAGGATAATGGATACTATGATGAACAGGTAATGGTGTTATATTATACAATGCAAATGCTAAGATATGAAACTAGGATGATTCTACATATGCTCAAATGCTAACTATGAATATGCTAATCTAAAATGCAACTATGATGCAAAGTGGGATATAAAATGCAACTATGAAGCAAAATATTATTCTAAGATTTAACTACAAAACAAAACATGATATGAAATGTAACTATAAGACTCCAAAATTCTCCAATGCTCAAACAATATTCTTGCATGATAACTCTACTCAAATGTAGATGCAAAATACAATGGCAAAGGGTTGTATTTGTAGGCTCTTTCCAAGCATCTTGTGAGGTGGTAACGATCGACGATCCAGATTCAAACAAGAGGGATGAATGGTGGAGATGAAGAGAATCAAGAAGGTGTCCCCTTGACCAAAGACAACATGCCAAATGGATGGAGGAATCTTTCAACCAAAGGCAACATGCCAAATGGATGGAAGAATAAAATGTGGAAAGAAAAGACTGTGTTTGAAAATTGGTTGAAGTGTGTGAGGAATAAGCCATGTGTTTGAAAATAATTCCAATTTAAAAATTAGAATTATTTAATTTCATGTGACCTTGGTGAGGTGGCATAAAAAGTTATAGACATGTGCTTGAATTCCTAATCCGGGATTAGTGAAACTTAATTAAATAAAACAAGCTTATGAAATTTGTTTATTTAATTAAATTAGAAGAATATGATTTTTAGATTTGAAGAATTAGAAAATATGAGCAATATAAATAAATTGAGAATTTATTTATACGCAGTCGAATATTAATTAAATAACTAGTATTTAATTAATTAGCTGTCATGACTGATTTTAGGTGTATACATTTTGCCCCTCTTTGAAGTAATGTGTTTACACGTTGCTTCAAAGAAATTTTTTGATACCGATGCCGAGAAGAAAAAAAATCGATGCCCTAGACATTGATTTTCAGATATTGACGGATATATGCTCCCTCGAGAGATAAATCAGTGAATTTTGGAATTTTTAGGATTTTTTTGGAATTTTTGAAAATTTTGATGATTTTGTGATATTGGATAATGATCTCAAAATTTTGTGCATCAGAAACATTTATCTCCTGAAAAATGATGTATAAACCACCAAGTGATGATCTGATTAATTAAGGCCCTTTTGAAAAAATAAAAATAAAACAACCCCATAAAATGCCACTGCATAGGGTTACCGATGTAGCGCATAGGATAAATGAATTAGCACATAGGATAAAGTAGTGTACATGTGACCCGAAGTAGCGCAATCATGAATTGTTTTAGCGCATAGAATAGTCTAGCACATAGGACAATTAGATTAGAGCATTGATTAAATGTTTTAGCACATCAAGTATTTTGGCGCATCGGGACTCTGTTTCGACACATCGGTGAAATGTTTCGGCGCATAGAGTAATTCGATGCATTGAAGGTCTATTTTAGCACATTGATGGATTTCTCTAGCGCATAAGGTTTTTTAGCGCATAGAAAGAATATTATAGCCCATTGGTGAATTTTAATGATTTTCTTGTTGAGACTCCTTAGTTTCGATGATGTTTGATTGCATCAGCCATTGTGTTGATGATGATTGATGATTTTGATAGGTTAGATGTCCATTGATCTCATGATAGGTGAGATTCAATGATAGGATGATGATAATTGACCTCATGATAGGTGAGGATCAATTATAGGTTGATTGATCTGATAAACCTCATGATAGGCGAGGTTGAGTTGATTGATGAACCTCATGATAGGTGAGGTGTGTTGATTGATTTGATAAACCTTATGATAGGCGGGGTTGATTTGATTGATTTGATAAACCTCGTGATAGGCAAGGTTGATTTGATTGATTTGATAAACCTCATTATAGGAGGTTAAGTTGATTGATTTGATACACCTCATGATAGGTGAGGTTGAGTTGATTGATTGATGCTCATGAGATTTGATCAAAGACTCATCAGAGCTGATTAGATTGATAGGTTGATTGATTTGGATTGATTGATTGATGTCGGTTGATGTTGGTTGATTGATGGACTGACTTGCGATTTTGTGATGATAGGAGCCTTTGACTAGTTTATAGATCATAGAGCAGTTCCCGAGGACTTGGGATCTGATTTTTCATTTGACACAACTTGAGACAACCATTATTACACAATGTGGGTTATCATCTCTTATCGATATGCCCCAAATCAGGATCAACAGGGGGTTATTGACAGCCTTAGCTAAGAGATGGCACGGTGAGCATAACACTTTCCATTTTCCCACTGGTGAGATCACGATGACCCCTGAGGATGTATACCAAATTCTACAAATTTTTGTGGTGGGAGAGTTGGTTATATATGATGCACATGAGTAGGGCGAGACTAATGCACTCCGTCGGGTATTTCAAGATGATACGATCAGTGGTTACGAGATTCCCTGGAGGGACATGGTCAATGCATACACCACGTTGCCTTCTGTATTAGCTGGTTTCATTGGAGGACTCCTTTGTCTTGACCGCAAGTCAAAGGGACTCTCAGTTGGATGGGGCAGGATCTTAGAGAGCATGATTGTGCATGGGACAAAATATGCATGGGGTTGTTGTATGCTAGCCCATCTTTACCATGATCTGTACCAGGTGGTCTACCTTCAAGGGACCAATCTATCTACAGGGGTCATATTGCTCCAGGTCTAGGCTTGGGAGCATATAGCAGTTAGTCGCCCTGTGGGAGACAGACAAAGGCTAGCCATGAGGCCCTATGTTCACATCTATGCAGGTCGACTTGCTCAACCTAGGCTAGGAAAGCTAGAGTATTGGAGGAGGGCACTAGATGATGAGGCAGTGGTATGGCAGCCATATGTTGATTGTGAGTAGTGGCCTGAGAATGACACAAAGATGTCCTATTTGTTTCATTCGATGTATCTGATTGGTCGAACTCATTTCATCATTAAGAGATTCATGCTACTGAGATAGTATGATATGGTTCAAGCCATGCTCTAGGGCGTAGCCCATTATGTACAGTGGCGACAAGACGCTATAGAGTGGGGGTCGTGTTTGTCTTATGATGTAGTTGTTGAGCACTAGTAGGCATTACCGGCCATAATTTGGGAGGTGCATCTAGAGATCCCTGATGCATCAATATCAACATATTATGCCATGTATATGCTTACACATCCATTCCCATGGATCACGATTCCAGATGAGCCTGCACCATTGTTAGCGGAGGGGGAGGCAGGAGGTTATAGGTGGAGGCAGAGGAGGAGAAGGAGGAGTAGGGAGAGGAGGAGAAGAGCAGTGAGGAGGGGGATAGCAGTGATGATGATGATGATGAAGAGAGTGATGGGGGAAATGATGGGGGTGGCAGAGGACCAAGGCTAGATGTTGATGAGCTGAGAGTGCCTCACAAGAGGCGACATGTGGAGGTTCGGCTACCCTCACCACAACAGCAGACACAGATTGTTGCACTCCAGGTATAGGTCGAGACCTTACAGGGTCAACTAGAGCAGGTGTAGGCTCTGCTTATATAGGCACAAGGACAGGTATAGACTCTGACAATTGAGAGAGATGCTGCTAGGCAGCAGATGCAGGGATAGCTTGCATAGATACAGGCCTAGATGCAAGGACAAGTACAGGGGCAGATTACCACATTGACCACCGAGAGGGATGCCCTGAGATAGCGGGCGGAGCAAACCGAGGCCATTACCGAAAGGCTACAATAGGCTGCAACGGCTGCAGGTACATTGGATTATTTTAGAGAGATTCGTTGCACCGCTTAGTGTAAGAGTTGTTGATGAACTCAAGCACCTAGGATCACCTACAAAACCAAGATAAGCCTTCCACACGAGAGCAATAAGAGATAAATGCTGGAATATGGTGCAATAAAAAAATGATGTTATTATCACACACTAAATGATACAATATGCCTCAACTCTCCCTTAAATTGATTGAGTTGATATGAACTCATATAGACTGGATAGGAGGGAGAGGTGAGTGTTGATTATATAGGCATAATGTGGGCATATAATTCCAAGAGGGGCAATAGCTCCCTAATAACCAAATTAGGTGGGAGTTATGCATGCTTGGAAAATTCTAAATAGGTGGCATAACCTACTCAGAAAGAGACAGATGAGTGGTTTTGTGAGGTGGCATAAAAGGCCAAAAGAGGGTGTGAGACTCAACCACCCAAGTGTGGGTGAGAGTGACACATGTAATTGATGGATTACGCCACATGTCCTCACATCAACCACGTCTCCTATAACCTAAGGTATCCTTAATAATGTGTAGGAAAAATAATATTAAAAAACCTACACCAACACCCCCCTTAAGCATAGCTTAGGTGGGTGAAAAGATGAAACAATGCAAAGAAGGGTCTCAGCTACAAGGCCATGTAAGGTACCCATGTACAATGATGAAACCTCTCAAAAGATGAGAAAGAGAAAACCTATAGCACAAAAATCTCCCCCAAGAGAGAAGAAGAGAGACCATGCAGTCCCCCAGTGTAGAATCTCCTGCATTGTTAGTAAATGATCAACATATGAAGCTGAAGATGATCCAAGATCACTGAACAATATTCCTCCCCTTAGGAAGAAAGAAAACCAAGAATGTATGTAGGATATCTTCCCATTCCTGAAAGGAATATGAAGGAAGAATGATGAAAATGTACGATGTCTCTGAACTTTGCTCAGGTGTCCCCATGTCAATGTTGAAAGTTGTCACCATCAAATTAGGTGTTCTAGGCCACACTGCAGAAGATGACAATCCAGAACCTAGTGGAGATGGATGTAGAACAAAATTTGAAGACAAAGATATCTCCTCTGAAGACAACAGTGTCTTCTCCAAATGTTGCTCAGTAGTGGCCACAATCATGTCAAATTGTGAAGAATGATCATGTGGGTAAAGAACAAGAGGATCAAAAGGTTCCCCCTCAACATCTAAAGAAGACAAAGCAAGTTCATAAAAGATAAGATGTATGCACTCAATTGTGTCCTCCAAGTCTACAAGATAGGACTCACAAAACAAACCTACAATGTATGTCAAGTATTCATCCCAAGTAGCTGTGTCTAGAAGATAATGAATGTCCTGCTACACTAAATCAATAGAAGCCATGGATGTAGCAATATTGGTATCATCAAGAACAATAGGTGATATAGGAGATGAAGTCTCAACACATGCCCCTTCAACCTCAATTGAAATGATACCAAGATTCACTTGACCATACTCAATCTCCTCAAAAGTGTCCACACTAGATGCTTAAGTGTGTACATAAACCAAAGGAGCATCAAAGGAAAAATGTGAGAAGGTGTATACTCGAGATTGATGATCTGCCTCCCCAACTGCAACAATATCTCTGCTATGCAAATCCAGAATAATCACAGAATCTGGTGTGAACTCAACACTATTTCCTTCCCCACCATGTGTGATTTGATAGATAGAAAGGATATTTTTGACAATGAAGGAACACAAAGAACATCGTTGAATGATCCTTCGTCTATGTCAATAGAACCTTTTCCACAAACACTCACATGTGTGTTGTTAGCCATCAGGATGTTTGGTGATGAAAAAGTTTCAAATGAAGAGAACATACTCTGTGATGAAGCCATGTGATGTGAAGCTCCAGAATCAAGGATCCATCTCCTTGACTCAGAATCTACAACTGCAACAAGTGCTTTCCCCTTTTGTTTCTCTGAATTTTAGAAGAAGATGATGAATCCTTTGACATAGTTGAAGGCAAATTGATTTTGTTCTTTGCTAAAAGATTCTTCAACTCATCAATTTGTTTTAAATAACATTGATGTTCATCATGCCCATATTTCTTGCAATATGAACATGTGGGCTTCTCCTTCTTAGACGATTCCCCTTTTGAGGAAGAAGATTCAAATTCTTTATGTGGATTGTTCTTTTTCTTCTTTTGTTTCTAGTTAGGATGCCATGATTCTTTCTATGTACCTTAGACTCACTAGCCACCAATGCTTGTGATTTGGAAACCTTGATGAGACCTATTTGAATCAACTTCGCTTCCTCTTGGATTAGAAGATCTGAAAATGTATCAAATGTAGGTACAACATATGCAGTTCCCATAGAGATCCTATCGGTGTTGAAGCCAGAAACAAAGATAGAATACTCAAGACCAAGCTTGGATAACACATTCAAAATCAACTGTAAATCCTTCTTAGTAATCTTGCAATCCTTTAGCTATGATCTTAGTTGCTTAATCTTGGAGATATAGTCTTGGATGTGGTCAAAAAAATTTGGATCAAGATTCATCAAATCATTATCAATTTGATAACCCCTAACCCCTAATCTTATCAGTTTTACCATACAAATTTTCAAGAGTCTCCCAAGCCTCCTTAAGTGTCTTGCATGATTCAAGATGAAATTGTAAATCAAAAGAGACTAGTGAACAAATGTAACCAAGAGTTTTCTCACGATTGATCTCCCACAAAACTTTTGCACCAGCATCTAAAGGTTGAGGAATAGATTCTTTTACATAGCCTGTACAACCTTTTCCCATTAGATAATTCCATATTGATTGTTTCCATGATACATAATTATATGGAGTTAGGAGTTCAATGTTATGTTTCCCTATTGTAAGAACACACAACAAAGAAAAGAAAAAAGTCAATCAAAACACCACAAGCTCACCCCTCCCCCAAAAAAAAAATCACTCAATCAATGATTCCCCCCCCAGAAAAATATGATGGTGGCACTTTATAATTAGTGTGTTTACAATTTTGGAGTTGTTTCTAGAGTTTTACAATGTCCAATATTGGACCCAAATACTGAAAGTACAATTTAATCTCAGAATCAAAACCTCAAAATAGCACCAATGTGTAGTGCTCAAAAAAATATCAACTTTCAAAAAAGAATTTCCTCGATCTAAGGTCGTATGTGAAAATTACAACCGTTTGAAGTTCCAAAAACGAGAATTGTCCTTTAGATCTGCTGAGAAAACTGATTTTCTGGAAAATATGGATCACTTGAGAAAAAATGGATCACACCACTATGAAGCTTGTGAAATTCTACCCCAAATCAAAAAAAATTGCTCGACTGAGTTAGAGGCCTCTGAAGTTCACTTTCAAAAATCAAAACTCAAACGGTGAGGGGGGCAAAAAATCCAAATGGATGTTGACATCAACAGTTGAGGATGTTAAATTTGACGGCCTATGGCCTGTCAAAGTTGATGTCCTCTATGTGGCCGAAATATTCTCTAGATTGTCGATATATGCTTTTAGCCAGAATATTTTGTGAATGTGCGCCTACCAAAATTTGAAGGCCGACCAGGTGAAGAAATTCTGACCGTCGGATCTACCTGAATACCGGTCGATTCTTTTTCAAACTCTCGCCGAATTTTTTGATGCTCGCCAAATTTTCAATGGACCGGCCACTGCAAATTTTGAACGCCGATTGAAGTGGGCCTGGGGCACCCCTGCACAATGTGGCAAGAGGTGTACAGAGCGGTACCCTGCCTCTGCGTAGGATCTGTAGTACCCTGCGTGGTACACATATTTGCTTTTTTTTATTTTATTTTATTTTAAATCAAATGCAAATTTATTTTTTTTAATTTTTTAATTTTTCCAATTATTTTGATTTCAATACAAATTTTGATTTATGATTTTTATTTTTTTCAATTTTTTTCAAAAAACTTTTAAAAAATTACAATGATTTTTTACAAAAAAAAAGCAAATTTTTTAATTTTTTAAGAGAATGTCACCTCTATATACATGGAGGGGTCCCTCGAACAAAAAAAATTGGCCCCAAATTCAATTTTGTCCAAATTGGACAAATTATATATGAAAATGGGGGTATTTGGGCCTTCTGGACTAGATGGTGTAGTCCGTTTTGGCTCAAAATGCTCCCAGCAAATGTTCAATGTTGAATTCCTCTTAAATTGAGAAGGGGCTTATAGATCTAACGCTTTGATACCATGTAAGAGTTGTTGATGAACTCAAGCACCCAAGATCACCTACAAAACCAAGATAAGCCTTCCACACGAGAGCAACAAGAGATAAAATGTTGGAATATGGTGCAATAACAAAATGATGTTATTATCACACACTAAATGATACAATATGCCTCAACTCTCCCTTGAATTGACTAAGTTGATATGAACTCATTTGGATTAGATAGGAGGGAGAGGTGAATGTTGATTATATAGGCATAATGTGGGCATATAATTCCAAGAGGGGCAGTAACTCCCTAATAACCAAATTAGGTGGGAGTTATGCCTACTTGGAAAATTCCAAATAGGTGGCATAACCTACTCAGAAAGAGACAGATGAGTGGTTTTGTGAGGTGGCATAAAAGCCCAAAAGAGTGTGTGAGACTCAACCACCCAAGTGTGGGTGAAAGCAACACATGTAATTGATGGATTACACCACTTGTCCTCACATGAACCACATCTCCTATAACCTAAGGTATGCTTAATAATGTGTAGGAAAAATAATATTAAAAAACCTACACTAACACTCAGGAGGCTGAGTTCTACAGGGGTCGATATCATGATGTGGTTCCTCTAGAGTAGCGGGAGAGCTTTGCACGGTCTCGGTTTGGCAAGTCTCAGTCTCAAACTGTTAGTGTGGGTATTACGCAGACATTTCCTAGAGATCAGAGAGATCTTGGTGTGGGGCCGTCAGGTGGAGGGGGAGGTACTAGTCCTAGGATGCCAACACCATTTGGGGGGAGCACAACATAGCTCTAGTTTATGATTTTCTGATGTATTTCTGAACATGTATATGCTCTTTATTCAATTGAGACATTGATGATATTCTTGTTGTTGTCAGACTTTATGATACACTACCATTTTTGATATTGTTGTATCTCTTCATTCCTTTGGATATCCTTGTACACTTTATCATTATGATTTTGAGGTTATATGATATGTGGCGATGATTATGATCAATGTCTCTATATGATGATGGATGGATTTGATGCATTTAATTTCCATGTTATGATGACGATATGCTATGGATGCATTTAATTTCTATGTTTATGGTGATGATATGCTATGATGCATTTAATTTCTATGTTATGATGGTGATATGCTATGGATGTATTTAATTTCTACTTTTATGATGATGATATGCTATGGATGCAAATGATGATGTAACTGATGTGTTATGATTCTATGATGATTTATGAATGATGCCTATATGGTGCATGGGATGGATTTTATTATGCCAATGATATGTGATGTATTTGATGTTTTTATTCTTTTCTGAAGCAAATAAATGATGTCATGAATGGATGAATGTTAGATGAAATGATTGCATGATGGTACCTAGTTCTATGTGTTTATGATGTCTATGTGATGATGATTTTGTTAATGATGATATGATATGATAATGCATGATAGATGATTATATGTTTTATAGATTTATGTAGATGATATTTTATGCTATGTGAGATGGATTTGATTATGTAAATGATACGTGATGATATTTGTTGTTCATATGGATTATGTATGGATGTAATGATAATGAGATGTAATGATTATGTAGATGATGTGGATGATTTTTTGTAATGATATGGTTATGTGATGCAAATGATTATGTTTAACTAAATTTGTAATTCTTCGAAACTTCTAGGGTCTTAAGCTTAAATGAGTGAATCTATCTAACTTCCAAAAGTCATGGGAAGGTTGTCGTCAGTTGATTCTTTGTTAAGTTAAGCTTCACAAAACCTGACATATTTCCCAATTCTTTTGGAAATATGAAGAGACTCACTCATTTAACCTTAGTGAACCACTTTCTTAATACAACTATATGAAATTATTTGATTATGTAAATGAGATGTGATGCATGTCTTTTTGTGTTTTATAATGCAAATATTATGATGTGATGCATGGATGGATGAATGATGTCATAATGTTTTCTAATGTATGCAAATGATGATGCAACTGATGTACAACTATATGAAAATAATGTATTTTTGGAAATGTCAAGTGTACTCAATCCATTAGTGCAAGAGATAGCATCATTGTTGCAGCTTTGGAAATCCCATTAATACAAATGCAAACTAACATGGATGCAATCTACTTTAACCATGCAGATCTCATTTGTAAAAGTTACAATTCGTAACAGTTGATTTGTTGTGCTTTTTATCATCATTGGGTCTTTAAAATGTAGAAAGTGAGTACAAGCATCGATGGCATATTTAGACCATGATGACCTAATTACTACTTTCATGATGTTTGATAGTGCAAGTTAACACAAGCATCTAAGTATAATTAAACTGAGATGACCTGAGTATTGCTTGCATAAATAGAAAAGAGTTAACTATTTTCCTATGCAAATTTGGAATGTCATTAGTGATACTTTGTAGAGCACGTCCCACGACAATTTGCACAGTAATAATGATCAACTCACAGACAACATACAAAGAAAAATCATACTCCTTCCTGGCTCCTCTAGTTTGATACATCATTGAGGGGTTCCAAAGATATGATAACAAAAATCAAAGTATAACAATTGAATATTCGTGTTTAACGTGATAAACCCATGATTCAAAAGCAACAATCATCCATTTGAAGTTTTCTTTTGGTTTGATTTGGTTGTTTTGATTTGGATGTTTGATGTGTTTATGATGGTGATTGATATTCAATGTTGAGTTGCACTATGATCATTGCTTTGGGTTGTGTTGTACTACTGTTGTTTTTTCTGTTGGTTCAAGCTCATAGTTTATTGCCCCCAGTGAGTTTAGGATTTTTCCCCCAGTCTAGGGTGAGACACGACCATGATGCTAGGATATGTACATGATGCTTTCCAATGATAGGTAGATGAATCGCAAAAGCGAATGGCGAAAGCGAATGGAAAAAGCGAATGATCGACATTCTCAAATAGATGGAAAAGCTAACCTATCACAAATAGTGCCTATTGCTAGGTTTTCACTACTTGTTTTTATTACACTTTTTTAGATTTTTTTTTTGCTTTTTCACTTTTTTTGTATTTTTTTAATCTTTTTTTGTTTTTTTTGTTGTTGTTACCAAGACACCTATTTTCTAGGTTTTCATCAAGGCAACCATTTTTTAGGACATTTTCTAATGTTTTTTGGTATTTTCTTAGGACTCTTTCTGATGCACTGGATGATTCAGGTGTAGAATTTCTTGAGATGTAAGCTATTGAGGGGTTCATCAAACAAATCCCCTTCTGGTGTGGACAACTGGTATGCTCCTGATCTGAAGACTGACACAATGACAAAGGTACCTAGCCATTATGGTTCAATTTTCCTCGTCTTCTCTTGATCTTGTTGGTTACGGGGTTTTCTTTCAAGACTAAGTCACCAACTTAAAATGTTCTAGGCTTTACTCTGTGATTGTAACTTCTGGATATCCTTTGTTGGTATGCTTTCAGGTGATCCACTGCATGTTGACGATGCTCATCCAATAGTTCCAATTCCTATAACCTAGACACTCTATAATCCTCATCTAAAATGATCCCTTTTAGCGATACCCGAAGTGATGGTAGTTCAACATTAATAGGTAGAATGGTCTCTGATCCATAGACTAGGGCATATGGTGTTGCTCTTGTTGGGGTGCGGATACTAGTTATGTAAGCCCATAAAGTAGGGTTCAGTTGAACATGCCAATCACGTCTAGCCTCATTGACGATTTTCTTCCAAATTTTTAGGATAGTCTTCTTTGAGGCCTCTGCTTGTCCATTCCCTTGGGGATAGTATGGTGTAGAAAACTGATATTATATATGGAACCTCTCACAGAGTTCTTGGACATCCTAATTTTTGAATGGTCTATCATTGTTCGTGATAATAGATTAAGGGATGCCATACCGATAGATGATATAATTCAGTATGAATGATGAGATTTTTTTTCCTGTGATGGTGGTTAGTGGAACAACTTCAATCCACTTTGTAAAATACTTTGTGGCTGTGATGATAAACTTGTGTTCGTTGGATGAAGATGGATGAATCTTCCCTACGAGATCCAATCCCCACTGAAAAAAGGGCCATGATGATGCAAAAGGTTGAAGTTCTTGCAATGATGCGTGGATGAGATTGCCATGAATCTGACACTTTTGGCATTTCTTGACAAACTGAAAAGAATCCCTCTCCATAGTCGGCCTGTAATATTCCAGATAGAGGAGTTTCTTAGCTAAGGTTAAACCACTTGAATGAGTTCCACAAACACCTTCATGAACTTCTCGTAAAGTCGTTTCAGACTCATCACGTTCCAAAAATCAAAGGAGAGTTATGTCAAGACCTCGTCAATAAAGGACATTCACGATAAGTGTATGTCAAGCGGCTTGACGAATGAAGTTTTGTTTTTGGTTGCGGGATAGGTCAGGAGAGAGGGTATTGTCTTTTAGGTACGTATATATTTTCCTGTAAAGGGAAGTGTCATCCTCAGTTAGATGGTAGATAGCTTGGGATTCAAGGTTGTCATAGGATTGGTTAAATAGTTGTTCCACCATGAACTTGTAATGGACTCATTTCTCTAGAATCTGCAAGAGAGAAGCAATGGTCACCATGGCATCAGTGGCTTTGTTGTTGCTTCTAGGAATTTGATCAAATCTTATTTCCACAAAGTACTTTTTGAAGTCATCAACCATTATTTTATATGGCATCATATTGTCATCCTTTGTTTGATAATCATTGTTTACCTAATTAATGACTAGTTGTGAATCCCCATAGACATGTAACTCTATGATCTTCCACTCAACTACTACTTTGATTCCAATGATCAAGGTTTTGTATTCAGTTGTGTTGTTGGTGCAAGGAAACATCAGTCTGTAGGACTTGGGAATGGTATGTCCTTGTGGGGAGATAAACAAGATTCTGACACCTGGTCCATGTTGTGTATAAGAGTCATCAAAGTACAAGACCCATTGTTTTGCGGATAGTGTTAGGACATCAGCATATGGAAACTTAATGTTCATTGGATGATTGTCTTGCAATGGTGCTTCCGCCAATTGATCTACGATTACTTGTCCTTTGATTTCCTTCCTATCAACATATTGGATGTCAAATTCACTCAGCATCATGACCCACTTAACTAGTCTTCTAGTTAGATTAGCTTTGTTAAGATGGTATTTCAGAAGATCTATCTTGGCTATCAATTTGATGGTATGGGTGAGCATGTAGTGTCGTAATTGTTGGTTAGTGAACACTACTACCAGGAAATCCTTTTCAATGAAGGTGTAATTGATCTCATAGCCATTTAAGGTTATGTTGATATAATAGATTGCCCTTTCTTTTCTTGTTGAATCCTCCTGCACTAACAAGGCTCCCAATGATATCTCAGTTGTTGCTATGTATAATAAAAGTGGCTTCCCTTTTGCTAGTGGTACTAAGACAGGTGGACTCATTAGATATTGTTTTAATTGGTTGAAGGCTCCTTCGCATTTCTCATCCCATCAAAAAGATACATTCTTATGTAGCAAATGAGTGAAAGGATGGGTCTTGTCCGCCAATTGTGAGATAAATATTTGGATTGATTGGAATATCCCTTGTAGAGATCGTAGCTGACTGATGTTTTTGGGTGGTGGCATCTCCATGATGGCTTTGACCTTTGTAGGATCTACCTCAATGTTGTTTTCTAAAACTATATATCCCATGAGTTTGGCTGAAGTCACCCCAAACACATGTTTCTTTGGGTTCAGTCATACTTTGAACTTTTCCAGTCTGGTGAAGACTTTATCTAAGATCTCTAGGTATCCTTCTCTAGTGTGTGATTTGGATAACAGATCATCCACATAGTCTTCCATGAAGGTGTGCATCATATCATGAAAGATTGTTGTCATAACATGCTGATAAGTTGCTCCTATGTTCTTCAACCCGAATGGCATGACATTCCAACAAAAGGTTCCCCACAGACATATGAAGGTTGTCTTATCTTGATCCTCAGGTGCAATTTTGATTTGATTATAGCCAGAAAAACCATCCATGAGTGACAACATGCCATGCCCTACTGATAAGTCCACAATGATGTCAATGTTGGGTAGGGGAAAGTCATATTTTGGGAAAGCCTTGTTGAGATCCCTGAAATCTATGCATATCTTGATGCTCTTGTCTGGTTTTAAAATAGGCACAATGTTTGATATCCATTCGGCATAGTCAATTGGTCTAATGAACCCAACATCCAATAATTTCTTCAGTTTTTCCTTTACCAATATGGCAATATGCAGATGCATTTTCCTTAACTTTTGCTTGACCATTTTTACCCCTGTTGGCAGTGATAAGTGATGCATGATGAGTTTTGGATCAATCCCTGGCATGTCAGCATATGACCAAGCAAAATTGAATTGTCTTTCTGTGAAGAATTTGATGAAGTTCGATTTTTCTTGATTTGTCAAGGATTCTGCTGGATGGACAGTCTTTACTATTTCTTCATTACCGATATTGATAGATAGACTGGGTTCAACCAATACTTTAGATTGTTCCTGAAAGTGCTCAGGGAGTGTGTCAAATCTTCCATTCTTTAGTGCCTCAAAGAGGTTTTCGCCATTGGATACACTCTTTATTTTTACTTTTTCTCGATCTGATACTACCATTGAATGGTTTTCACTGTCAGATCTATTTCCTACATTATTCATTTTGTAGCTAGAAAATTTGACACTCTCCTAGTTGAAAGCTTCATTACGATATTCAATGGTGGAATCTATTTCGAGATTGGCAGAATAAAGGAAGTTGACAATGGCTTCATCATTTGAAAAGATGGGGATGTCAGATGGCTCAATTTGATCCCAATCTATGAGTTCAGGATGTACGAGAGGTAAGGAGTCATTGAATTAGCTAAATTCAGAGGCATTAAGGGCCCAAATGGTAATGTCTTCAGATTGTCCAATAGCAAAATTGATGTCTATAAGGTAACTCTCCTCTAAATTATCTGTTTCACTTCAAGTCTAATCATCCTTGCTGGAATCATCACTATATCGTGATCTTATTTTGAGTGGTCTATAACCTGAACTTTGACCCTCCTCACGTATGGGTGTATACTTTTGTACCACATCAATTTCCTTATCATGACAAGACTCTTTAGATAGTGAATCCCACTCATATTCATTTGAATCAGTTTTGTGATCATCACTAGCTTGTAGTTGTAGGATTCTTTCAACAATTTGCCATCTGGTTTCTTCTCTTGATTCTTCTCTATACCCCAATCTTATTTTATCCTTGGCTTGCATTGTGATAGGTTGTATTGGTTCTATGATGCCTTGTTTCCTTTTACCGATAGGACCTTTTCCCTCATATCCCATCTTTTCCATGATTGTCTTTCCTTTGCCATACTGCTTTGTTTGTACACTTGAGGTGGATGCTTGTGATGATTCTTTGTCTTTGTATAACCAGTTTAAAACCTTTTTGTCATCTGAATCATCCACTAATATGCCTGCTCTTACAAAGGTTCCATCAAATAGTGTGGTTGATTGTGATGATTGTTGTCTTGATGTCGATGGTTGTCCATATGACTTTAGAGAAGATGAAAGTTGTGATAAACATAAGGATTTCTTAAATGAGTATTCCCCCATGCCCTTGTCTTTCAATTGGATCTTGGAAACTTGTTTTGATAAGGATTCAAGTTGACTTTCCTAATTTTTTGGGGTAATATTTGATGCATTTTCTTTACTTGAGAGATTGGCATTACCAATATCCTTATCCTTTGACTGGTCCCTTTTCTCCACCCACTTTGATAAGGCATTTAGTTTTTTCCCATCATTTGATGAACCCTGAGTTGGAGCTTCCCTGTTGTGTGGTACAAAAGCATCTTGGGTAGTTTTGAGGGTGTTACAATATTGGGGGTTGTTTGAGTCAGCTGCAATAGTGACTTCCTGCCCATTGAACGGGAACTTCAAACATTGGTGATACGTGGATGACACTACTTGCATGTCATGAATCCAAGGTCTTCCCAAGAGTATGTTGTATGTTAACTCTTTGTCTAATACTTGGCATACTATATCTCTGACAACTGGTCCCACTTGAATAGGTAACACTATCAGCCCTTGTGAAGATCTTTCTTCATCATCATATGCTTTTATTGTGATTTTCCTTCTAGGATCAATAGGATTTTTTGAATAGCCCAATGCACGAACAAGTTTTAAAGTACAGATATTCAAGCTACTCCTCCATCTATTAGAACATGTTTAACACAGTGTTTATGGATTAAGACCTCAATGTGGAGGGAAGCGTTGTGCAGATGGTTGATAGATAGATCATCATGTTTAGAAAAGGATAAGCAGTGTGGTGGAGTCAAATGTCCCACCATAGTCTGAAATTGGCAAACCTCTGGGTTGTTTGGTACCGTGGTGGTGACTAGAGCTTGTTCCAATATTTCCTTGTGAGCGGGTGAAATCTTGAGAATTTCTAAAATGGATATTTGTGCGGGTATCTTATGCAACTGATCCACTATGTCATATTGGGTTGCATGGATAACAGTAGGTGATTTGGACGTGGAAGGGGTAACTCCTTTCAATGTTACCTTAGCTTTTCCTCGTGCGATCGCATTGATCGGTCAATTGTTTTGTCCTCTTATTTTGATAACATTGATTTGATGTGAGGTAGTGTCAATATCATGGTGATGATTTTCAATTGCAATGATGTTTTGTTCATGTTCAAGGGTGTTGTCGTTTGTTGGGTTATCAGTTGCAATAAGATTTGATTTGTCATGGGTTTGATCATCAACCACCTCAATATGCAGAATGGTGGTGTCATAGACATAGTTTATGCTCTTTCCTTTGGTATTTGAAGAAGAAGATTCCCCCTTTTCGTAGTTGGATAGAGGGTTCTTCAATGCTCCATGATCATTGTTTGTTTGGGATCTTTCTACAAATATAGTCTTGTTGTCAATTAGATCTTGTATCAAGTGCTTCAACTGCAAGAAGTCGTTGGTTTTATGTCCTTTGTTGCGATGAAAGTCGCATAAATGAGCATCATTCCACCATGGAGGCTTAACTTGTGGTTCCCAATTTCTTGCCTTTGGTAACGTTATGACTTTAGCTTCAATAAGTTCCTTTAATGTTGATTTTGACAATCCCAAAGCGGTGAACCTCCTTCGATTTGAGGATGTTCGATAAGATGATGTTCTAGATCCAACATTACCTTGATTGTTGCTTTGGTTGATATTTTGGTTGTTGCTTTTGTTGTTGGGGGGTTTTTTTATTCTAATTAGTTTTGGTGGCATCAGCGGTTAGGTTGAATACAGGTTTTGCATTTTGGTTTTCAATTACACCATCGTTGGGTCCCACATTCTTGTTTCGTTGCCAAAACTTTGGTTTGTCACCAATATTGTAGTTGTTGGAGGAGTTTGATGAGTTGTTTTCATTGTATATTTTGATGACTCCTCTCTTGACCAAAACCTCTTCAATTTTAATCTCATTTTCAATCATTTTTTTGAAGGTTGGGGGACATTACAATTCTAGTCTATAACTCATCTTGTCATTGAGGTTGTTAATAAATATTTCTATCTTTTCCTTTTCGGGTACGAGATGAGAATATCGTGCAAATAACCTTCTCCATTTTTGCAAGAATACAAGGAACGATTCACCCTTCTTTTGTTTCAAGTTACAAAGATCTTTCGTGGTAATTTCATGTTGAATATTGTAAGAATATTGGGTGATGAACTTGTTGACCAATTCCTCAAAGGTGTTAATTGGTGGGGTGAGTTTGGAGAACCATTCAAGACATTGTCCACCTAGACTTCATGGGAATAATCTTTGTAAGGAAAGCTTAAGGTGTGGAACAAACTCTCCTAATGTCAAAACTCAGAGAAAAATGCAGATATGTCTTTAATTTCACAATTATAGTTCATTAAGATGCACATGAAAGGAATAGCAGAATAGAGAAATAAACATATACACAATTGGACACCAGATTTATGCGGGAAAACCCTTACGAGAGAAAAACCCACCACACCAAAGAAAATTCTCTTGTATTACAGTAATTTAATTACATACAAGTTACAGACTCTCCTTTCAGATAATCAATCTCATAGCAGCAACATTTCCTTGATCAACCTTGTACAAAACAAATTTTGATCACTCTTAGTTATGTCTCACTGTTACAATGCATATACAACATACAATCAAGAACACAAGAACACTCACTGATCATTCAACCATCCAACTATCGAACCCATAATAGTTACAGTACGTTGCAATGTATAACAACAACCATGATCGATTCGTTCTCTGTATAGACGATTCAGTTTAGAGCAACTGTCGAACTTCCCAGTCATCAAACAACCATCTCCAAGTTAGCACGATCCTCCACTAATTAGCGTACACCTCAGCAATCAACCAAGTATATGCTCGTTCACCCATGGTCCTACCACACTACTGCTAGACAAGTTGAAGACTCCCGCGGTATGGCGGTAACCGCGCTACTGCTAGGCAACTGAGAGGCTCTCATAGTATGGTGGTATATCGCTCGATAGCTGGAAGACTCTTGTGGGATGGTGGTAACTACACTATCGCTAGACAGCTAAGAGGCTCTCGCAATATGGTGGTATACTGCACTACCACACCTCTCTCACAATCACCTAGCAATACAGTGGTACAATCATGAAAGTGACGCTTATGCAAATATGAGTTGATTAGAGACAAAAGAAGGGTTCTACTAATGAGTTTGAGACACATTTTCTCAATGATCTCCCACTTGACGAAGAACTCACTGAACCCTCCAGAGCATTTAGAAAACTACTGAGATTCATGGGCCCCAAGGCCCATTGAATTAGCACAACACCTGTACTTGTTTGTGCTCACTAGTTTCGTTAATGCATCTACAACATATTCCAGAGTATCCACTTTTTCTAAACAAACCTTTCCATCCTCCACCATATCTCGTACAAAGTGATACTACACATCAATATTTTTTGTCCTGGCATGGAAAGTAGGAATTTTCACCAGACAAATAGCACTCTGACTATCACAGTAAATTGTAATCTGTCTTGCATCAAGCCCAATGTTAGAACACAAACATTTTAACCAAATTGCTTCCTTATAGGCATGTGTAGTTGCCATGTATTCTGCCTTCATAGTGGATAAAGTGACTACAGCCTGTCGCTTGCTCATCCAACTAACTGCACCACCATTCACCATGAAAATATATCCACTGGTGGATCTTCAGCTATCAATGTTCCCTACCTAATCAAAATCCACATACTCACAAATGCTAAGAGTCCTCTGTGATTCAACCAAATTTCCATGGTAACACAAAGCATAACCCAAAGTGCCCCTCAGATATCTAAACACTCTTTTCACAGCATCCCAATGTGTCCTTCCTAGATTATCCTTAAACCGACTAAGTACTCCCATTGCTTGGGCAATGTCTAGCCTTGTATAAACCATTGCATTTATTAAACTGCCAACTACACTTGCATAAGGCACCCTGGTCATGTCCTCCATCTTAGAAGGATATTTTGGACAATCTTCAATAGATAGCTTCGTTCCCTGCAAAACTGGAACAACTAGCTGCTTACAATCAATCATACCAAACCTCTCAAGAATAGTATTAATATACTTACTCTGGCTGAGCCAAACTTTTCTACTCTTTTTGTCCCTGGTGATTTCCATTCCTAGAATATACCTTGCTGCACCAAGATCCTTCATTTCAAACTTTTCAAACAACTGAGATTTTAGATCATAAATCATAAACTTACTATTCCCTATGAACAACATATCATCCACACACAGGGAAATGATTAAAATACAATCATTTTCAGCTTTGTAATACACACAATGATCAAATTTTGATCTTACAAATCCCAATGACAAAACAAATGTGTCAAATTTCTGGTACCACATTCTAGGCGACTATTTTAAACCATATAGAGATTTCTTTAACTTGCAAACCAAGTTTTCCTTACCTTTTTCCACAAAGTGCTCAGGCTGGGACATATAAATTTCTTCTTCAAGATCACCATGAAGAAATGTTGTCTTCACATCCATCTGCTAAATCTCCAAGTCATATGCTGCTGCAAGTGACAAAATAAATCTAATAGATGTTAGCTTTACTACTAGAGAAAAACTTTCCCCATAATCAATTCCCTCTACCTGGGAATAACCTTTTGCAACCAACCTAACTTTATACTTTTCAACGTAGCCATCCAAACCAATTTTCTTTTTAAATACCGATTTGTAGCCCACAGGCTTTCTACCTTTAGGCAATGGAACTAAACCCCAAGTATCATTTTTCTTTAATGATGCCATTTCTTCATTCATGGCTTCCAACTATGAATCAAAATCAGACATTTTAATTGCCTCTTTTACAGTCCTAAGCTCATCATTATTAGTAATCAAAGCATAGGCACAAGTAGAATCTAAAATAGAGAACCCATACCTATCAGGTTGCTTCTTTTCACATATAGACTTCCTCATAGGTTGAGGCTGAGGCTGTGGTTCTTATTCAGAACTCTCAGAGCTACTCGAACTCTCCTCAGTTTCAGGTACATTATCAATGTGTTGTTCCTCTTTATCTGGAGTTAGAGGTATTTCAACAACATCATTTTCCTCTTTATTTTCTTTCATCCATGACTACAAATCCATTGAAGAAAGTTTCAACTCCCAAAAGATTACACTTTTTTTGTATACAACCTTTTCAGTCACAGGATTCCAAAGCTTGTATCCTTTCACACCAATGTCGTAGCCAATGAAGATACATTTAACAACTTTTTTCTCCAATTTAGATCTTTTCTCATTTGACACAAACATATGCTTCGCAGCCAAAGACACGAATATGTCTCAGAGAGGGCTTCTTACCAGACCAAGCTTCCATAAGCGTTTTGTCAACAAGTGCTAATGAAGGAGACCTATTCAACAAGTAACATGTTGTAGCCACAGCCTCAACCCAGAACTTCTGCTCCAAACCAACATTACTCAACATACTTCTTTCCTTCTTCATCAATGTCCTGTTCAACCTTTCAACAACTCCATTTTGCTGTGGAGTGTAAGGTGTTGTTTTATGCCTCTCAATTCCATGGTCTTTGCAATACCTTTCAAAATATTTAGAACATAATTCACCATCATTATCAGTCCTTAAGCATTTAATTTTTCTTCCAGTCTGATTTTCTACCAAGTTCTTAAACTCTTTAAACCAACTGAACACTTCTGATTTATTTTTCAAAAAATATACAAATGCCCTCCTCGAATAATCATCAATAAAAGATACATAATATTTTGAATTCGACAATGAAGGAACATTTACTGGACCAAAAAAATCAAAGTGCATATAATCCAGAACACCAGAAGATTTGTGAGGACTAGAGTAAAAAGAAACACGATGATGTTTACCATATATACAATGTTCACAAAATTCAAATTCCATATTACAATCATCAAGCCCCTCAACCAGGTTTTTATTTTTCAAGGCTTTTAAACCTTTTTCACCAATGTGACTGAGCATTTGATGTCAAAGCATAGTCTTCTCTGCTGGAAGTTTAACTTCCAAAGAATTTTCCCCTATAGGGACTTCAGTCTTCTCTACACAAACAACCTTTTGTGACTTTGCAGAGACATTGTTACATTGAACAAGTGTGTCCAACTTATACACAGTACCTATTTGGGCACCCCTAGCCAACACTATCGAGCCTCTAGTCATTTTACAATCATTGCTTGAGAACAATACTTGCACTCCAATATCATTTAGCTTACTTACAAAAAGTAAATTTTGAGCTAGACCTGGTATATGCATTACGCCATCAATTCCCTTAATTCTTCCATCAGGGAACTGAATTATGACTTTTTCATGGCCAACTATTTCTAGAGATGAATCACTTGCTAAATACACCTTTCCACCATCGCATTTTTCATACTTTGTGAACCAGTCTCTATGAGATGTCATATGGAAAGATGCTCTAGAATTAATCAGCCAGACATCATCTGATGCCTAAGTTGCCAAGGCTGGAATGAAGGCATCTGCATCGCTCTAAGAAGAGTCATTGTCAGAAGAGTTCTTCTTCTTCTTCTTCTTCTTTTTCTTCTCTTTGCAATCCTTTCAGACATGACTAGGCTAACCACAGTTCCAACACTTCACCTTGGAATTTTTGTGAGGAGACTTTGATCTCCCTTCTTATTTGGATTTGGACTTTTTATCCTTCTTCTTGCCTTTTTGTTTCAATCTGCCACGAATAGCTAGAGCCTCCTTCACCATCTCAGAAGATTTCCTTCTCATTTCTTCTGATAGTAAAGAAGCAACCACATCTTCCATCTTGAAGTGGTTGTCGTGCTCCTAATCGCCATCACTAAATGATCCCAAGAATCAGGCAAAGAACACAACAAAAGCATACAATGATCTTCATCATCAATTTTCACACTCACAGATGTTAATTGAGAAATCAATGTGTTAAATGTATTTAGATGATCAGCCACAAATGCCCCTTCCTCCATCTTCAAAGAGTATAACTTCTTCCTTAAGAAAAAACTTATTCACCAATGACTTGCCCTGATAAATATCTCCAATCTTCTTCCACAAGGAAGATGCAGTCGTCTCTTCATGAACATTCAAGAGAACAAAGTCTGCCAAACAGAGTCTTATCAACCCTTTTGCTTTTCTATCTATGAGGTCCCAATCTTCTTGCTTCATGCCAAAAGGTTTCATTCCAGACACAGCAAGCCAAAGACCACGATCCACCAATAGGTCTTCCATTTTGAGTTTCCACAACTCAAAATTGCTGCCATTGAATTTCTCAATTTCAGTCTTTCCTAATGTGCTTTCCATCTTAATCTGTAATTTAAATTACCAGACTTCTATAAGAAACTCCCACTAAACAGGATTGACACAAAAAACCCAACCTACCCACAAGGATAACACAACTAGCCAGGCTCTGATACCACTTGTAAGGAAAGCTTAAGGTGCAGAAAAAAATCTCCTAATGTCAAAACTCAGAGAAGAATGCAGATATGTCTTTAATTTCACAATTACAGCTCATTAAGATGCACATGAAAGGAATAGTAGAACAGAGAAATAAATATATACACAATTGGACACCAGATTTACGTGGGAAAACCCTTATGGGAGAAAAACCCACCACACCAAAGAAAAATCTCTTGTATTACAATAATTTAATTACATACAAGTTACAGTCTCTCCTTTTAGATAATCAATCTCACAGCAACAACATATCCCTGATCAACCTTGTACAAAACAAATTTTTATCACTCTTCGTTATGTCTCACTGTTACAATGCATATACAGCCTACAACGAAGAACACAAGAACACTCACTAGTCATTCAACCATCCAGCCATTGAACCCATAACAGTTACAATACGTTGCAATGTATAGCAACAACCATGATCGATTCATTCTCTATACAAATGGTTCAGTTTAGAGCAATTGTTGAACTTCCCAGTCATCGAACAACCATCTCCAAGTTAGCACCATCCTCCACTGATCGACGTACACCTCAATAGTCAACCAAGTCCATGCTCGTTCACCCATGGTCCTTCTACCGCACTACTGCTAGACAAGTTGAAGACTCCCACGGTATGGCAGTAACCGCGCTATCGCTAGACAGCTGAGAGGCTCCCATGGTATGGCGGTATACCACACTATCACTCGATAGCTGGAAGACTCTCGCGGGATGGCGGTAACCACACTATCGCTGGACAGCTGAGAGGCTCCCACGGTATGGCGATATACCGCACTACTGCACCTCTCTCACAGTCACCTAGTGGTACAGCGGTACAATCATGAAAGTGACACTTATGCAAATCTGAGTTGATCGGAGACAAAAGCAGAGTTCTACCAGTGAGTTTGAGACACGTTTTCTCAACAATCTCATTAAGTACATTTCCTCATATGCAAATTCAATACTCATGGCTCTAAATTCCCTTACATGGTCTATCAGATCGGTTTTATCGTTGCATTTTTCATATTTTGGCAATTCACAATGTTTTGGAAAGGGGATAATGTGGATACTTTGATCAAACAGATATGGAAAAATGTCTTGGATCAAGTATCATTTTGAGGTTCCTCTTTGCATATCAAGAATTTGTTGTTGAAGGTTCTTCATTTAGTGAGTTAGGGCAACCACTTGTTTGGTTTCTTTTTTGCGTTGTTTTGGAGGTGCTTTCAATTGATTCACATCAAAGTCTTCAGGTAATTTGACACCTTGTTTAGCTAGCATAAGGAGGTAATTCTTCCCATTTCTTTCGAAAATCTTTTCTAAGCATTTGTGGAAGTTGGGGTCTTGTTCAACATGCTGGATATCTTCCTTGGTTATTTCTTCCCCTTCAGTGTTGTTGAGTCCATGGAAAGGATTCTCTTTAGCCTTCGCCTTGGTGTTTTACATTTCACTATTTTGAGTTTCAGTGTTTTGAGTCTCAATGATTGGAGTTTCAATGGTTGGAGTCTCAATGGTTGGAATTTCAAGGTTTGGCTCTTCAATGTTTTGATTTTCAAGTCATTTTTCCTTGAGTTTTTGTTTTTGTAACCTTGTTTGAAGGGGCATACAAGTGTTATAGTTTTGACTAAACTTTGATCTAAGTTTGGAAGAGTACCAAGGATTATAACTAAGTTAAATAGAATGACAAATTCTAATGACACTAAGTTTGATTTGACTATATAGCTTCATTTCATGATGAGAGGATGATAAATCTTGATGATGAAACTAGGCTTAATAATCAAAGGTGTGATAAGTTTGATGATTTTGGCACTTTGAGATGGTAGATCTTGGTTTAGGTTAGAGAATTCCACTTGTAGAGGTCAATTTTAACAAGTTTAGACTCTAAGGTATCTAAGGAATGATTCTGGACTTGAGAAGATTCTGAAATTTTGGTTCAAACTGTGAAACAAGGGACAAGTTTAACTCTTGTGTTTTTTGCATTTAATGGATGCGCTAAAAGATCTGACAGATGTGCTAGAACAGAGGATAGATGTGCCAAAAAATTTCATAGATGCGCTATAAGATTTCCTAAATGTGCTAAAACAAAGTATCAATGCACCAAAGTACTGCATGGATGAGCTATAAGAGAGGGTAAATGCGCTGGAAAAATGTACAGATGCGCTATAAGATTGACTATATGCACTGGAACAGAGGAAATATGCACCAGAGTTTTGCATAGATGCACTATAACAATAGTTGGATGCACTAAAAGATTTCACCGATGCGCTAGAAGATGCAGAGATGCGCTGAACTAGGAAAATGACGCAGTTTGTTGAAAATTTGTTTGATTTTTTGAATTTTCTAGTTAGAGACTTGGTTGTTTCAATGAATGTTTTTCTAAATCAAGGTTTTCACTTTCAACATGTGATTTTTTTGTTTGAAATTGGTTCAAAAACACATTGGTAAAGACACATCAAGCATGTACAACTTAGGTTGTGTAGGACTATATTTGTTGAATTCCCACTTGGATTTTACTCCAGCTGCGCTTACTTATAGCAAATGATAAGATGCTTGAACCCAATGGCTCCCCTCCATGACACTCACTTCTATGGGGAAGCTAATCATCAATACCTATGAATCTCCCATGGCATATTTCTCATCTCTACTAAAAGCCGCAAGAATGTGGGACGACTTCAAAACGACCGTTCTTGCACCAACAAATAGATTAAGGATTTTGGCCTTGCTACAAAAAAGGGTTTTAATATAGGAATTCCATTCGTGGGGGATCATCCATGCAGCAAGAGACCATTATTTCCCTTCTTGTTGGAATAATCCTCGTGATACTTGAACTTTCCCCAAGTACCCACATTTATATCTCGGTTGGAAGTCGCTTGGCTTTAGCGTGTTACTAGTTGGATCGTTCCCTTGGGTGATTACTTTTTCTCACAAGGCAGATCCTCTAAGGATAAAACAAAAGTGAATGGTTCTGGCTTTTTGGTCACCCAGTTAAGGGGAGAGCATATGCCTACCATTCATCAAGCATGAAAGACATGGTGTTCTTTATCCTTCCTAATTAAGCTAGATGCCTACTTTAAGCAAAAGAAAGCATTTAAATAACTCCAGCCCCTGCATAAATCATCAGTAGTTTGATAAATTTGTCTTTGACCAGTGTATAAAAGTACCTGTAAGCAGAAAAGAGCAATTAGTTCTCGGATTTTGCAAATTTCAACCAATGCGCTAAAACAGTCATCGTATGTGCTAAAACACCGATGTGCTACAAGAACTATCAAATGCACTAAAACAACTACTTTATGCGCTAAAAGAACTAATGAATGCGCTAAAACAGATACTCAATGCGCTACAGAAAAGATCGAATACACTAAAACACTCCCTAAATGCGTTAGAAAATTCGCTGGATGCACTGAAAGAAAGGTCAAATGTGCTAAAACAAACACCAGATGCATTAGAATATCCCTCAGATGCGTTGAAACAAAATCCGTATGCATCGAAATATTTATTGAATGTGCTGAAAGAACTCACAATTGCGCTAAAACATCACGCCCAGCCTGTTTACACGAACTTTTCCAAAAAAATGTTAGAAATGGGGACTGGCCCCATGGTGGGTGCCATTTTGTGTGTGTGTGTGAAATTTGGAAATTGTTAGTAAATCAACACAAACCTTAATGAAACGAATTATATCAAAGATTTGAAATAAGTAAACTACTCTATTTTGTAGTTAAACAAATCTTTTAAGAACGTCTCATTGTCTTCTATTCCCAATGATTTATTAAACCATTTGGCCATCAGATTTCTATGTGCACTGTGGTTGTTAAAATGACAACTTAGGAAATGAGATAATATTCAACATGCAAGCCAATTAAGTTCCTACATGAAACTATACAATGGAAAGGATAATGGATACTATGATGAATGGGTAATGGTGTTAGATTATACAATGCAAATGCTATGATATGAAACTAGGATGATTCTACATATGCTCAAATGCTAACTATGAATATGCTAATCTAAAATGCAACTATGGTGCAAAGTGGGATATCAAATGAAACTATGAAGCAAAATATTATTCTAAGATTTAACTACAAAACAAAACATGATATGAAATGTACCTATAAGACTCCAAAATGCTCCAATGCTCAAACAATATTCCTGCATGATAACTCTACTCAAATGTGGATGCAAAATACAATGGCAAAGGGTTGTATTTATAGGATTTTTCCAAGCATCTTGTGAGGTGGCAACGATCGACGGTCCAGATTCAAACAAGAGGGATGAATGGTGGAGATGAAGAGAATCAAGAAGGCATCCCCTTGACCAAAGACAACATGCCAAATGGATGGAGGAATCTCTCGACCAAAAGCAACATGCCAAATGGATGGAAGAATAAAGTGTGGGAAGAAAAAACCATGTGTTTGAAAATTGGTTGAAGAAGTGTGTGAGGAATAAGCCATGTGTTTGAAAATAATTCTAATTTAAAAATTAGAATTATTTAATTTCATGTGACCTTGGTGAGGTGGCATAAAAATTTATAGACATGTGCTTGAATTCCTAATCCGAGATTAGTGAAAATTAAATAAAACAAGCTTATGAAATTTGTTTATTTAATTAAATTAGAAGAATATGATTTTTAGATTTGAAGAATTATAAAATATGAACAATATAAATAAATTGAGAATTTTATTTATACGTAGTCGAATATTAATTAAATAACTAGTATTTAATTAATTAGATGTCATGACCGATTTTAGGTGTATATAGAGAACATCTCTAACATTTGATGATAGTCAATTATGTTCGTTCTAATATTCACAAACCAATATCCTTATATTTCCCTTAATATATTAGAGCAAGGATTTCTACATTAATTAATGCATAGTTACCTTCTATAATATTATAATCCAAAATCTTCCCTTTTTGGACATATCTCATTATAGTCTTCCTATTCACGCTAAATATGTTTGAAAGAAAACTATCCTAAAGTTAGTATCACTCTTCTTGACATTATTTTATTAGAGGAGCAAGATATTTTACCAACTAGAAAAATCTCTTTTCACATTTGATATGACTTACTTTTCCCACTTGCTTTTGAAAATCTACACCTAATAATTGTAATGTGTCCTTCCTTTTATCATGAGAAAGGAGAGATGCTAACAATTGGGCTTGACCAATTACATTATAACTACTAAAATAGTCATTAAATTTCTTTTTAGACTGTCTAATAGTTGACCTCTTGGGAATCTTTTCTTATCATGTGTAGATCCTTATTTTCAATGTCAATCTCAGTTAAATGACCCTTTGTCTTCATTTTTTTCTCAACCTCTTCAAAAAGGTTAATAAATTTTAATTATCTCTATAGGGAAGAGGTTGGTAGCCCTCTTGATTAATATTAATATGGCCCTCACCCTCCTCTCCAATGTCAAATTAATGAACTTGACCATCCTATCCAATGCTAAGTTGAGGAACTTAGATCTCCTCTCTAATTTGAGGTTGGCCCTCCTTTGAAATGTTAATCAGAAAAAAATGCATCTCCTCTCAATATTAACTTGAGGCTAGGCCTCCTCTCTAGTATTAAATTGAATTTGGGCCTCCTTTCTAATATCAACTTCAAGTTGGTCCTCCCTTCTAATAATTACATTTGGTCAAATAATATAGTTGTAATGCCAATATATATAAACATTAATAAGCATAAATATTGTTAATTAATTTAGCCAATATATCAAACTATAAACCCTCAAATATTGTAACCCCAAACTCTATATGCTAAATTATTTTAACCTTGAACCCATTAAATTTTCACCCCATATGGTAAAATATAAATATAGAACATCTAATTATGGACCCTATATTTTATTCCTAATATAACCTTCAATTATAAACCCTAAATTATAAATGAGATAAACTATAAACCATAAAACATAGACTAGGTAAACCATGCCTTAGATTGGATAAATACTAAACCCCAAATTCTAAATTATAAACCTTTACAACCATTAACCCTTAACAATAAACAATGATTTCTATACACCATGCATCCTAAACTATAGAGGGAAGGTTACCATAAACCCTAAACACATAAAATCCAAGCCCTTTTCACTATATAAACTAGGTAAAACCTGTGTAATACCCCTCGTGTGATGTTATGACTTGATACTATCTATGGTTTTGCTTGACACTTTGAGACTTTGATAGTTATTGTTTGTTGGTTAGATTTGTTGATTGGATAGTTTAGACTACTTGATGATTATGTTATTTTATTTGATGACATGGATATTATGATATGACATTATGGTTACATTTGATTTGGTAATGTTTTATATGGATGCAATAGACTAGCAATTATTTCATGTTGATATGATGTGTTTGGTATAGTGTAGCAATGTTACTTTTATACTTGTTGTTGTAGTTGTTATTATGGTTTTGGTGAGGGGACGGTGTAGCACCACTCATTCGCAAGCACCTTGCTATGCTGCAATTCCTTCTCACGATGTGATGTATTTGATTATATATATGTTGTACACAACCTTGTTTATATGCAGGATTACAGGAACAAAGTCTCGATTCCACCTACTTTTGTAGGACAAGGCGAGCATTAAAATATCCCAACGGGCATGATGTTGAAACAGAGATGACATGGAAGTCACCTCGTCCCAAGTCTATCAACCCATCATGTGTGTAGTGGTATTGTGCGTCTTTGACTTTGGTTATTTATGTATTATATAATAGTTGTCTTTTGTGAGTGTATTTGTCTTATTTATTTAATGTTCGTGTTGTTATGCATTGGGTGGATTAATAGTGTGATGTAATTTAAATAATTAAAAATGAATGTTATTAGTAATTATTGGAATAGCTTTATTAAAAGTATTAAATTAAAAGCTATGTAATAAATTAAAGATAATTAAATTGATAGGGTAAATAATATTATTTAAAAATTGTCATTTGGATAATTTAATGAAAATAGCAAGTTGAGAATAATTAAGAGAGTAAAATATTTAAATGATTTAAAATGTGTCAATTATGAGTGGAAATTAGCAAAATAGAAATTAGAATTTAAAGATTTTAGTTCGAATAGAAAAATCAAGAGAAGAATTAAAAGGACCAGTGAATGTTTAGATTTTGTTAAAATTTCCTTTTCATTCTGATTTTTGGGGTTTCGAAAATAAAAGAGGATATTTTTATTTTAATAGGAAAAAAGAAGCAGTTTTAGGCATGGGAAAATTTTACAGAAGCTGTAAAAAAATGCTTTACTCTATAAAACTTTGTTCCTCTTTCATTGTTTTCTAGGGAAAAGCTCTTTTAAATAGAAAAGTAGACTAAGAATTAGATTGAAGAAATTTGTGGAGAAGTTTTGTGGAAGGAAAGAGAGTTTTTCAAAAAGCCTGGTGGGAATGAAAAGAAGGCTTCATCAACTTCTCTGCAAGCGTAGGACTCCAGGTTCCCTTTTTATTTTATTGATCTTTCAACTGTTTATTAGATCTGTAATGGCAAACGTGTTGTTTTATAAAAGAAAATCATTTGGGGGTTTTAGAATAAATGTGCTCATATCAATTTAGTTATTTACTGGGTATCAAATAAAGGAAAAAAAAAATTGTTTGGAGCCTTTGGAAATATTATGTATGTTTGTAAATTTTGTTTATGAGAAATTTAATTCCCCTATGAAATAAATGGATATACATATATATATATAAAATTCGGCCTTGGTCGTACCCCCCCTCCCCAGTCGTATGCTTCATGTGGGTTGCGTCGCAGTCAAAGCGACTGCTATAGTAGTCCAATGGACTGCTATGCGTAGCAGTCGCACAGTCCTTTGTACTGCACGCAATACCTTTTAATGGGGCTTAAAACTTATATTTATATTATATATATATATGTATATATATCTCTACATATATATATATATGTATATATATATATATATATATATGTATATATATATATATATATATATGTATATATATATATATGTATATATATGTATATATATATATATGTATATATATATGTATATATATGTATGTATATGTATATATATATGTGTGTGTATATATATTAGTGGTATTTAAATATCTCAGTCATGTAATTATTAATTGAGAGAAAATAAATAGAATATTATATATATATATATATGTATGCATATATACATACATATATATATACATACATACATATATATATGTATATATATATATATATATATATATATATATATATATATATATATATATATATATATATATATATATATATATATATATATATATATATATATATATATATATATATACATACATACATACATATATATATATATATAAATATATAGAAATATTGATTTCTTTTGTGATTTTGAAATTATATGTGTGACTGTATTTTATTAAAAAAAGAAAAGGGGCAAATTATATAATAGAATTATTATCAAGATTTTAGTTCTAAAATTATATCATGGAAAATGGAGATTAGTCATATTGATTAATTGTAAATGAGATAAAATGAATTGTTGTATTTAGGAGTCTATTTTTGTAATACAAAATGAGTGGAAATTATTATGTTAACTTGTATTTTGTATTCTTGTAAATTTGATTTGGCTTCCTTATTATCGTTGTATTATAGTTTTGGGCCTTAACCAATGTGGGAACCCAGTATGCTTTAGGAACTCCGCTTAGGGTTATTGTGAACTTTAGTCTTCCAAAGGCTTGAGACAATTGTTGGTTGATGTTTCACTTTTTATGTGATCTTATTGTGGCAAATTGTTTGGCATCATAGTGTTGGAAGGGTTGTACCGATTTTATTGAGAATTTAGTTATGTACTTTTGGCGAGATGGGTAATGCCTCCCATATGTATTTTAGTTGATATTGGATGTTTTGTTTTCCTTAGTGGTACAATCCTTGGTTTTGGTGATGTTTTGGGTCCCTAGAGAGAGTGGCTCTTCGTGGGGGCCTACACACAAAGGGGCGGCTAGGATAACCCACGTAAGAGTTAGATTAAAAAGTGAAAACTTAATTAAAGAATTTAGGGGGATGGGTAGTAATAACATTAACAAGATAAGTATGGATACCTCATCCATCCATTAGGGCTTTCGCAGACTAATGGTGGACTGAGAAGGCCGTGGTTGGCAAGGTCATTACCTTGTCTTCATGAGAGGTTAACAACTTTGCACGAGTCACCCTATGGGGCCGACACCTAGAGAGAGGCGGCCAGGATAACCATAGATGGGGATCGACACCTATTTGCAAGGTGACTAGGATAACCCATGTAGGACTATGCGATGACACTCTCCTCTAGTTTCTCTTATGCTTTGTTTTCTTGCTTGCCTCTAGAAGTGGTTTATGGTTGTTTCCTTTTGATTTATTGATGATGTGTTTAATGGTTCTATGTTGTTATGTTTGGTTCTTTGGATGTTGTTGTTGTTGGTCTATGTACTCTCATGTTAATGTTATTGGAGTTTAGTCTTATTGGAATCCTTGGTCGAGGTTACTTCCTTGTCATCTTCGAGCACAAGGGGTGGGTTTTTCTAAAATCCACGTGGTTGGTGGAACGTGTTTCGCACCCCGTTGGGTTCCCCATCAGCGTTCGTTCAATACCGTATCTTCCAGCTGGAGCTTAAGCCAGATGTTCATAATTTATTTCAGTTATTCTTTGTATTAATCATTCCCACATGTATGAGAAATTATGATGTAAACTCGAGTATATGAACCACGTAATGTACTAAAAGTTGATGTAATATAAATGTACCTTTGTAATCATTTATGACTTATGAGATTGAATATGGTTTTGTAACATGTGATGTGTTATATTTATGCATATGTATGTATGGATGCTTAGTGGAGTTAATTTTGTTCATTATGGATATCTTTTGTAATGATCTAATGTAATGACTATGATGGATGTGAAAGTTAGTTAGGTTATTTGGCTTTATGTTTATCTTTCGTTATGGGTTGGTTCTAAGCGTTGTAACATCGTGTGCCCCAAAGAACTTAGATGTTTGAAAGTGTATCAAGCAATGTAATAATGTATAATGGTATTTTATATGATTACTTATTACATTCCTTTGTATTTAAAAAAAAATTGTGTGCATAGTAGTTGTCCTTTGGGGTTTGCACAACGGGCATTACAACCTGAACCCTAAATTCACCAATCCATAAATCCTAACCATAGACTTTAAAAAACAAACCACATACCATAAACTCTTAAAACCCCAAACCCTAAATTACAAGTTAATATCAATCCTAAATCTTAAACTATAAATCATAAAACTTGAAACCAAAATCCCATAATTTATTTATGATAAGATATAAACCTAAATTATAAATTGTAAATTGCCAATAGTGGCATGGTGTGATGGTTAAGTTGTGATGTTGTTCTAACCATCAAGGTTCAAACCCTGTTGGGTGTAATTGTTGAGTATTTATGTTGGGGATGAGGCCCCCCAGTTGTGACCTCACTGGTTCATAGCTCCAGGTCAAAAGCGTTTACTCCTCTAATATTTTTTTTTATAAATTGTAAATTATGCCATAAACCCTAAAACATATATTTCAAGAACCCTAAAAATGATGAATCTCAAACCCCTAAACCCTTAACCTTGAACCATTGATTATTAACCATAAGCCCTAAATATTTAACAAGAAACCCTAAATCCTAAATAAACTAAATTATTTAAATGCTAAAACATATACTAGGTAAACCATATATACCATGGACCCTAAGTTATAATCTATGAAAACTTACCCGGTTTAACTATAATGGTCATAAATCATAAACACTCAGTGAAAAAGAAACCATAACTGGTTTTATTATAAACCTTTAATAAGTGAATAATAAATTTCATAAACCCTAAACTATACACCATAGACCCTAAAACCCTAAACCATGGAAACTCTGAACCCTTCAAACACTATACTCTAAGCCCATAATTTCAAACTATAAATTATAAATTGTAAGTTGTAAACCTTGAACATTGAATCCTCATCGATAAACCCTTAAGCCCAAACTTTAAAAATTATAAACTATAAAACCTAAAACATAAACCCTACACCCTAAAACATATACTTTGAATTGGAGGTAAACTGTGAATCTTGAACACATTAATTTTAAACCTTATACTATAAACTATCAAATATAAACACTAAACCCTAAATCCTAAACCCTAAACACATAAATTGCAAATTAAAATAGTTCTCCTTGTCACTTTGAGAAAAATCCCTTATAAATACAAATTATCCCTCCCATTTTTCAGTATGGTTATATCTTTAGTAATGTAACTTGCACAATAATCATGCACCTCCCTATATATATCAAAGATATGTAGAAGAGCGATGGTACAAAAGAGTAAGTCTCTTAATATGCCAAACATCTTGATATAACATGTAGTATGTGGAAATAGAGGAGTACATGGCAACTGAGTGACATAAGAGAGTAGAGTGGCATTGAAAGACATGGTATTGATTTATGTATTGGAATATTAACACCCCTCAATTTGCTAGAACCTTATGGGGAATATAGCATGGTTAGTAATAAAAGATCACCAAAAGAAGAAAGAAGACAGAGAATAAATCACTAAAGTAAAAGTCTAGAAGGAGAGAGAGAGAGAGAGAGCGCAAAATAACTATAAGATTTTTTTTTTGTAATCATCTAATCACTTGGCCTCTATAGCCTTTAATTATACCTTTAGGGCATCACTTCTCAAGATATGAGAGGGTAATCTTGCTAAATTTTGCATTCAATGCACTATAGAGGAAGCTTAATAGAGAGATTAAGAAGCAATACCATATGTATAAATGACCACATGTTTGTTAGAATATAAGTAAAAAGTTTATATAAAATAAAAAATCAACTAGCTAAGTAATAGTTAAAAATTAAAACTATTAGAAAAGAAAATTATAGTTGATTGTTCATGTAAATTAGATCAAATTTTAACATGAAAAAATTTAATTAAAAATTTAATCTAACTTTCATAAAAATCAACTATATTTTTATATATCATAATTTAATTAAAAACTTGACACAATTTACATAAATATTAAACTATATTTTATTTTCTAATATAGAAATTAAATTACATAAAACAAGGTAACTATTAAGTAGGAAATTTAGGGCCATACCTTATTTTGCACTCTAATATTTTAAATTTCTTTGTATATTTTATTGGCACTCTATTTTGTTGTCTCTTTTCTTTGTTTTTCCCTTGTGTTGTAGTTGTTTTGTGTTCAATTTAAATTTTATAATCAATTTGAGATAATATAAGTGGATTTTTCATAAGACAAAGTGTTGCTTAATCTGTGACCTTGTGTCATCCCTTTCATGCTCACTATGTGTATAAGATTGCAAAATTTCTAAAATTTTATAGTTTTGGGCCATTTTCTTACGATTCTAGATGTTGCTGAACTTTCAAACTTTCATGTTTGTCCATCCCAATATGTCCTCCTTTCCTTCTCTACTTTACCTTTATCTACAAGGTTATTGGGCTTCATCCTTATAAAATACCCTTCCACTTGATCTTGATAATCTGGTCTTAATCCTTGTAAAATTTGTATATGTAAAATTTATTAGTCTATCAAACTTGTTCATTTGGAGTTGTCATGCCAATTGTCCAAACTTTAAAATTTGTTAATGCCTTAGAAAATTTTCTATAATTGGAGTGAGAAAATTGGTCCTCCATTCATACTAATCTCATCACACCCCCAAAATCCTGATCCTTTGCTATCCAAATATATGTAAGTCTTTCAACATCAAAGTTTTAAGGGTCCCTTACTTGTGTACCATCTTTGTTATTCCCATAAAACTTTGAATTCTAAATATTTTCATTAAAAAAATTATAATGCTAGACTTAAAAAATTTATCATCCCTTTGCATCATTTCCATGGATTTCCCAAAGTTCAATTCTCAAGTCTTTGGTAAAACACAACTCTTTTATTCTTATAGCTGGTATGAGTTTTTCACATTCCATGAAGTTGTATGCAAGCTTTTGGATTAAAATGTGTATGTTTTTTGTTGATGTTTCAAATCACACTCAATGATCCATCATCAGGAAGAGGAAAAAATGGAATAGGAGTCAGATAAAGCCTAATAACGGGTGGGGGAGGGTTGAGAGAGAAGAATTAAAAAAGAATATGATAAAAAACGATAAATGTAAATTAGCATATATCCTATAATAAACCTACAAAATAAAAGTACAAGATCATTTATAAAATATTATATCATAAAATATAAGAGTATATGATATAATATAATATAATGTAATGTAATATAATATACTAACACATTATAGGCACATATTGTAGGCTATATGCAAACCAATATATTAGAGACAAGTAAATATAATAATATAATATACCTCCATAATGAACTAATATTGTTAGTAGAATAAATATGTCCAAAAGTGACTAGTAAAGATAGGATCAGAGCTGCTGACAATAACCTTAGGTGTGTCATGTAGCTTTTGTATATTCTCCAAAAAATTATTTTCCATTGTACTTGTTGCAAAAGGATGTGATAATGCAATGAAATGTACATATATTAGTGAGGTGGTATACTACTGCCATGATGATATTATGACCTTTAGATTTCAAAAGCATTGTGATGAAGCCATGGATACCTCTTCCCAATGTTGGCTAGGAATAACTAAGGGTTGCAAGAGACTTGGTGTCTTAATTGTCTCCCCTTTATTTCTTTGATAGACCAAACATTCAACCATAAATAAATTTGAACATCACCTTTTAGCCCTTCCCAAAAAAAATCTTGCTTGACTTGATGATATGTCTTAAAAAATATTGAATGACCACAAATTGGAGACTCATGAAGTTTGGTGAGAATCTTGTGTTTAAGAGTGGAATTTTTGTAGATATAGAACCACTCTTTATACCACAAAGTATCTCCCTTCTAACAAAAAATATCTAAACTACTAGGATCACTCTTTAACTGTTGAATGAGATTACTTGTAGCAACATCATTTTTCCACTCTATTTTGGCTTCTACTACCCAATATTCTTGTAATATTGAAATGACACACAATAAAGCTTGATCTTTCTCATCCTTCCTATAAAGTGCATCTACCACAACATTTTCCTTCCCTTATATACATCTCAAAGTCATATCCCAACATCTTAGTGACCCATTTTTGTTTGTCTTTAGAAGATAATCTTTGTTCCAAAAAATATTTTAGGCTATCATGATTTGTCTTAACCTTGAAGTGTCTACCCATTAGATAAGGCCTCCATTATTTTGTTGCATGGAGAATAACTAGCATTTCCTTCTCATAAATAGGTTTGAGTTGATTCTTACCCTTTAATTGACGACTCTCAAAAGTAATTGGGAGACCCTCTTGCATGAGAACTATTCCTATACCATTTCTTGAAGCATCACATTACACAATAAAACCCTTGGTGAAGTTTAGAGTGGCAAGCATTGGAGTTGTGCCCATAGTCTCCTTTAATCTCACAATTGTTGAGCTTAGCAAACTCATTCCAATGAAAAGAATCCTACTTCGATAAAGTTGTGAGGATGTTGCTATACAATCATAATTCTTCATAAATCTTCTACAGTATCCATTCAATCCTAAGAAGCCCCTCAATTTCTTAATGGTTTTGGGAATAGGCCATTTCATGATAGAATTAATTTTTTTAGGATCCACCTTTACTCCTTCATGCAAAACTATGTGTCCTAATTACTCCACCTCATTGAGACCACAAGCACACTTAGATGGCTTAGCATAGAGTTGGTGATCTTTAAGAAGTTCTTGTAATGATTGATCTACATGTTGCAAGTGTTCTTCCAATGTCTTGCTATAAATTAACATATCATCAGAGAACACTAATACAAACTTCCTCATGAATTTCTTAAAGATGAAGTTCATCAAACTTTGAAATGTAGATGGTTGATTGGTAAAACTAAATGACATCACCAAAAACTCATAATGACCTGCATGAGTCCTAAATATAGTATTATAAATATATTATTCCTTAATTTGAATTTGGTGATAACCTAATCTAAGATCTAACTTTGTAAAATACACAGCTTCATTCAATTCATCTAAAAAATCATCAATGACTGAAATATAAAACTTATCTTTGATGGTGTACATGTTGAGTGCTTTATATTTTGGGAACTTGTTCCAAGTTTCAACCTTATTACACATCATCACCATGGGTGGGGAGTAAGCACTTTGGCTATGCTTGATAATCTTACCTTTAACAGCTCCTCCACAATCTTTTCAATCTCACTTTTTTGAATATATGGGTACTTGTAGGGCCCAATGTTGGGTGGTTGGCTCCTTGGAACTAGTTGTATGGCGTGATCATGATCCCTCTTAGGAGAAATTCCTTTAGGCATATCTATGAAAACCACCAAGTGTTGATCAATGATTGCTTATAAATTTGGATGGGTGGGAGCATTAGACTGAGAGACTTCTAATGAACATAATTGGGCCACAAATCCATCAATTCATTTCTTGATAAAATTTTGCATTTTATGAGATCTTACCATTTGTGGGGACTTTTCCTTCAACCCTCTTAGCTCTATTGTCTTTCCTTTTGATTGAAATCTCATGAATAGTTCTTGGAAGTTCATCTCAATTGTTCCCAAAGTAGTAAGTCATTGTACTGCCAAAACAATATCTATTGCACATATGGAGATAGCATACATTTGGCTATCAAGGTGATAATATCCCTTGGATAATTTAATGCTATGGTATTTTCCAAAACAACTAATAGTACCACCATTTGCAATCAAGACCTGGAACTCTAGATCTAGATAAATAAAAAAATTTAGGCAAGTAGCCAACTTTCTGTTGATGAAATTATGAGCACCACTTGAGTCAATCAACATTGTTAGTTTTTGATTCTTTAAGAAACCCACTACCTTGAGAGTTTGTGGGGTGCTAAAACCCGAGAGTGCATGACAAGAAATGATTAGTTTGGAATCATCTAATTCATCATCCAACTCCATATCACCCTCTAATATTGGTTCCTCCTCTTCTTCCTCACTCAAACCTTTAATATAGAACAATTTCTTTTCACTACATTGATGCTCTCTACTATATTTGCTATCACAGTTGAAACACAACCCTTTTTCTCTCTTCTCCTTAATTTTTTGTTGAGTCAACCTAGTAGGTTGAGGTAATGAATACACAGGAGATATCCTTTCACTTACATTTACAATCCTTTGTCTCCTATTGGCCAAAAAATTCTCCTCAACGTGTCTTGCCATTAATATTGCTTATGATAAGGATTGTGGTTGGAACAACTGTACCTCACATTTTATGTGATCCTTTAAACTTTCTTCTATCACATTCTTCACTCTTAGACAAAGGGTTTGAAATTGCTAAATATAGTCCTTGACCATACCTTTTTGCTTTAATTTAGTGAGTTGGAAGAAGTAGCTAGCCATAAATTTATCTCCATAATGGGTAGCAATTTCCTCTTAAAAATTTGACCATGTGACCACACAACTCATCTTTATCTTCTCATCACATAACCAACGATACCAAATAAATTGATCTAGTTCTAGCTATAATGATGCCATACCCACCTTTTGTTGACTAGGAACATGATGAAGATCAAAGAACTACTCCATTTGGCAAAGCCAATTGGTTAGATCCTCGCCATTAAAATTTATCATATCTAACTTGGGTATGAATTGCCTAGGCATAAGATTATTAAAGGAATTATCATTTTTGAAATTTGAGTCAAGCACAAGGAATTCATGTCCAACAAAAGCATTATCTTCCACCTTACTTGGTGAATCTTCGGCCTTATACTTCATTCCCTGAATAATTGTGTCAAACTTCTTAAAAAAAATATTTATGTCATTCCTAATTGATGAAATTCCACCCTTGACCTTGTCAATTTCATCATTAGGGTTAATATCCCTAATTTCTACCTCATCCTTATCCAAAGATTTCCTTGGTATGGTAACATTCTTTTTGCCTCTTGTTGTAGGCCCCATCATGATGGTAGAATTTTTTTTGCAATAAATCACACAAATAAATTCAAAACAATCTAAAATTTTTACTGTAACTTACCAAGGCCTAGGTCACACTTTCCTAGAAAATATCCCAAAAAATAGGTGTTTTGCAACCTTGAGAGCAAATTTTTTAGAAACCCTAATTTTATAATAAAATCACTTATTTTTGCTTCAAAGTCTTTATAATTTGAACTGTGGGCTTCTTTGTTACTTCTTCAAAACCCACTAAAAATTAGGAACTAATTATATAGGATTTGAGATATGCACTTTCCAAATAAATTGGGCACAAACCCTAATTCTATAATAAATCACTCAATTCTACTCCAATTACTTTGATACCACTTGTAATAAAATAACTTGCACAATAGAAGAATATGATAGAAAATGTGCTACAAATACTTGATAATAACTAAGAATAACAAGCCACTTTGAGGGGAAAAACCTCCAAACATCTCTAACAAGAACACAATTCGCAATATGATGATGAAATAAGACTCACTACCTCCTACATATACCTTATTTATGCCTAGGATATCACCCATACCAACTTAGATAGCCCTATATAAGCCTTAGGCTGACCTAAATAACTAAATAACAATATAATAATGATAATATGACTTAATTAAGAGTTAAGATAGACACAAGCTGACTATTCATAACCTTATGTACACTAATATTAAGGGCGTAGCATATTGTCATAAACATGAGAGGCATTACAAGTTTTGTGTCAAATACACTATAATTGGATTACAATATATTTTAAATTAAATAATGATTGTAAGAAGATTTGATTTAGGATTCAAAGACTTGGTATTTAAGATAATTCATCCCAATCAAAGTAGGTGAAACTATGATTTTTTTGAGATACATGAAGAGATAACCCTTTAATTAGAGATTTTATTTGTCAAAAATTTATATAAAGTTTGAGAAATGTGGCTTCATAGTAAAGTGGATTTACTCTCTAGGGTGCAATTTGGTTCTAACATTTGATAATAGACATGGAAATTAATTATGTAACCTTCATGGATTAAAAATATTAAATTGTTTGTCTTAAGTAAGTATAAAATTTTCAATTCATGACTTAATACAACAATCTAATGATAATTAATCATGTAAGAAAAACTAAAAATGCAAGTTGCTCCACTGTTGAAGCAATGATTGTTATTATGCCAAAGTTTTAACATGCATACATTCACGGTGGATTTGATTCCTCATTCAAAATATTATTTTGATATTGAATGCATGATTGACTAATTATGCAATATGAAATCAAGTTATATGTTAATTTTAATATTGAGCAAATTAATAAGAGAATATAAATGAGATTTAATAGAAGGTTGAGTTCTGTATTAAACTAAGAATTACTTTGATGTATGGAATGATTTATAAACTTTAATTAAATCTAAAAAATATTAATGCTGTATAGCACAAACTCCTACGAAAAAAAGAGAGGAGGTGTTAATTGTTATATAGGCCCATGATATTGATACGCTACATGTAGATCAACATTCTGTAATTAAAATAGCACCACAATGATATTTAAATTGAGGTAAAAATGTATGAGCATTATGCTATTTTTGAATTATTTTTTTTAACGCTCAAAATGATGCTTAATTAATCTTTGTCAAAATTTGAGTATGCTATAATAGGTTATATAAGGGGAAAATTTCTCAACTTTATAAATGATCAGGTACTAATAATTTTTGTTTGAGAAGCGCATAAATTAGTGAGTTATATAAGGGACACCACTAGCCATGGGTAGGGTCAAATGGCCTTATAAGAAAGTTTCAATTTTTGTTGGTAAATTTATTGTGGATCATGTTAACCATAATCTTAATTAGACATGTGTGATATAAAGTTGATGTTTCAAAAGATCCATTAGATTTATGTCAATTGATAAATGAATTATAAAATAGGTAACTAAGATCAAGTGCACTAAGTGTCACATTGATTTTACCATCTCTATTATAAATATTACCGAAGATGGAATCCCTACCATATAGTCGATTGATTTCTGTATTCACCATTAAAAAATATAAATATTTATTTTTAAACACTTATTTAGAAAAAGGTAAGAGTCAATATTCTAACGAAGGGCATAGTTAGTTTTACACCTTAACCAACATAATGATTATGTCAACTATTATATGCAACTTAAACACCAATTAAAACCGCCTTTTCAATTTACACGAGCCTAAGTGCAACCTAAATTTAAAGTAACACAAGTCTAATCTATTAGTAATAGAAATTGAAAAATACATCCTTTTATTCACAATGTAAAAAAATAAAATTGGTGAAGATGGAACTCCCATCTTGTAATTGATTCATTCCCTTCTTTACCATTAAAAGTGATTTAAATATCTTTTTTTAAACATGAGTATTTGGAGAGATGATACTCAAGGTTCTATCAAAGAGCATAATTACTTGTACATCTCAACTAACATAATGATTGTGACATCTATGCGATACAATTTAAACACCATTTTTCTTTCTTTAAGTGCACCATTAAACTTTAAGTAACATGGGTCTAATGCATTTGGCAATGAAAATAATTTTCTTTATGCATTTGTGCCAAAAATTGAAAGAAATGAGTCTTCAATGCATTTACACCTAAATTCAAAGAAATAAGTCTTTAATATACTGGCATTTGAAACTCAACAATAATATTTAGAAAGTTTCACAACTTAAAAACTACCTAAATTCAAGTGAAGTCTTCAAACATAAATATATCCTAGAGATCTAAAGAAAGAGGAATACAAACACTCTCCATTAGTAAGAACAATTAAATGTACCCGCATAATCATTTTGTAGAACAAATACAAAATTTTATAAATATTTATAAATTCCACTATTGAGATACTTTTAGTCTACTTTCAAACTTATTGGATTAATAAACATAACCAATAATCTCACCCAAAATGTATTAAGCCTCAATGGGTTTCTAAAGTAGATCTAGAGCTAAAAAATAAATTTGGGGTTGAGTTCATTTTTTTTAATTATCTATACTGATTGTTGGACTTTTGGGGTAGTGGCCCTTGTACAACTAGCACAAGGTATCCTGATGGCGGTTCTATGGTCTCTTTTCCTCTTATACAAGACAAAAAAATAGTACTATAGTAGTCAATCTAGGTGGATAACTAGCAAGGTCTCATTTTGCTTAGCACCTTAGACAAGGCAATGGCAAGTTCTAATGGTTAAACTTAGTCTTCTCTTCTTCTAATGAGTTTATAGAGGGAACTTTGCCACTTGAGCATAAGGAGGAAGGTAATCTTGATTGATCATGCTGGGATCCCATTTTCTATACACTTCATATATGATGTTTAGAGAGGGAAAAAGTATTATGACGATCCTTTTCCCTCTATGGCAACAATATTTATCTAACTTTTAGGATGTATTAATGACCATCCTTGGATGATCCACACAATAATATTTGGAATGTATAGGATGAAAGATGAGAGATGTGGTGACGGGTTTAGGCATTGGTTATGTATCATGTTCACTATGCATCATGAATGTTGGATATCCAATGCCTTTGGTGATGGCCATTAGCGCATCATGTTAATTGGATAGATGCAAGTGTGTTCTATGATTTGCTATTAAAATAGTGTTTGTTTTTATACATATTTATGATTTGGTTAAATATTTTGTTAATATTTTTATCGCTCTTGGTTTGCGTGTCCTTTTGGGTGCCACTTTAAATCTTTTTAGCATCATTTTGTTATGTGTTGGCTTGCATACCATTTTGTGGTTTGTGCCTCACACCCTTTAAAAACTATGTTTAATACTCTTTGTAAGTAATCTTTTGTTTCTCCTCCACAAGGCATAATTTTTTCCCACCCTCTCTTTTTCATAATATAATTGTGAGGGAATCAAATTCATGTAAAATATCTTCATAAATAAGAATTAAATTCTACAAAGAGGATTATGATACTTAACTTGAGGACTTGATTGCGAATATTATGTAGTGTCCATCAATCACAACTGTGTTAGATTACTCTTGATAGACAACTTTATTGTGCTCTTCTCTAGGTCATTTTTGTAGGTTTATATTTGATCCCTAGTGTTATAGATTTGAACCTTTTACATGAATTTAAACTTGTGACCTATTTTTATAAAATTAAGTTTGCATCTATTATTTGAACATGGTGATACTAGTAGACACCTATAGAGTTTGTTGCATCAAGCACTAGTGATGACTTGCCTCCCTCCTTTTATCTTAGCCAAACCCTTGAGATTGATTTATTGTTTTTGACAAGTTTAAAGACACTTTAAGCAACCATGCAAATGCCTCTGATGCTATGATGCACTATATGCTCATGCAATGACAACATAATACCATTCCTTCACATCTCCTAGATGATTCAAACAAATCAGGGTTTATTCTTTCATACAATATCATAGTGTGCATATTTGAATATTTCTTACTCAAGTATAGCTAGTTAGAAAGGGATTGACTTGGGTCCATAATAGAGTTTGAATTTAAGATTTCAAAGGTCAAATCCATAATTGTAAATTTGAAATAAGTTCACATTTGCCACTATAAAATAGACCTAGCTCAAGAAATAAACAATTTGTAGATCAAACTTGAACCTTAAAAATGTATGAAATTAAGTTCATGTCATTTGTCAACTTTCATATGAAAATACACAAATAACATATTAGTTATTACATATAGAACAATTAATCAATATAAATCTTAAAAAAAAACACTTTTCATCCTTAAAAGATGAAAATAATATAGAAAAACTATTTACAACAATTTTTTTACATAACCTTAAATATACTCAAAGTAACATTAACTATATTTCTCCTCAAAAAAAACATGTCCTCCTCTCTTGATGTGAAATCGAAGCCAGCAAATTCTCATCTTAAATCATTGTCAAGCTTGTTAAATATACAATATGATAAAGTCACCTCAAACTCCATCAAAGTTCATTTTTCACAAACCTCAAGGAGAACCTCCTCCAAATAGAAGAAAAAGAGGCAAGCAATATTACATAAATCCGAATTTTGGCAAGCAAGCAATCCGTTTGATTTTTATTATTTAACACTATAAGAGGGGTTTCATATTGAAGCCTCTCATAGAAGTGGAGGGAAGAAACGAAGCAGAAGAAGCAAAGAACAGAAGAAGGCTATGGAGGACTGAAAACGGAGCAGGTGAAGGTTGGGGGAGGATTTTATTGATTCTTTCAATATCAATATGGAATCCGCCGAAGAGAACGGTAATGAAATTTCTATATCCAATTCTTATTCTGCTCCAATTACATCATCACCACCGTCCCAATCTGTAGTCATGTCCACGACTGGAACACCCATGAAGCTTGTTCCCATACACAGGCTTTATAAGGATACCACTTCTACTTCTGAGGACTCCAGAGCCAGCATTGCCAATGGTATTGAAAATGCCAAGGCGAGTTCAAGCAAGGGCAAGGTCAGGAAGCTACTGGAAACCAATAAGAGTAAGGACATCTCGTTCTCTGATGTTAATAAAATTGAAAAATCTCTGTTAGTTTATAGTAGGAGAAGGAAAAAGGGTGACATAAAATCCAATACCCCCATGTGTAATGGCATCGGTTCTTACAAAAAAACTTATACTGACATGGATAACGGCATTGGTTCTCCAAGAAAATCTAACACCCAGATGGATGGTGGCATTGGTTCTCCCAAAAATTCTAACGCCCATTTGGATAATGGTATTGCTTCCATTCTCGGTGTTTCCTTCACGGAGAGATTGATGCAATTAGCTAAACTGAAGCAGGATCGTAAAACTCCGGACAATGATAGCAACGGTAACGTAGAGGAGGTTAGGAGAGCTGATGGTGAGCTGGGAAGTTTGGATGTTGTGATGGAGGATAAGAATTCCTTGGACATTGTTGATGATGGTGATGATGAGGTAGTAGTACATTGTGGGGGAATTGATGGTGGTGTCGGATTAAATGGCATTGAAAGTGGAGATCATGGTGGGATTGGGAAATTGAATAAAATCCATTCCCATGTCAATGCCAGGAGTGGCAATGGCAGTGGATGGATGAAGAGGAAGAAGCCACAGAAGAGCACATTTGAAGGTATCGAATTGTTTCCTGATAAGAGGAGGAAACTAGAAGATAGGATGTGGTTAAGGGAACGTGGGGCTCGTATGCAGCGTGCTGCCAAGCTTGCATTCAACTGGAATTCACAGTCTGTAAAACGAAGAGAGAGTTTGCCTGCTTCAGTTGCGAAATCAGAGACCCGGGGGAGGGAGCAAATTGCTGCTTCAAACAAGAGGAAGTGGATTGAGTAAGTGTATGGTATTCCGTTGTTTGTTTGTGGGAAACCAAATGGTTCTGTTTTAATGATTAGGAGGTTATTTTTTCATATACCAATCCCATCACCAATGTAGTAGAGAGTGTCATACATACCACCCTCCAAAAGCAAAATATCAGAATCGTTAAGAGTAAAGATTACCTTTCTGTACCATCCTTAGAGAGAAAAATGTCAGAACTGTAGAGCAACCACACTATCAGAATGTTCAAGTATAATCCATAAGTTATAATCCCAGTTGTAAACAAATTAAACCAGAATAAAGAAGTTTAGCTTTTCATCATCTGACAGGACTAAATGTTAATAGGATAATGTTAATAGGATGCTCATGAATACACTCCGTGTCATCCTAGTGATTAATGTTTACACCTGTGATGGAAATAATGACTAGTTAAATGCAGCTCTTGCTAATGCAAAGCGTTGCCAACTGCAGTTTGTTAGTATATGCCCTGAAGAGCTGGTCACAGTTATCTAAGTTGAGGATCCTGAACAGCCACAGGTTCATTGTTATGCCTAATGGTCAGTAGGTTTGTAAGGATCATGATGCTAATTAGTACAGAAGCATTGCGTGCATTTAATGGCAAAGCCAACCTATAATAATGTATAGACAACTGCAGTAGCAGATATCTAGGGGGATCAGCTCAGAAAAATTTCTTTTGTTTCTTAAAATTTGAACATGTGGATCCTTGTAAGGAAATGGATGATTATAGAACTTGATATATCATAAACTCTAATTGAGATTGATTCTCCGTCTCTGTGGGTTTGGTTTTTGAAAATAAATTGTCTTGATTTTATTAGAAATGGGAAAACAGTGAATTTGCTACTATAAACAATGAATTTGTTACTATAGAATCAATGTTGGCATTCATATCAGGGATAGATAATCAGAAGAACTTAATGCTTTTGCAATGTTATGTAAGAAGGGAATATGGTTGTATCAGGGATTTATATTCAATTCTGTTCTAGCATCGACAGATGACTCTGTTTTTAACAATGTGCATCCTACAGGGTCGGTACTAGTGAAGTTGATCCAATGGCATTACTTGAATACAAATGCAAGGTAATAGACTAGTTTTTGCATCTTCATCTTAAAATTCAATGTTATATGAATGCGTTGTGTATCCTCTCATGATTGTGCACAAGTTTAAATTTGATGTTTCTCCCATTGCCTTAAATTTTCTTTTCTCCAGTTTACCTTGAATTTGATGAAACCTTTATCATTTTGAGGATTTAAATAAGGGGGACACAGTTTAAATGAATTTGAGCTGGTTGACTGGTTTAAAATGACAGGTGTTTTGGCCTATGGATGATGAGTGGTATTCTGGAGCTATCGATCAATATGATGCAAAAAACAAGAAGCATCATGTATGTTGAAACATTTCTGACTAACCATAATTATTTGCTAAATTGTTTCTCTTAAGCTTTGGTTTATGTGGTTATTCACTTGTGAGATTTGAATTTGTCTCCATGTTTGAATTGTGTTTGGATGACTGGAAAAAGGTGCTTTCATGCTTCATATGTATAACAAGATTTTGCTAATTGACCATTGCTACACATGATTTTGCTAATTGACCATTCCTATTTTTCATGAAAATATTTTTTCTTTATGAAATGCCTAGCAAGTATGTACATAAGAATATTATTTATATGTTGACAATTTCTGATAAAAATTGCAATATGCAGGTTACTTATATGGATGGGGAAGAGGAATGGCTTCTCCTGGCAGAGGAGAAGTTGAAGCTTTTTGTTTCAGGAGAGGAAATGCACAAATTACGTTTGAAGAATAAAGAACAGATGCGAATTAATGAAATGTTGAACAATTTAGATTATGACGAGATGGCTGCCTTAGCTGCATCAATGGATGATTATCAAGGGGAACCTGGCCATGGGGATCTGATATGGGCAAAAATTACTGGTGTGTGTTTTGATTCCTTGATCATACTTAAAATGTACATGCTCTATTTGTACTCCAGTGTATTTTCTTGTTCCTCAGTTTTAGATGTGAACTTTTGGATCATCAAAATCTCTGGTGTGTGTGTGTTTTGATTCTTTGATCATATTTAAATGTACATGCTCAACTTGTGCTATGATTTGTATTTTCTTGTGCCTCAATTTTAGACAGGAACTTTTGGAACAGTAAAACCTCATTATCTCTATTGTACATCATTATACTGTTTGGACAGACTGCCTTGAATGGATTCCTGGTGATTTGTATGTAAGAGGCTATGATGCAGTTGCTCACAAGAGTATTGTGGTGTTTCCATAGGCTCCATTTGTTTTCCTTACGATTTGAATCTGTGGGGCATTTGCATGTATGCCATGAGAGTTGAGTTTAGCCTGCTATGAAATTGCTCACTATATAAATCATACCTTGGACAAAAGCAACTAAGAAGAATAATGAATGCAACTTGTAGAACATCCGCTTGTGCTTCAGCATATGAAGATTCACTTCACAAAATGATTATGTAGATCAGGTTTTTCATAATAATGAATCATGGCTCATATGCTTCTTGTCAATCTCTAGTAATTTACATTGTGTAGCACATCACTGTTTATCTTGCTGATTATTAAGAGATACCTATGCTTCACAACAAAATTTATTTTGTAATGTTTTTGTTGTTCAACACATCTTCCAACATAGAGAGCCATAACAATAGCAGTGGTCTTTAACAGTATATGTCATGTAAAGTAGTCAGATTAAAGGTTCTCTTCAAATATTTGAGGTTCAGAAGTCCGCTGGGACATTGTACAGAAACAAATGTCTGAAAGGAGAAAACAGGAAGCTTGAATTGCTACTTATCCATCTGAAAAACATGGTTTCTGTAGGATCTTTATTTATAGTTATTTCAGGAATTCAGTCTTCATGATGAATAGTAAGTTGTAGGAAATTAACCTGATAAACAATTTCAAGTTTTAAAAAAATTTGAAGTATCAGTATTAGATCTCTCTGTAATTTTGATTTCTCCAGCATCCTGTATTTTTATGCAAGCAGATGCTTGCATGCCCTGGATATTAATTCTCAAACATGCTCTGGAACCACGACATACCTCATGCAGCCTCATAAAGCATCTCAATTTATAAATCACTTAGTTTGTGTCAAAAATAATAAATATCTTATATCTTATGTGTCTATGCCACATGTATTCACACCTTTCGTATTTCTACATATAGCTCTTGAAACACTATTACATGTATGCATATGCTGCATCTTATAATTAGTATCCATTACGTCCATACCTGTATCCATAGCCATGCACTTTTAACTTTTCTTGGTTCTTTTGACATTTATTTTTTGATTGGAGATTTTTTTTTAAAAATATTAGAAATGCTATATATATTAATTAAGATATAAGCAGGTAGATTTGTGATCTTGCCAGCCTTTTGGATATTACACAAACAGCTGAATATATCTATATATTCTATGATATTTTGAGCTGAGGTTTACAAGAATACTGTGGAAAGATGATGGCCAATTGCTACAAAATAGCTGTTTAGTGAGCATGAATAACTATAGGGTCCAACAGCTCAATATATATGGCAAGAAGAGAGAACTGTTTGATATTTAAAGAAGTAAAGCAAGCTATTTATTCCTTGGGAAGTGGTGAGAAATCAGTTGTCTTTTGGAACAACCTGCCAAGGGCTGATGGTTATAGAAGCCCAAGTAAGGGCTGCTTGCCAGTTTACTACACATGTACCTGCCATTTTGTAGCTTTCACCTGGTGATTCTGATGCTTTGGAGGGGCTGAAAATTTAACCTGCTGTTGGATAATCGCCACCATTTGGCATTGTACTTTTTACAAAAATAGCAAGGAGGTGATTGCTAGGAGAGTTTGTTTGTGGTTATCAATGATAAAAATAAGTAGTTAATGTAGTTGTTCATTGAATCTGTCCTTTCTTGTTGCTTGCTTACGACATGAATGAGGTGAAGCAGACTCATTTCCTTAAAGGGATTGTGTGTTTGGTTTTGGGCAGATATCTGCTGTGGTTGTGAATGGCTTCCTCGGTTTCATTAAGATGACATGAAGGTTTGGATCAGCCTTTTGTGCAGGTTCAACTTTTTTTGTGTCACATTTTTTGAAATAATCATATTTAGATTGGAAATGATCCAGTGGGAGTACATGGATTGGATAAGGGAATGATTTCAACACTAGCAAAGACAGCAACTTCATTATCTAGATTGATGTCTGGAGTGAGATTTTTGTTAGCAATTACGGTGGAAGGATAAGAGTGAGGTGTTACCTTAAATAGGAGCTAATTCATCCTTTTGCTCTAGAATGCGCTGGGATGATTTTGTTCTCTCTTTATGTTGATGCAATGATGTTTTTTGATACACTTCTTCTTGTAGACTTGTAGCTCTGAAGCGTTGTATGCCTTCTTACTGCCTCTCGTTCTACACTAGGCCTGATTTATGTGATTACTTGATGCTCTAGTACATCTTCTAAGGTTCATTGCAGCAGCAAACAATGAGATATACAAAATAAGGTAGGTGGGGAAATGGATAACAGATTTTTAATGATCTGCCACAAATGGTGGAATCTGAGAGCTTAGGATAGATGGATACAGTTAAAATTTGTATTAGAAAAAGGATGTTGGCTGTTTTGAAGCTCAAATTCTGTGGGAAGTGGATAAAAATAGGTCCTAAGGCACAAATTGGCTTTTGGAGTGGAACTGGTCTGATTTATTGCTTGCTTGCATGGAGCTGCCTTTGCTTGCTGGCCAATAAATGTGTTGTCAGAGTCTTTGTTAACTGGTTTACAACTTTCCATTCAATTCTGAGTTGTTTGTAGAGGATGCAATTAAAACAATCGTTTTCACTTTTCTGTCATCTTTTTCTTTGATTAGCTGGGGCAATGGTAGGGAAAATATCATTTGTAGTGCATTGGAAAAATTTTATGCTGTTGTAGAAAAGACCTGGAGAGAGTAATGAAGTGGAAAATGTTGTAAAAACATCCCAAAGAATTAATTTTTCTGTCGGGCTGCTGCTTGAAACAGTGGATGGATTCATGGCAAGTGGAAGGTGCTAGTGAAGGGGAGTGGAAATGGGTGTTAGGGGGATGTGTCATGGTGGGTAGTGGGGATTTGAGAAGCTGAATCTGGCTGTGAGTGTTTGCAAGTGTGCTGTGATTGGCAGCCTTGAGGAGTGAGTGAGACAGAGACAAAGTGAGGCCTTATGCTGTTTAATACAGCGTAGGGTTTTAAAAACAGATAAAAATAGAAATAATGAGATACGCCATCTATAAGAGGGATAGAGGGTAGGGAAGGGGTTGCAAGGATGGGTTAGGAATTCAAGGAGGGGATCATGAGCGTTGTTGATAGGACATGAGGGGCGCTTGGGACATGTTAGGATGTAGGTGGCCAGGATGCTTGGGGTTGCAATAGGAAATGACAATTTTTTGATTGATGTGCATAATAATAAACATTATTTATATTTTTTCTACTTCCCATTTTTCTTTTTTCTTTTTTCTAATAATATTTCTTCTTGAGATGTGTACCTCTAGGCAGGGAGGGGAACTTCTGGTCATGACCAGATTTGAACATCTCTCACTGAGGGAAAATTGGTGGCATACTTAGCCAATGCATTGGCAACCTGGTTGCCATCTTGTTTTGAATGTTCAATTTGGATCAATTTGCATTTCCGTGGATGGTCTTGTAGGTATGTTGGTCATTGGGCTGAGAAGTGAGGTAGGGTGGTTGTTTGGCTGATAATTAACCAATGGATTCCCATCAATTGATTCCTTGGGGAGGAGAGTCCTCACTGTAGAATTCAGGTGATAAACTGTGAATCACCTTTGAGAAAAATGTTGTCAAAGTGACCATGGAGTGCTATTTTAACCCACATAGACAAGTGAACAATTTTGCTATGATTTTTGTTCTCACCCTCTTGTTGAATGCAAAAAGCTCCTGTCTCATATGATTGCAAGATATTCCACGAATACCTGCCTGTCCGAGATTATTTTAGATACCTGGTCAAAATCAACTTTAATCCAATCTGTGAGTGGGGGAAACCATTTGACAATGGGGTGTACTGATTGCTAGATATTTTTGTATTTAAAGAAATGTTCCACGAGTGAGCAATTTGGGCATCCATCATTTTTGCTGAGACCATGTTGATCCTACTGAGAGCTGAAAGTGAAGAGGATTATTGCAGTCAATCTGATGTTGGCTTTAACAGGGGTGATGGTTCTGTTAACATGATTTCTGATTGGGAATGAGTACAAGATTTCTTTTCTATATGTTTATCATATTCCTTTTTCCTCCCCAGGATTGAAGAAAACTTAGATCTTCATGAATCTCAGTTTGACTGAATGCTTATTATTAGGATTAATATATGTGACAAATGCTTTTAAATTGGAAGAGCATGCCATATCTAATATTCCTTACAAAGATCTGAACCTAAATATGAGTGTTTAGATTTGGAATGAGAATAGAGAATGACACATATATCCAAAGCTTCCAATCATTGCTTGAGAATTGAAATTTCTGGTCTCAAAGGATATTGCTTGGCAAAATATAATTAAAATAGAAAGGCTACTGCCTACAAAAATATAATTTAAATAGAAAGTCTATTGTTTGGAAAAATGTAATTTAACATACAATATCAACATCTACATGAAGATTGTCCTTGTAACTTTATTTGTTGGAGTTGGGAGAATTTAATGCAGTTTTCTAATATGCTATCAGTAGTTTCCCTCATTTGTAAATATTCAACTGACTGATTGTAGTATTATGAATTTCAGGACATTCCATGTGGCCTGCTTTTGTCATGGATGAACCGCATGCAAATGCTTGTGATGGATTAGAACCAGCCACAAGAGAGGGTTCTATTCCATTGCAGTTTTTTGGAAGCTATGACTATGCAAGGTTTGTAAGCTTTAATAAGTAAATTTCATGAGTTATGGTGTTATAAAATCAATGTCAAAATAGCTGGCTGTTATCCTGGAGATGATTTTGTCATTGATGTAGATTTTCTCTTATGGTTTGAGTACATTCATTGGCTTACACATACACAAATCCTCTAGATTCTTAATGGTTTTTCTCGCTGTTTATTATTTCTGATTTTCTCTTTCCTATTCTGTTCATTAGATGCCATTTATTTTATTTTCAAGAGAATGGCATGGTCTGAGTTTAACTACCAGGAAGTATATGCATTTGTCTATATTGCCAGAGCTGAAGTTCAACAGTACATTTTTGTGTTATCTCATTCCATAGTAAAATATTGATATACTTATAGCTGGTGTACTGTACCAGGATCAATTCTAAGCAGATTATGCCATTTTCCAGAGGTTTCCAATGCAACTTACAGTCTAAGAACAAAAGCTTAGTCTTTTTGCGAGCATTAAGAGAAGCATGGAGGTGTGTCAACGTCTAACAATAAATTCAATAATTCATACTTAGATGTATCTTGTCACACTTTTTATAAACAGAGTATATGATATATATTTGCTTCTGCAATTTATCTGGTATGAGTTTAAATGTTAGTTTTACTTTTTTGTGTTTTAATGTCTTGATTCTTTGCATTTGTGCTTTGATTTTTGTGGGAGCATTACTCCTGAAACACTAGCTTTAGTAAGGTCTTGATTCTTTGATATGCATCCATCCTTTGTTACATCTTGTATTTCAGCTTCTGTATATGCTTATCTGCTCCTTTTTGTGTCAAGAGTTTGGAGTGAGGCAGTATTCTGACATAGCAACTTTTGATATATTAGTCAGGGTTTTTTTGCTTCTTGAAGTGGGTCTTCAGAAGTGTGTATCAAGTCCTTGTTTGTCATGTAGGGTTATGAGTGTTGTGTAGCTGAATTGCAGGTGGATTGGAATGTTTTTGATATAATTATGTTGTTCCTTGCATTTTTTATTATCATATAACTTATAAATATTTAGTTCTTTGTATGTCTTAACTTTTAATTAGTTGATATTTAGGATTGAATACAAAATTTTTATATGATCCAGTATCTACACGTTCAAATAGTCTGTAATCTTCATATTTTCTGAGCATTTCCATTTCTTGTGGATCTTATTGCAATCATCATTTCATACCAACTCTTTATATTGAGAGTTATTGGGGGGATTATTCTTTTTTTAGAATTTAATTGTGCAATTTGACTAAATTTTGTACTGAGTATATTTAGTAAAAATTCCGATCTTCGCTTTGGATTGACAAATTATGTCTTGTTACATATGTCAATATCATCAGGTATCTTAAGGAGCTAAAGCTTCCAGAAGCAATGTCAAAATTACAAACACAAGTTGTAAATGCTCGTAGTGAGAGAGAAAATGAGAGAAATTCTGAACAGAGCGATGGTGATGAAGATTGCATGGGGGATGAAAGGAGTGAAAAAATCAAGAAAAGTGTCGAGTGCCTTTTTTCTTGCCCTATTGTTACTGGCGGTGTTCGTGTTTTAAGTTTAGGTGAATTTCATAATCTTAATATTAAGTTGAGAAGGAAGGTCGTTGATATAAATGTTCTATCATTAATGATGTGTTTTTTTGAGATCAAACGTAGATGATTACAATTCTATAATTGAAGCTTTGATATACCTATTCAATTCCTATAAAAGTGCTATCTGTGTATTGGCATGGTCAAAGTGAGTTTATGTCATATACAAAAGTAGCATTTTAATGTAAGTTTGCCATAGCTTTATAGTTGTCTACTGCTCAATGTATGTCAATATGGAAAAATCCTTTTCCATTATTTACAAATGTTGGCTACAAAACAGTGTAGAGTTCTAGTTGCCTTAGTTTATTTTGTCCTAAACAGGGGCCCTTAGTAAATTCAATTGGAAAGAGTTCCATTACAGTTTCCTTTGTTCCGCACTGTCCAATTGCACAATACAGCTCTCTTCACATTTGTGAACTTTTATTTGTTTCTCAATTATTCAAATGTAATATATGTGCATTCCACAAGTGATCTTCATGGTAAGCATAATTAATCAACTGTTTTCCTTCAATGAAACATTCCTAAATTCCTAATGACCATTTCTTATGCACATGTCTCACGTGTAGAGAATTCTCAGCATCCATCGAATAAAAGAAAACTAATCCTCAACTTTCCCTTGAAAAAGAGTGTTGCTCTTTAGCTCTTAAGTCAACTTTCACAAAGTGCACTATGACCCATCCACAATCAATTAAGTAAAGAAGACCGTCAAAATTTTCATGGTAACTAATAATACAAGCTTCCACTGCAAATTCTGCAGGTGAAGCAACATGATGTGGTTTTGGAAGTTTGTTATTTTAACCACAGTTGATATGGAAACTTTACCTGTCCCTATGTAGCCATAGAAGAGCTTTAGATTACACAAAGATACTGGTGTTTATCAACATCATGAAACCTTTTGAAAAAGCACGTGGAGATTCATTTACTTCCTAAATTCTTTCTGTTATTTTTCGTTTATGCTAAAAGGGAAATATACTATACATATTAACTATAGCTGCAAGACTTCCTTCATAGTCAGTACTCCATGTATGCGTTATGTGCAGCAGTTCTGATAAACTAGACTTGCCCTGGTCAGACTAGCATGTTTAGATTATGAAGGTTATAAACTTATAATGCTATCATGGTATTCCTCTTCCCCGCTTACAAGTAATATGGAACAGAACATGTTAGATAGCTTGCAATATGAGGGGTTGTTTTCTTGTTTAAATTAGCTTTTTCTGAGTTAGATGTACATTTGTGTGGATGTTACTGATAAGAAAATTTTGAAGCTATTGTATTTGACATGGGTTGGAGGAAGTCTACAATCTCTAGATGAGCAATATAATCTGGCAGCTTATACTATTTGCTTGTTGTAGACCCATTGAAAATTAAGCAATTTCAAGCATCTGGATCTCTGTATCCTCTGCAGGAAAAATTGTAAAAGATTCAGAACATTTTCATGATGAGCATCATATATGGACCGAGGGATACACTGTTATACGGAAATTCACTTCTATAAAAGGTGCACAAAACATTCATCAAAAATATATTTTGAGGTTGTCATTGGTCATCTCAAAGATGACTGATTTTTAAATGACATTTTCTGGCTTGCATATTACAGGTCCAGCTAGGTATGCAGAGTACAAGATGGAAGTTTTGAGAAATCCTTTGCAAAGGAATATGCCACTCTTTCGTATCACACTGGAAGATGGAGCAGAGGTGAGCTATAGTAATTGCTCTTATGGGTATCTGTTTTTTAAGCTGTGATTGAAGCACTTTCTTTTACTAAGTTAATATCTTATAACGAGAGCTTACTACACAATGGTATGTGTAGATTACAGAACATTCTACTACGTATGGAACTCTAAATCTGGCTGTGAATTCTATCTGTGAGCTACATGCTTTTTTGTTTTTTAAAATATATATATATATATATTTGGTTTTTAGGTTTTAGTTATATTTTTGAAGTTAATATGTATATATTTATGATTTTTATATGTTTTCTGTACAGATATACCTAAAACGAATCCAACCCCCAAATTTTCTTTCCTGTATCTGTGTACCAAACCCCTCTACCCAAACCCAAACCAGTTACTTCGTTTTTTATGTATGTGTGCTGTTGTATTGTCATTGTTTGATATAAGCTTAAATAAGCTAAGTGCTATTTGCAGCAGGCTTCAAGAAAAGTGATTATCCTATTTTCTGAGCAAACCCTTTTAAGGAACTATATTGAGTGCATCCACACATCCTTTGTTGGAAAAGAGGGTATAGAGTTTCTTCTCTCTCTCAAGAATTCACAAAGAAAAGGATCTGGTAAGGTTTTAGAATGATTGGTGCTCTGTGTTCCCTATTCCTTCAATGTTTCAAACAACCTAGGTTGAAAAATTGACACATCTATTGGCTTGGTGATGGTGTATAGATTTGACTACAGTTCACATTTAAGGATATCTTAAAGTTGTTTGATCTAGCACTCTAGCGGTGAGAAAGATGTTGAAAGCTCATGCTGTAAGACTGACATACTCAAGCATTAAAGGCTACATGTTAAATTTAGGCAAATCCAACACAATTTAATCAAATTCTAAGTTGCCGGTTCTGGTACGGATCCTGGTTCGGGTTTGTGCATCCAGTTCGTGGAATCGGCAAAGTATTTTTTGGGGCTGGGTTTGTCCATACAAAAACCGTGTAAAACTTATATATATATATATATATAAAAATTAGAAACATAAATTAGAATTAAATTGGTTAATCTGAATGATTACTTAAGTCTTATTATAATAAAATCTTATGTATATATAAACATATATTAGAATTAAATTGGTTAATCTGAATCCATACTTATTATAATAAAATCTTATATATATATATATATATATAAACATAAATTAGAATTAAATTGGTTAATCTGAATCCATACTTCTTATAATAAAATCTTTTTTAGTTCTGCTTTACCATAGCATCGGATTCTGAAACCAGTGTGCTTTTGATCGATTTTTCAGCAGTTTCCTCGGGAATCCGATACGAAAACCTCATGCATGAGAAAGAGATGTTACAGAATATATATATATGCAGACTAAAAATAAGAATTAAGTTTAGAATACCACATGGCAATATAATTAACAAAACCACCATAAACTCTAATGCCATTTAAAACATAAATGATAAATATTATAAAATATCCATTATTCAAACTTCAAGTTCAACAATCAATTTTCAGTGTCATAAGGATTTTCTAAATCATCAACACCAGCATCATCATTAAACAGGAAGAAATATGGACAGATGAATTATATGAGTTGTATATGCATACTAAAAATAAGAATTAAGTTTAGAATACCGCATGGTGTAATGTCCCTTGTCCTAAATTGTCCTAGACTTCGCTTATTTTTCGCCAATTAGGGTTTTTCACCTTGTCAATTGGGTAACACTTCAATGATATATTCCTGACTGAAACCTGATTTGGCGTGTCTGTAGTCTCTATCGAATGTTTTCTTATTTTTAATCTCCTTTTTCGATCATCTAAGGCTCTGCTGGGTGCTCCTAATCTAGAAGAATCAATCTTAAACCCCCTTTTCCTTTTTTTGGAGGGATTGTAAACTTCCTTATGTAGTTTATGGGCAGTCATGATGTGAGAAGTTGTATCTCACAGACGCGCCTCTTCACCTTAATCAATCCTTAACTAATTACTAATCTGTTTAGCGCTCTTATGGATCAATCTCATAGATGTATTGTTGCCTCTGATTAATCATAACGATTTTGTCTTTAATCATTAATACCTGATTTCTCCTTTGAATTCACAATACTAGAATATGCTTTGCTAATGAGGGAGTGCTTTAGCTAAGGGACTTTGAATGATATTTGAATTATAATGCAATGGAATGGCTTTAATAGCTTTCGCCCCACAATCGGCGAAAACATAATGACTCTCATGTAACTATTCAGCCATCCAGGTCTATGGTGAAGCTAAACTCAACTATGCCTTCAATGATAGTGACCAATGGAGTCGGCTAGAAAAATAGTGTCGACCACGGCCAATAGATTTGTGTTTCCCGACTTAGTCGACAACAAGGAAGTTGGCTTCTCACGTCTTCTGTAAATGATAATTTTTCCTCCGTTCTTCCGTCAACAAGATACTCACGGCATTTATACTAAGATGGAGGCCTCTAAGTGATACCTATGTTGGCGTGCGATTATTACAAAATATTTCTTTGATATGTTTTATTTGTTATATTGTTATTTATATTTTATTATTTAATTTATTTGCATTTTAAAAATTCGGGAACATGACGCATAGCAATATAATTAACAAAACCGCCATAAACTCTAATGTCATTTAAAACATAAATGATAAATATTATAAAATATCCATTATTCAAACTTCAAGTTCAACAATCAATTTTCAGTGTCATAAAGATTTTCTAAATCATCAACACCAGCATCATCATTAAACAAGAAGAAATATGGACAGATGAATTATATGAGTTATATATTTGCAAAAGGTGCATGTTTTGCTTCAATTGCCAGCAGCACTTTTTACATCTTAATGTTATTTTCCAGAGCAATATTGGCCAGAGCCTCTAAATCTAGTCATGATTATTACTAGATGGTGTAATTTCTAATGAACACTACAATACTTTTATGATCAGACTTTAAAATTGACTGATTTATTTTTAACAGTCTTCAAGGTTTAAATGGAAGAAATCCAAGGTTGAAGATCATAAAACAAAGTTGATCATAGAATACAATAAAGACACTATTCAAGTGTCAATGCTGCCTAGATAAAAATTGAGTTGAAATTCCTGCCACTGGATTCTTGCTGACCTCATTTTAGGCAAAGTTTGAGAGCATATTAACTCCATGCTACATGATTCAAGTAAAATGTTAAGAATATATTGTTCCACGTCGAAAACCTGAATAGTGGCATGTTAATTTTGCTAGAGAGAACAAAATGGCAGTAAAACCATAGGAACGGGTGTCCCAAGGGTCATACCAAATTAGGATATTCCCCAAGCTGTGGAACATTTTACAGTTTGAACACATATTTGATGTCACCAACAGTTTACATACAACCATCTTTACATGATTCTAGCATGTGATGAGAATCACGTACCTTAACAACGCCCAGATTTGCCAAGGTTCCCCCAGATCCTGCCTGGGTTCATCCCAAACAAACCCAACCCCATTCTGCTGGATCCAAACCGAATCCACAAACGAACCCAACCCAGATCCGGATCCGGTTCGAACTAAACCTGGATCCAGCCAGTCTGCAGGAGGATCTGGTAACATAGATCAAATTTTAAGACTCTTTTATCTATTTTGCTCGAAACAAGGCATCAGCTAACATGAGCAGTCTTATGTCTCAGTAGTTTTGTCTGGGAATTTTTCTAAGAGTGTGCCAATGATGATTCAGATTGAGGCTCAGTTCATATAGCTAAAGCTAACTGTGATGCATTTTAGTATGGTCACACTTCTTTTATTCAATCTATCTTCAAAAATTATAGTATAGCTGAAGAAAACTTTCATGACTCTGCACAGCTATTTAACAATCTAGTATCCAAGATGCAGTGATATAGTACCTCTTGGCCTTCAGCTTGGTTCCCCAGGCCGCATTTTCCAAGACAAGATAATTCAAGGAGCTTCTGAAATAATCCATGGGATAAATTAGGGTCAAGAAGGGTGATCAAATGTTCATTGCTTCAAACCACTCAACATTGCCCCCTCATTACGAGTGCATGCAATAGGATGAATTGAGACAATCTTTAACCTCTTTGAAATGTGGCATGTAATGCAGACTTCATGCTTGCACATCAAAGGCTGGAGTTTTTGTTGTACATGATAGTTGGATAAAAATTAAGAGAATTAGTGCTGTTAATCTCCATGATTAAATCGAAAACTGTGTTTGGTTATTATGGGCATATGGCTTGTAAGCAAGAATACTCAAGCACTGTAATTCACTCTATCTGATGGCTAAAAGTTAATGTCAATGGTAGTAGGCAACTATGAGAGTGCTAGAACAATAACTAGAAGTGTCAAAAATCCACCATGCAATATCATATCATATCCATACCCTAGAATTGGAAAATTACAGAATAATGAAATGCCTATCATCTGCTGTAAGGAACCATCTTAAATTAGGATTGTGATAGTATTTCAGTTTGTGATCTGAGGAAGTTATCCATTGATAATTGTGGCACCAATAACTCTCTTAGCAACCAGAATCAAAGCAATAGCTGTGGATGGTTACTATTAGTCATGTGCTGGGAGAGAGATTCTTAATAATTGTAGGTATACATGGAGGTGCCTCCTATATAGGCGCATAGAGTTTTGGTAAGTAACTTGGGCTATAAAAATATATGATGATTCTCTTCAGTGTTTTTGATAGTTTGAGAGGAATTTCTAGCTCATCTTAGAAGTAAAAAGATAGCAAGTACACCCATTGCATCTTGTCTGCTTCTCCACACAATTCAGATTGTGTCAGAAACCTTGCAACATTACTGACTGAGTTCTCCAATGCTTCACAACATGCGTTCCATGCTTTGTTGACTATGAAGCCTTGACTGATTATTATTTTGCATAATTCTTTATTGATGAATCTAGATAAAGAGTATTGAAGGAGAACACTGGCCTTGGTCATTTAGTAGAAATTAAAACTGTTTGGTTTAAGTTTGGGTTTTTTTTAAGAATGAGGAGATCCTGAAAATAATGCTAAGGCATATGAAGAACAGAAGTTTCATGACATTCAGAAAATACTAAAAGTGATTAAATCATCGTCCGGCTTGCTAAATATATGAATATAACATAAATGTTATGCTAAACTGTTTATTAAGAATTCTCAAAGCATTGACATAGGAGGATTTATTATAGGGTTGGCCTCTTATATTGTTGAATGAAGACAGTCATGGGCAAACCTATTACTGGAAAATGTGGATCATTGAGTGTAGTCACTAATGAGCAACAAAATAGGCCCTTCATTTCAGGACTTCACCTTTGCAAGAATTTGTTTCGGCAGATAATGATAATCTGTTCAGTCTTCTCTCACTTGAATTCGCTCTAAAATTTGCTAAGAGAGTTTTCTGTTTCCAAAATTCACATGACACATCTATATGGATGATAATTTCGATCACATGTTGAAGATGGTTTACATTTTCTTAGTTGTCATATATGGAATCATATCATACCCTAGAGCATCTATACCATGGTACAGAAAATGATTTCACCTGGTTCATCAAAATATGCTATTGTCCAAAATTTCTACCCGCCCAATTGGCTGCATATGTTTATCTCCAAGTGGAGGACAAAGAAGTGAAAGAAGAAGAAGAAGAAGATGATGATGATGTTGAATGGGATATTCTATTTGGTCCTCAAGTTTTAGGGACAAAGTTTCCCAAAGGGAGAGGGCATGTTGTGTGCCAAAACAGAATGCATTTGTCATCTACATTATGATGTAAACGGTCTAGTTTATGAAGCTCATATTTTATACAAAATTAGGTTTGAGGCTTGAGCACAGTAACTCACTCCACTAGATACCTAAGTTAATGTGTCTAGACATGTTAGGTTCTAACTTCTGGCTAGTAGCTTTCTCCACAAGCTGCCTTTAGATAATTTTAGATATTGGTGCTAGGTGGGTACCACACTCTTTTTGTGATATCATTGGTAGAGCACAACTCTGGTTTAAGGTATGGAATTTACCATATATAGGGTACGTATCTTTCATTATGTAAGCATTCCATTTCCAAATTGATATATCTGATGTGTTTTATCACATCTCTTTAAGGAAGAGCATTTTCTCTCACATAGGGCTTCCAAGTGCAAGTGCTGTCCAATATTTGGCACACAGGTGCCCTTATCTGTTGTTCATTTAGTGTAGTTGTGTTTACTTCCCTTTAGTGACTCTATATCTTAAATATAAGGATTGTTTGTACCATGGAGATTCCATGCAGTTTTTGGGTGGCTCCTAGTGAAGTAGATGCATGTCTACTATCATCTAATCTTTAGTCTTTTTTAAAAGAACTAAAGAAGCAGAGTTAATAATTTTTTGGATAGCCTTCATTTGGAAATGTCCCATTTAATGAGAATCTGAATGGATGTGAGCAGTAAATGTGCAACAATTTGAAGACGTGTAGGCATTTATGTACTACTTCAACCTCAAAGAGAGTATTGTGTCAAGGTTTCTTCTCTCTTTAAGAAGCAAAGAGGAAATAATCTCTTTCAGTCCTAGAGGCTGTACCTACAATGCAAGATCTCTTCCAGGTTCTCTGGATGGGCGGTGCATCAAATTTTAATTAAAAACACTTGGAAGACTGGCACAGTTACAGTATGCAACTGCTGAAGCATATTTGTCTCAACAGTCCTATGGTTCATCCATGTCATCCATATTGTATCACCAAAATCAGGTCCATAAGAACTACAGGTCTCGTAATAGCATAAAAAAGTTACGCTTTAGACTTGATATACCGGAAGTTGAGCATGTAGTGCCATCCCTTGTAGTCTTCAAGTGAAGCATAGAGCATGTGAACTGGAATTATAACACCAAGTGTTAACAGTTGGGTTGGTTGAAACATATGTCCTCTAATTCAGAAATTGCCCCTAGATAAATATGTCTCACTATATTCAATTATCACTTTTTTTTTTGCTTATATGATATTGTAGAGAACCATATATGCTATGTTTAATAAGAAGGAACACAAAGTTCTCTAGTCTCTTCAATTCCCCTTATTTTTATGGAATTATAGTTATGCTTGGTTTGCTAACCTATTTATATCCAACAACCAGTGCTTTCTTCCTACTTAAACATGGGACAAAACTGAACTGATCAATGAGGGTTTGAGATTCAGGATGACGCTTTAATGATTCCTGACATTTATAGATATTCAACATAGGATGGTTATCTTTCTAGCTCTGTTTGGTTACTTTCCTTGAATTTGCACTTTTACAAAATATGAATGGCAGTTGGAGCAGTCACTTTATCAAAGATAACTGTCACTTTCATCTCCTTTATGTTAGTTTTGTTCCATCATTTTGAATAATATAAGTTTTATTGGACTTTTGAAGTTTTTCAGTAACTACTGTTTAACTCTTATCCTTTTTATGTACTGAACAGATTGATGGATCCACTCCAACTGAATGTTGGAAGAAAATATATGCAAGATTAGAGAAGTCAAAACAAAAAAATAGTAATGGTTTGAAAGCTCATCTGGAGAAAAGACAGACATATAAGTCTGGTTCATATATGTTTGGATTTTCAAATAAACGCATAGCTAGTCTTATCCAGGCAAGTATCATGTGTTGAAGATCACCTTTCAATTTTGTAATGCTCGTCTTTGTTTTCTAGGTAGGAGATTTTTAACCACAATAGAATTTTCTTTTGAAATCTTATTTCACACAAGCAAAGAATAAGATTATGTAATCCTGTTAGAAACAGTGTAAAAGATCCTAGATAAGCCTTATAACATATTATACTGTGTTCATAATTCATAGCATTAATTGTTTAAATTGATTTGTAGAATGTTTTGTGAATCACAGCAGAGTAAACTATGCTTTTTTTATCTTGGAGTTTGAACCAATAATTTCATATTGATTTTTAATTTTTTCTGAAGAATATTTCCTTTTTTTAAATTGCTATATAAAAAGTTATCTTTGTCTGGTTTTCATATGTTGATTGCTTATTGTTGGTTTTCTGTAAATAGGATTTTGATACTCGTTTAGATATTTGCATGTGATAATGACTTTTGTATGTGCCTTCTTTAACAAAGTAGTCCACTTGGCTTTAATGGGTATGAATGAATGTAAATTGATGATGATGATGCTCTTAATGTCCTTTAGTGAAATCCATCATTTAGCTATAGAAGATTATTTAATAGTATTTGAGTTATTATTAGTTATTGGATATTGTTTGGATAATGGAATTGCATGACTTTACTCCTCACATTATTAAGAGTAGGGCAGATTAGTAGGAATTGGTGTTCACCTTCAACTTTGTTAGTAATGCAAACTTTACAAATTTGTTTGCCCCAAGGATTTTGGGTTAATCTAATAGTCAGATTTACTAAGTAGGTTGTGAGCATTGGTCATTATTTTAGCAATATTCAGTTTGCTTTTCAAGCTCACAATGTAGGAAAAATACGTCTTCCTGCTTGTATTTTTGTGTATCTACAAATTCCCATACACCGATAACTTTTATGCAACTTCTGAGTTACACACACATTAATAAGGTAGTACTCGGTATTTAATGTTTTGATCTCAATTTCCAATATTTAGTACAATTAAATGCTAATTTGATATTCAAATGGGAAATTAAAGAAAAAAATCATAAGCAAAAACTGCAATACTAAATCATAATAATGTAGTATTTAAGTACTAATTTGATAGTAAATCTGGGTGAAGTTAATCACATAAATTGAGGCTGCGAGGATTTAGATTTTGTCATCATTTTATATGTTATAGCAAAATTGAACAGGTATGGACTATGTTATATTTTTTAAATCATTATACAACATTACTCTACTATATTCCATTTTGCATGAACAATATTTACAAGATTTTGAGTTGATTAATATAAAGTGCCCATGATATGTATTACGACTTTTTGTTTGGGGAAGGTAAAAATGAACAGAAAATATAAAATTTCAACTTTGATTTGAACATCTTTTAGAATTAACACTCATTGCCTCCAGTAGAAAACAGTCTATGAGGTTGCAACTTGTTTAATGTCTCAGATTTCAATCAAATCCTTACTTCCATCCTGTTATTGTTTCCTATGTGAGCGAGTTGTAGCTCAAGATCCTACAGCTGTCTTCTTCCTCTTCCTATTGTCCATATCTCAGAAGCATTTGTATTGATACAACCTGGTGAAAGTGTAAATGGAGTTCAATTGCTAAGGGTTTAAAATGGGAAGAACTCAGCAAAGTAAGTATTGAGATAAAAAGATAGGTATAGATAAAAACAAGTTCAGAACCACTTTATAAACTTAGAAGTAACAATTATTTCCAATTCCTTTGCAAAATCACAATTTTTGAGTTGAACTAAAAAACAAGCACAGTGTTTTGATTTGGACCAGGAAACATGGTGTGCTGCAATTACTTACGAGTTTTGATACCATGGTCCATATGTCTACATTGACTGGTGTCTTGGTGTGGCTCTCATTGCTTTAATTTTATTTTTTGAATCTCTTAGAAATAATTCTGTATTTTAATTCAAACCTTTAAGCTCCACCTGGTCTTTGTGCTCATCAAAGTCCTTAATTTTGTTTGAGACGGGTGCTTTCTCATTAGTTTTTGCTTTCGTCACTTTGACCAACTCTGAGATGAGGCCTCAGTTGTAGAAAGTTTTTCTGTCTGGTTATGTGCTCTTAGATTGTGATTTGGTCTGCTGCATGGGTCTTCCTTTGTTATAGTACCACAAAGGGTGACTTGTAATCCTTTCTTCCTCCCATGTCCCATGCTTGTTTACTGCCATTGAGGTTATTTCATCACACCACAGCGATGTCAATGCTCAAAATAAAATTTTAACATAAAAAGAAGATTCTCATTGTCCATTAGATATTTCCAAGCACAGATTATTAGAACTAGGGGAAATGACCTAATAGTTGTACATCCTAACCTTGCACCCCTCAAATTAATACATGTTGATTTTGAATATCTCTCAAAGTTTTATACTGGATTACTTGGCAAGCTCACTGCTTAAACCGTTAAACGTAAGGTTGCAGGTGCACACCATCAAATATGTTGCCACACTAGCATTCTTTGATTGTGTCATAAAATACAAAGATAAGAAATGTTAGTCCAATAGTTGTGCGCTAAGTCATATCTTTTTGGTGTGGCCATGTGTCTTCACATGATTTATTGCTTTTATGATGTAATTTGTTCTAGAGAGATTATTTCATTTAATTATTAGTAATGAAAGTCATCACTAATAACTTTGAAGTTGCAACTAATAGTTAAAAAAACAAATAAAAATATTGCTATAGTGATAAAAGAAATGGTATTTTAATGCCCCAATGCACTCATAACTATTGGAATGTGCTCAACTATTGGATCCTTTTTCCTAGGCTACTTGTTTTTACGAGACCTTGTCTAAATTTGAAATGAATTTACTAAAGAAACCATATCATAATTTTCTTTTATAGGGTATCATTTTAGGCCTCTCCTCACCTGTGGTATCTTAGTTCATTATACTTTTGTTCGCAATGACCTTTGTGGATGTTGATATCCTTTCTTTGTTAGAAAAGTTCTCTAAGGTGATTTACCATCCTATATGAGACTAAGTCCTCCTAAAACTTCAAAAGATGGAGGCTATAACAGAGTATCCTATGGTAAAAGCCCAATATCAAGTGTTCATTATGTGCTCTTCTCAAACTACGACAAGGGTATTTTTCACGAGTCTCTCTATCTTTCTGACTTTCAATAATGGCGACTACCACAGGCCAGGAGAATGTTTTCCAAGACTCCTGTTAACAGGTTTTGTGCTATCTGCTCAAGAGTTTTTTCAACTAGGACACAGTACCAATGAAACATGATATCAAAACATTATCCTTCATTTTGAAAATGCCAGAATATTATCAAGCTAATACCTACTTTAAAGATTGGCCCTTATGTGCTCTAAGGCATCCATTAAACTATATATCGTGAATTTTCCTTCCCTTGTACTTGCTGTTAACTTCATTGAGTCTTCTAATATTAGAGATTTCTTTGTCCTTCAGAAGAGTCTGCTTGAACGGACAGTGAGAGCGTACGTTTAGAAAACTGTTGTGCTGATGATCAATTTTCTCTCAGGTTGTGGCCAGAGGAAGTAAGTAAGATGACCTCCACATGCCATTGCCCAGTTCCAAGTGCCTCTTCTATTCCTATTCCATTTGGCACTGTGTGTTCAATGCTCTTACTCTTAAAGGGGCTTGCCTGTATTAGATCTGCAAAAAGTTATTTTTCAAAAGCATTTATTAAACTTTGAGTATACTAAAAAGTTAAATGTATTATATAAAACTATTTTTTGAGAAAAATTATTAATTTATAATGATTTATGTATAAGCTCAAGCTGATATACTGATGATGAAGTAGTTTAATTCCAATGACTTTATTATTTATGTGCAAGGCTCCCTGTGTGATGATGAAAGTGTAATTCCATGCAGAGGAGTAAATTATGTGAATAAAAATCTGAAAGGATTCAACTGTTGTTGTTCTAGGCTTTACCACATGCCCGGGCATGCTCAAAGTACATGGATTGGGATGACAAGATTGCAGTGCAAAACTGTGATGAGGTATTGCCTGCAGGCTATAGGCCTGTTAATGTTCAATGGAAAGACCTTGATCGGTGCAGTGTATGCCACATGGAAGAGGTGGTTTTGCTTTTACCTTTAAAGATATATTGTTATAATTTCTAGTTTTATTTCATTCTTCCCCAATTTTGCATTACTCATTTGTCTCCCAAGTTTTTTGTATATAATTTATTGCCAATCTGTCATCTACCTGTGACTTTTGTTCTTCCTGGAGGAAGTGTACGCTTTATCAGCTGTAAATGAATACCTTTAAAGTATGTCTTGTGGATTATTTTTGCAGGAATATGTGAACAATGTGTTCCTTCAGTGTGACAAGTGTAGAATGATGGTAAGAAGCTCAAGATTTCATTTTCTTTTGTTACAGCTTGAGGTTAACTGGTTAACAGTAAAAAATTAGTACGTGGAAATCTTTTATGGTTTGATGTATTGTGGAATTGATTGTGTGTACTTCTCACTACCATCTCTTTTAAACATTTGTCTTAATGACTATATTGAGAAATATGTATACTATCTATCATCAGAGGCTATTGAAGATCCCACTATATTTGGGTTTTCAATTGAAGGTCTACTTTTGATTTTTTCTTCTACACATTTGAATATCTGCAAGGATGTGTCTAAACAATTAAGAATAATATTTTAACAGGATGGCAAGATTTTAGATCTTATGGGAGACACATTTCTATGGGCCACTTACGGGCAGCTCTATGTGGTGCTTGTTTGTTTGGGTTGATTTCTGCAACATTTAAAGAAAACTTGTATTTGCTGGTAAAGCTTTTATAATTAAGAGAACAAGGATAACAGGAACTTATGCTTAATCTGACTTGTGCTTAATTTATTAGTGTTAAAAGAACACTTTTTATTTTAATAATAACATTATTTAAGTTGCCCCTTAAATTGAAAATTAGTAGGCCCAACTTAAAGTAATATTAAATATTATTTCCCATATTTTATCCTTTAGCCTATGAGAAATGGGGATAGGCTAGAGGTCTTCTCCGTGGCTTTATTACTGAAAAGGGGACATGACAAACTGAGTGCAATTGTAATCCCTATGACAACAAATTTGGAAAACAACAAATTCTGAACAACTGAAATAAAAAACAAGATATCCTAACTCATTTAAATGTAGAAGAATGAAAACAAAACAAGAGAATTTTTTTGTAGAAGAAAGAAGGAAAAATCCTAAAAAACTTACTTGCAATCCAAGAATCTTCATCTATGATCTCCTTGGCAGTGAATGAGATCTTACACGTGTAGGAATAGCAAATCCAACTTCTTTGGAACCTTCAATCATCCATCTTTAACTTTATATGTGCAATGACAAGCAAGAATTAAGTTCAACTGTTCAACAAGTGTATTGGGTTTGTGTGTTTGTTTTCCAAATGAGGTAAATGTGTTTGTTTTTTGTGTTGCAAGTTGTCTTGAGGGCAAGTTTTTGGTGTAGTTTTTGTTTTCATTTTATTTTTTTTTAATTTCTTGAACTGTTTTATTTTATTTGTTATGTTGACCAATCAATAGAGGAGGTCAAAAAATAAGAAAAGGGTCAAAAACTTGCCACATGGTACCCATTATGCCATAGTTTTTCCCTAGGCATGATAGAGCCCACTTGGGTTCATCTAGGTATGCTACAGGTTTGCCTTGGGCATGATAGAGACCACTAGCTTCTCTCGGGTATGCTATAGGGTGTACCAAGACAAATTTTGGTGGGCTCTGTAAGTGACCTCTTTGCACCCACAACAGATCAGGTTGTGTGCCTGGGCCTGGTACTAATCGGACCTAGATTTGGCTTACAAACGTAGTGAACTAGAATAATAATTTGTATCTAAATGCATTCATTCATATTGGCCAGCAAACATTATTGCAATCCTTAAATGATAAATCAAATGACTTATATTTCTAAGATTAATCTGTACCAGTCATTGGTACATTTTTTATGTTTTAAAGATGACATACCTATGGATGTAGTTTCTACTCATTTTTGTTGGACCACTTTTATTTTTAAGTTTGATAGGTTAATGTGGGTTCTATAGGTGTCCATGCCTAAGAGTTAGCATAAAATAAAATAGGTTTTCAATAAAAATATCTTCATCTACCTATACATAGAGCAACATAGAGCATAAGATACTGAAAATAAGACAACAAAACCCAAATGGACACAAGCAGCATAAGGACAAAAGACAACAAACCAAAAGACCACTTAATTAATAGCATGATAGACAAGGATCTCCAACTTCTTCCTCCTCTTCTAATACTTGGACCCTTGACTTCAGGAATGTTTGCTGAGAAGTGCTAGTGGCACTTGTTAAGGCAACAAAGGTGTGGTGAATCAATTGGCAATATCTAAAGAACTGCTCATTAGGATAATGCAAAGGTTATCTACTTAAAGTGCCAAATCTTGGCAAAAACCAACCATATCAACCTGTTTCTTGGCAACTACAAAGGAAGTAATTTTGTGCTTCTCCACACTTACACACATTAACAGCCCACAAGCTTTTGACTCTCCATCACTTTGTTGGAACTCTCCACTATGAGAGAATCATCCTCCAATGAAAGAATGTGACTGATAATCCAATCTTTAACCATTGCATCATGTACGTTTGCTAGTTTTTTCACGAAATGCTTCAAAATAGATACTCTAGTTCTTAGAACCCCAGTATTGTTGAGGTCATCCTCACCAAAAATATCCTTAGCCAAATCCATTGTCTCCATGTCCTATGGACAAAATTTGTCTTAGCATTTTATTTGAGGCAACCCACCATAGGGGGAATCTCTGACCGATCTCTGTTGCTCCATATACTTAGTGCTGAACCCTGTATGCCAAAACAGTCCTAAAACAAAGCTTGCATCCTACAAACAATCATGGTACCGATTTGAAATGAAATGACAAGTCAATAATCAAATGATATGCCTTTCCAAAAAGTCTAGGATAGGGTGCATGCTACTTCCTACATGTTGGTACCTTCAAATGAATGAAAAGGCAGTGACCTCTTTCACGCCTTGTCATAATTAATTGGTATAAGCTAAATTTAAAGGCCAGATGTAATGAACAAAAGTTAGGGGATATTGGAGTTGCTAAGGGAATTTCGTTCAAATTCAATGTATATGTTATATATCTAACACTTGGGAAAGTACACTCAACCAAAGGAGAATGCAACTTCAAAAGGTTATCAATCTCTGAGGCCTTTAAGTCGTTACTAATCTTCGTAGAGAAAAGCACTTGTAAATACCTTTGTTTGCAGAAAAATCCATCACCTTGTTACATTCTCTGTAATAGTTGGTGAACAAAATCTCTTCAAAGATCTTGCCAACATTGAGAATTTCTTCTAAAATGTTGTGGAGCTTCCAATCTTTCAACGAATTTTAAACACACCCTTTGATAATCATCTAGGAATCACATCCAACTTCTAGAGATTTACGTTCTATGGAAGCCACCAGTTTAAGATCTTCAGGCAAAGCCAAAACCTCCACTTTATTATTAATCTCCAAACCCAAGAAGAAGGATCTGCTTTTTAGGAAAGTTCCTTGGGGGGATCTAATCACAACAATGCCTTCAGCCAGGTTGAGATTACCCCTTGAAGCTCCATCAAAATTCAACTTGACAAAACCAACTTTTGGTGGTCCCTAGTAAACATTCCGCTTAATCTTATCTTCAATTATGCTATTAACACGTGGTAGGACTGTTCTTTTAAATGAATAGACACAAGAACTAAAAAGAAAATTGAGGGAGGGTAAAAACAAAATTTCAAAAGCTTAATCTATTCCTCTTCCTAATCTCAAAAACATGGCTCTTTCTTATGCAATCAGAAAAGTGTGATTTTGTGGGGTATATTTTCAATGCATTAGCTTTTCCTAGAAAGTAAAAATTTCATTTCGTTAGTTTGTTTTTATTAGAATAATCTTTGTTGCTTTGTTAAGTAATTGGTTACATCAACAACCAGAAAAAAGAACCAGTGAGTCTTTACACAAAAAATGATAGAAGGGGAAGGAAACTAATTTTTTTATATTTCTTTTGTTATTATGTGAGGTAGGGTAACTTCCAAAGCAAATTACATGTTGAGCAAATACTATTGCAGTCTGCCATTCACAACTTTATCCATTTATATATCAGGCTTATTGAACGTAATTGGGCTTATATAACATAGAGCTCCTACTCTTCCAGGCGTGTCGTATTGGTGCATGAGTACTCAATATACTAACGTGTAAGTGAGATTGAAAATATAGTAATATACAAAGGAAAATCTGCATTTCCTATGCATTTAACTATTTAAGGGTGCTCACTCTTGCCCATCATTTGAATGGCTAAAATTGCTTTCTATGTTCTCATATCTGACTTGAGTCAATATGTAGAAATATTTGTAGCAAACATCTTCAAATAAGCCAGGTCATGAATTGATACCCATTACTGTCTTGACATCTATGAATCCATGTTCAAACTATCGCTTTATTATGGCTATCATCTATCCATTATGTTTATGCTTAACAATAATGAATAGATGTCCTTCTACACAGCAGAATGCATCCCACTTACCCTATTTGTTTGGGTTTAATTTGCATAAGTTATGACCTTGTGGCATAGATAACTTATTATGTTGGTTTAGCAAAAAACCAATACAATTTCTTAAAGTACATTTAAAAAAAGTAAATAGAAATAGGACAGTGATAATCAGAAAATGTTGGCAAGAGCACTATGAACCCGCTTCAATGTTATTTAATTAGCTTGGTGTTTTCTTTGAATCAGTAGAATCATGTTTGGGACTTCTTGACTGCTTGTAATACTTCTGTGTACTAAAGTTCTATTGAAAAAATGCTGGTACTGATAGCTGTGAATGGGATAAAAGGTGCAGAGAATGACTCTTACTACTATGTTGGTGACTTTTGGAAGAGTTGTATAGACTTGCTTTAGAAATTAGCATGTGCTGTTAAATAATTACACTGCTAGAAACTTCGCTTTGGCTAGGCCTAAAAGTAGACTTAACATTCTTATAGGATGATTGTTTGTGGCTTTACTTTAATTTCCAGACTCAGAACTTATATTGGATGGGTGCTTTGGTTTATCCAGTCTGTTCAGTGTTAAGCTGAGCATTTTTATCAGTATTTAGCTCAAGTAGGGTGAAAATGTAGAATATGCTTTGCACAAGAGTTTATTTCTCTTTTTGCTCATATTGAATAACATACAAAAGTCTTAAAACTTTGGAAGTGCCTGTTTGTGCATGTTGACTTGTACTCGATACAGCCTTTAACAGTTAGTTTCAGCTTTCACTAGCAATTAGCTTAACTCATTATTATTGATTGCTTAGGTGCATGCAAATTGCTATGGTGAGCTAGAACCAGTAGATGGGAAACTTTGGCATTGTAAATTGTGCCGTCCAGGAGCACCGAAAAGATGGCCTGCATGCTGTTTGTGTCCCATCACTGGTATTTACAGTTACACACTTAAATGGCATTTTAACTGTTAACAAGACCTTGACAAATTGGCAACATTATTTCTTGTATTGCATTCAGTGTTTAATCAGTGTAGTTTCTTATGTATTTTCAGGAGGTGCAATGAAGAAAACAACCTGTGGACGTTGGGCTCACTTAACTTGTGCAACATGGATCCCAGGTTTAAGAAAATAATTCTTGGATTCACTAGTATGGTTAGGTTTCCAACTAACCATCATACATTTACTGCATAGAATGTTGTCATTCACACAGCTAAATTATGTTGCAGAGACTTGCCTTGTGGATATCAAAAGAATGGAACCAATTGATGGAGTAAATAGAATCAGTAAGGTATGAAGGGATGGATTTTTTTTTTAAGAAAACAGTCCTTGGTCTGAATGTCTGTGATTGGGAAGTATTTAGACATTTATATCATGTTGGTATTTTGTTATGTTTGATATTCTTCTTATGGGACATTGCTAGATTTGTTGGAATGACCATTGTTTTTGTTCTATTGCTTGATGTGGATTTGTGTTTCTATGTGTTTTAGGATCGTTGGAAGTTAATATGCAGTATTTGTGAGGTACCTTATGGAGCATGTATTCAGGTACTTTGATAACAGAATTCTGTAAATGTTTTTTTTGCTGTTTTAATGGCTTGCAGCAATGGATATGTGCTCTACTGAATTGGCCATGACCAAAATTTTTGTTCTTTATGTTTAATATCTTCACCCATGGAAGCAGAACTTTATCATAACTGTAACCATAGTTTAAAAACTTGGGCTTGACAATTACTCGGCTGGCCAATTTTTTTTGAGAACTCAGGACTTGGCAAAAACTCAGGGAAAACCTCAGCAATAACTTGGCAAATTTATTTAGTTTTTAAAAATATTCTTTAAAAACACGCATATCACTTAAAGCTTGGACACAGCAAACAAACTGTCACAGAGATCTTAAACACTAGCAATCGCACATTGGTGTGCAATGGGTACGGCAAAGAGGTGTGGAAGGTCAATTAGGAAAAATTTTGGTCTATTTTTTGCATACATTTTTCAGTACATGAGGTCAATTGGTAGGCCATTTAACAAATGATGTTTGTGCAACAAAGGTCTCAATGGAGAAGTGACAGCTTCAAATCAACTATGTATCCTCTTACAGGGACCCAAACACAACTAAATAAAAACCTCTAAATGAGGAACATAATCATGTTTGCAATAGAGAGAGGGAGATATAGGGATAGAAAGAGGGAGAGATAGAGGGGGAAGAGAGAGAGAGAGTGGGGGTGAGGGCGGAGGGGGGATAGAGGAAAAAATTTATGTCATACAAGACATACCCATCTTAAACATTTTTGAGACAACGAAGCAATTGCTGAGTTCCTGGGATTACGAGAAGGCATACCTAACGGTGATCACAAGGCTGGTTTTACCATTGACTTGGACAACAAAGCATATTTTGGGGAATCTGTTCAACCCTTCAGTCGCAAAAATGAGAAAAATAGAGTGATACATAAAGATCAAAGAGAGAGGACTTGAGAAAGAGAGGGATATACAAAGAGGGAAGAGGGAGAGAGAGAGAGAGAGAGATTTTGCATTTGCTTGAAAGTTTCCAAGGACTTTTCAACAAATCCATTTTGTGCATATTCTATGATCGTAGAAAACCATGATAACACATCTGTAGGGAATTCCACTAAACAATTTGCTCTCACATAATTTGATCACTTTTAGTTTAGGCTCCAAGTGCCACTCATTAGATTCAAGTTGACAATGTGGATTTGTTTCCAAGTAGTGTAGGTTGCATGTTATAAAGCTTCATTACTTCTTACCCAAAAAAATGATGGGTGAAGTTCTTTCTAGTTGATACATTGACAAGGACCTCAGTGTAGGCTGATATGTAGGTATGATGGATACCATATAACATAGAATTAATTTTCCCAAAGAATTTTTAGTGGTAAGATATGTAGTATTGTACATTTTAACTTGATACTAATACAAATTTTGTGATGGTAGAAATGGGCCCTTCTCTTGTAATGAGATGAAATGTTATAGTTTTTAGTATGCTAAATTCTAGTTCATTGGTGTCTTGATACATATGTACTGGAAGAATTATTATCTATCAAGATTAGAAATTACATATATCAAAGAAACTCCTCGGAAAGCAGCGACCATGAAAGTAGATCCAACTTGTTCTTTTGAAGAGAAGATGCCTCTTTACTGCAAATTTTACATTTTATATTTCTTTTGTGTGTTATTAGTAAAATCTATGCAACATAGAGGGGAATATAGGAAGAGAGATAGAGCATGAAGAAGAGAGAGAATAGATATAGAGGGAAAGATAGAAAAGTAGGAGAGAGGGAGCAAGAGAAAGAGAAAAAGAGTGATAGTAGAGACAAAGAGATATATAAAGAACAGTAAACAAAGATACAAATAAGGAGAGAGGGAGATAGACAGGGAGACAAAGAGATACATTTATAGAAGAATAGAAAGAGATAGGAGGTGCGAGAAAAATAAGAGATATAAAGGGAAACAGAGATTGGCTTTTGATCAACTATTATGTGCCAACAATCCAAAGATGGCACATGTCCATGAGGATCTATCTCTCCATCCATCTCTCTCTATGTTACTCTATCTGAGTCTCCCTCTCTCTCTCTCCATGTCTCTCTTATTTCTCTCTCTATATCTCTCATGCTCTATTTGCCCTAAAATTTCAAACTTAAATCTAAATGAAAAAATAAAATAGAATAAACTAAATGCAAAGTCAAAATATGTATTAAATAAATAAGTAAAACCAATTTTTTAATTTAGAAGAATTGAAATATTAATAAAATGTGTACCTAAGAAATATAATTAATATATTACAAAAAATATTAACATTAATTGAAAGATAAGCTCAATATTAATAAATAAAAAAATATTATAAATTTGAGCATAAATATAGTTAAATTCTTAAATAAATTAAATTTCTAAAATGAAAACCCTACTCAGCTATATTAAAATTGTTAAAGCTAAATTTTTAACTTTTATATTAGAAGTTAAAGTAAAACCAAACTTAAAAAGTTAAAAATAAAATGAAACCTACTAAAAAGTAAAAAGCCAATTCGTAATTAATCTGCACAACTTAATTATCCAAAATAAATACTAAAAATCAACTTGATTTAATTCTTAAAATACAGGATCTAACATAGTACAAATATAATTCCTATTAACTTAATCTACAATCATATTCTTTGTCGTTTATAAAACTAAAAACATCTATCCTTTTTATTAATTTAATATTTATTATAATACAAAATTTAATAATTAATTTGAATTCAACTTAATTATATATATAAATAAATAAATTGTTAATTATTTTGTTACATCTATTAGCCCCAATATTTTATGAAGGGGTGTTTTACTCCGCGTAATCCAGGTTTAGATTTAAATAAGGTAGGTTTGAAAAAATCCGTAATCTACTATAAGTTAGAGCCTCCCATGTAACATAAAACCTAACTTGACATTATTTTTGTTCTGCTAAAGTTTTATATATTTCATGTATCAGAAATAATTAACTTCAATTATAAATAAACGATATCGTTTTCAAAATATAATTTCAACAAAGAAATATGTTGCCTCGAACCATGCATTTGGTGTCATCTCCAAAGCAATAAAAATCTTTAAATGCTCTCGCTGCTTGCAAATGGAAAAACGGTGAGTGGAAAGCATGCTGCTGCATTTATTTGTGTGTTCTTTGAAAGGATGCGTTTGTGGATGTAATGGAAGGAGATAAAAGAATGAACAGAAAAGCGAAAATAAAATCGACAGAAAATGATTGACGGCATTAAACATTTCAATCGTCTTGCATTGTATATAGACGATGTGCACCGTTGATGGCCGAAATCAGCTCACCTCTGTTCAAATAGGGAACGCCTTTGGTGTAAATATATAATAGACTAAATAAAGTTAATTTTTTTCAGAAAATGCATTAGAAGTCTGAAATGTTACCCTAGCCATCACTTGTTTGTGTAGAAGGGTTCATCAAAAATGAGTGAAAAATAGATAAATTTTTAAGTCGCTTTACACAGAATGCCTGGCTGAGTTTCCTGGAATTTTGATTTTTGGTGAGTGTTAGTGATTTTTGGCAATTTATAGTGAAAAAATCATGGTTATTTTTAATAAAACATTGATGTGGAGTTTTTGTTCCAGTTACACATTTGCATATTTTTCGGGCGAGTACTTGCGAGTTGCGAGTCTTGCTAGTACTCACAAGGTTCTTAAAATATGATTGCAACTACACAAGGTCATGTACAAGCTGATCCAGTGAAGTATTTAAATTTCATACCTTTGAAATGTTATGCTTATCTATATTGCTAGGTATGCCATCCCATGCTAGATAGCATGCATATGTATATGCAAATGTGTGATATGGCGGGAATACGGGGGTATACTTCTTGGAGCCATGTACAGAAATACACTGTTGTCAAATTAGATTTATGAGGTTTGGGTTGGGCAGCTTGCCAATTTTTCTTTTCCTGGCTTCAGTATGGGTGGGGTCAGTTGCACTATACACACACGTGTTATTTGCCCAAAATGTACAAAATTAAATACAGAACACAACTGATAATTGTTAATTCAATGTCAATTGTCAAGCATCAAAGATAAAATCAAAATGGTTTAAGTCAGTGCATCTGCACATGTAAACTCTATTTTAAATCATCTCAATGGTCTTCATTGAGAGCATCAATGTCATTGGCTGGTTCATTGGAAGGAAAAGCAGTGCCGGTGCCACTTCCACTAGCTTCACCATGCAAATGATGTTATATAGCAGCTTTGTGCTCCTCATCCTTGATCGAGACTATACAATCTGTTAGTCAGGGTTAGGATTTTTGTTTGGGGCTATTTTTCAATAAACAAATTTCTGGGGTGCTAGGTGGATTCTCCTTGGGATTGCACAGGTTTCTGCCCTGTGCCTCTGGATAAGGCTTGGGGCAGGACCTTGGGCAAATTCGGGACGTCCCCTGACCAGAATCAGAAACCAATCTGGATCGGTTTGGGTTTGGATAGGATTCTTGCAGAACCTACTAACATAGGAAATACATTTGCCAACATTATGGTTGGGAACGAATATGGATTTCCAAATCCATATCAAATGTGAAGTCAAAGCAAAAGAGAAATTAGAAGTACAAATAAGAAATTAAGGATTAATGGAATGAGCCCTCAATTTTTTTTAAAAATATTACAAGGTTTCATGCCATGTAATAGTAATAGGAGTTTCATGCTTTATTTTGGAGAATGTTTTTCTTGCTTTTTGTAGATAGAGATTTATAAATTACCCCTACATTTGTATTCGATCAATTCTGGCTGTTTTTTAGTATTGGTCTCATTTGATCAACATTTTTGGCACACAAAGCCCTTATTCTATGACATCTATTTGACATTTTCAGTTTAATTTAATATATTTATTATTGTCCATTAGTGGCCAATGTTGGCCAATATGACTGGAATAGCAATACAAATATGAATAGGTATGTAAATGCTTTTTTGGATGAAAAGAAACCACTGAGTTAATCGGAATGCTGAAAGAAATGAAATAGATATGAGCAGTATTAGGAAAGGGAGAGACAAAGATACAGGAGAAAGCAGCAATCACCTAGCCAAGAGAATAGGTAAGGAGCCAAAAGGGGTCTTGAAGAACCGAATTATCTCTCTTTTCATCCATGGCCAAGAAGAAACTAGTTAGACTTGAGTTGCTGATCGAGTCCAAGTCTCTAAATTTGGACTACATGACAGATATTTTAGTTTTAACTTAACCAAGTGGTCTTTTTCTATTGGTTTGATTTATGGGATGAAAATGGGAGGTGGTTAATTTATGTTTTATTGAAGTGGCACATCTCAAGGACAACTAAGGCTAAGAACCTCAAATGTGAAAAGGTATTCAGACTTTCGGAGAACAATGTGAAAGCCTGAAAGGAACCATTCCAGATCTAATGGTAAACAGGAGATTTGAAATCAACCCATTCAAGGTGATGATTCATCTTGGAATGGAGATGAGAACAGACTCTAAGCTTTGGCAATATTAATGCTCATGACCAATTGATGTAGGTCAATGGGACTCAAAAAGAGCATCCAATGCCAATACGAGGTTTTAGACTAAAATAAACTCTAGGAGCTGGAAGATAACTAAAAGCTAAACACCAAAATAATGTAACATAAATAGAGATGATGAACTTAAACTGAGCAAGTAATCGTATTATTCAACTATAAATACAATACAAATGGTCATGCAAGGGATCGTCCCTTAATAAAAACATGAAGTTAGTGACAACCAATATTGGAGACCAGTCTGGATACCAATATCACACATCTGTAACTCAAAGTTTGAAGTATAAGGACTCATATCATTATCCACCACCATGATAAGGCCAATACGTGATCTATAGAGAAAACCTGAGGGGATTGGTCAGTCTGAGGAAGAATTAGGATAGTTCCACTAGAACCCTAGATAACAATAAAGGCCAATGAATCTTCAAAAATATGGAGAAAATTGTTGGATACGTGCATGTCATTGAGATAGAAGCAGACCCTTGACATCTGGTAATATTGTGATAGGGGCTCAAGTACCCTAATGGCAGTATGCGGAGGCACAATTTGTTTCACTAATCTTATGACCTTCTGTTTGTGGATTGATATGGTACAAGAGTGCTCAATACCCACAACATTCATGATAGGTTGAAAAGAGCTTATCAGTGTAGTAATCATGGAGGTCAGGATAATGGAATGTGGATAAGGAGTTTCGTGAATCTCTATACAAATAGTAATATGTTCTATGCGTAACACTCTAACTATTCTACAGTTTAAGAATGGAAACTAACTACTAGCTTTCAGCTGAAATGTAACTAACTTGCTTTCATACTAGGGTTTTCCAATGTAATTTCAAACTAAAAAGATAAACAAATGAGATAATAACATCATAATCAGTTCATCAACTAACTTTTAAAATTTCAGTTTCAGCTGAAAATAAAACAACTAACTGAATTCATATAACCAAAATCATAGAAGATCAATAACTGTCTTTCCTTTGCTTTCAAATGAAAAGAGCATTTATTATAGCTATGAAGTAAACATGCTAAGTATTTATAACTGAAAATAAGAGAGAGAGAAAGGGTTACAAGAAAATACAGTTTGGAGGCTGAAATACTTGAGCTTGACTCTGTCATCATGGGAAAAGGAAATATCATCAAGGGCTTTTTCGCCCATCCAAAGACCTACTGGTCTCCCGTGTTTTTTAAACTGAAGAAACCCGTCCCTTCACGAGGGTAATCAACAAGGATCTCATATTATCATCATGCCTCTGAGCCTGGTGTCAAGGACTTATACCACCTGGTTGACCCTTCACCATAGGTAACTCCTAACTTGAAGGATCACTCTGACCAGTGGTATATCTGGTTCTTGATAGCTGACAAATGCTTAATCTAGCATTGTACCTTGGCTAAGGATTTTTAATGTTACTGGCACACCTATGCCATCAGCACTCTCACCCTTGCTCGACATGATAACATTTATCTCAAGGTCTAATTACCATGACTGGATTGATTAACATTTTCTTCTTAGTTAAAGGTTAAATCTTAACCATAATGTTTTGTACATATATAAAGAGACTAACTCGACATTGAAGATTTTCAAGACTTTAACATTTATACATCCCATAATGGACTCGGGCGAGCAAAGGAAATGCACTAGACTAGCTTCTAAATTAGAGAGTAGAAAAGGAGAAGATTCGGCTTAATCAGGCAGAATAAATATTTCAAGTAATTTACAAATAGTTCAATCTATATTCTGATTTAAAAGTATATCATTGACAGAGAAATTTTAGATTGCAAGAAATGTAAAAGGTTCAGGTTCGTTTAGAGAAAAGTCCTTTATCAGACCAACCCCAGAAGATAATATAAGACCCGATTTCTTTTTAATTTAGAAGGACAAGAAAGATAAAGAATTTTATTTTCTATACATGGGGTTTTCAAAACGAAGATGGTTTCATCGATGCATATAACTTAATAAATATACTCTTTTACTTGCCTGAAAATGAAGGCCTAAAACTCGAAAGAGATCCAAATACTTTTCCTCAAAAGATCAGGTCGATACCATGAATCCTCTGAAGTCTTTCTGACAAAGAGGAAATGGAGACGACGAACTCAAGATCAAGAATCACTTCCAAAATTTGAAGACTCGAATTATTTGTCCAGACTCTACCATGTTCAGCTCACAGTAAGATAACCAAGATTGCCACTTGATAAGGACGCCGACAAAAAGGGAGAAGAGATGGAGAGATGAAATGAATACAAAACTAGCGAATGTGGTATAGGAGAATGAATCCAAGCAAAAAGAGAGAGAAATTGAGCTACGAAAGAGGGATAACGCGAGAATGGAGTGAGACAAGCTATTTTCTAGAACTAACAAGAAATGCCGATTCCAATAGAATGCACCAAATGCGATTGCCAAGGAAATGAGAGAACAAAACTGCGAATGAGAGGAGTGAAGAGCTCGAAAGAAAACCAAAAACTAGATTATACGGCTCAAAACATTGGCCAGGAAACCCCGTCGACTGCCGCATGATCTTGGACGTTTCAAGCAAGAGAAGGTGGTAAGAAGACAGGAGTTACCACCTCCAATTTCATCGACTCCCAATTTTGACTTAAAGTCTTACTTATATTTTATATTTAAATCGATGGCATTAAAATTATAGCTATTATTATAAATTTAATATTTTATAACCATTTGCAATCTCCTAAGATGTATTCCAAGAGTTGGTTCTCTCAACTTCAAAAGGAGATTATTGATAAATAATTTAAATTGACTTGTTTAACAATTATTTATTAAAAGAGATATGACCAAGGTTACGTCTTAACACAACCATCTTACACTAACTCATGGTGGGATGATAATTTTGATCCTTTGTTAACTACGTCCTCTCCCTGATGATATTTCCTTTTCCCTTGGGCATTGACGATCCTGCAACCACTTGGCAAAAAGGTAAATCGGGTTAGACCATTCTGAACATATTTGCAAATATATAAAATATAAACTCATCTTCACATTCATTTTCAAATATTTAAGAAAATCATTCACATTGCCGTTACAACATATAATTTAATATTCTTTTCCAATTTCACATTCTCATGAAAAACAGTTAATCACAACTAACATAATGACCATAATTTCATTGCTATAATCAAGTTCAAGATAGAGGGGATGTAACACTCTGGATCTCATAGCATACCAGTTATTTGAAAATAAATTAGTTTGTCTGTAGTCTAACATATGCAGGAGAGCATCTCAGGTCATTTGGAAAGTGCAGACAAAAGATAAAGTAACACTGAAGCAGGAATTGTATCTGAAAGAAACAGCTTTTTACTATGTTGCCAGTTTGGGTTCGGGTTGTGGCTTGGATTTTTTTTCCCTGGGTTCAGAATTGGCACAAAATTGACAAGATTGAATATAGAATTGAGAACACAACTGATAATTGATAATGCCATGTACTTGTCAAATCACTAATGTTAAAGATAATTTAAAAATGGTTTATATAATATATTCATAGTAACATTACTCAGAATTGGGATTGCCTTGGGATACCAAAAGTATAAATGAAACTCAATTACTTGGGATTTGATCAGAAAAAATCTCAGTAAAAATGCAACCCTAAACAATTTATCATTTCTTGACTCTTAAAATCAGAGTGGGGGTCTGGGGGCAGCCTTCAAAGCCATAGGAACCTTCATTGCACATGCCATTTTTCATAATTTAGTACCAATCTCTGAATTTTTCAAAAATGCACTTTTAAAGGTTAGGTTTTTAGAGGCCCAGGGCTGAACTGTTCTGGGTTCAGCAGGGTTTTCTGCAAACCAGGTAATGTAGTCTTTTTAAGGTGGTAAAGGCTGTGTAACTGTTACTTACTACATGCCCTTGATATGTAAGGACCACTTTATATCTGGAAAAGTTAAATGCCACAACTTTTGTTATCCCATAGCTGACTTGTATACCAGCTTTATGCCAAAATGAACTGATTGTCAAGCTGCATCTGAAGACCTGCTACTGGATGGAACAACAATACAATGGAATGGTGATGGAGACCTTAGATAGGAGATAACTAGCCAAAATATCTATAGTTTATGGAATGAGCTTTTCCACTTCGATGATATAATCCAAAGAGAACGTGCGAGAGTGAGCAGCTCTGTTTAACTCCTATGGTGTTATAACTATAAGTATCATTAGTTTCTCCTATCTTCATTTTTTATTCTGCCGATAAAGTCATAGAGAATCATTGCATATGATATCACTAATTCTGGAAGATATGGAGGTTTGAATCTTCAAAAAATATGTGAGAAGGATTCCTACAGCCTTTGCAATGATATTAACCTTTGTCACTAAAACTAGAACTGTTCTTCTTGTAACTTCACCTCCAAAATATCTTGAACTTTACAACTAGACAAATCACAAAACATTTTATCTCTTTGGTGTCTTATTCAGGTGCTTCAACCATACCTTGTTTGACTTTCATGCATCCTGAATCTTTAGAATAATTTCTTTAATCACAACCATACCAGTTATAAATTATAACAATAACCTATCTACTCTTAAATCACTTTTCTGTTTTGTATCATCATTTCTTAATTTAACTTTATACACTGCATTTTAGCCATTTAGAATCAAGTAGAGCTGTATTTGACTTTGCTCTCCCCCCAGATATTGCAGTGAAATTCAATGTAAGAAATTGTAGGGTCTGGTCATGTGATTTGCTCATCATTACAACCCATGTATGATTAAGCCTCTTCAAATAACCCTTCAAGTAAATATATGATTTATAAACTATGATCAGAGGAAAAATTTCTTCATCAATAGACCTGGGTCACTATCTATGTAAGGAAATATCTGATATTTCATGTAAAGACACCATCGAAGTGTCTCGATTTGATTTTCTATACTGATTAATGGAAGGATATACTGCAAAATATGACAACATCTAGGCATCATGATTTGATTGTCTATACTGATCTATGGGGGGACAATTCTTTTTTTTGTTGTTGAATGTCAGCAGATCTGTTACGTAGTTCATATTCTTCAGCATATGTGTTCAGCTTCATACTTTCTCCAAGACGTATCCTCCCTATGTGCAGATTCGTTCAATAACTTTTTTGAGTTTCTTGTGTTTCATTAGAGACCAGATTTCCACATGGCTTTGTTACTATGTTAAATAGAAAGGTATACAAACATGCTGTTAATAACAGTTACAATTTTCAAAGAGAGGATGTATTCACCCTATCGTTCTTCATGCACACTTTGTTAGTACAAGAGGGCTATTTTACAAGACAGAATTGACCATAGGATTCTTAATCCACACTTTGATAGGACAAGAGGGTTATTTAATATTTAGCAAAATTGATGTGACTGTTTATTTGTCTATGGAGATATACAAACAACATATCTTTTAAGCTTCCAGTGTGCCCCACCAATTTTTTTTCTTTTCAAATATTAGTTTTGTAAATGTTTGTCACCCACTTATGCTTTCATTCACCTGTCATTTGGCTCCATATACTTTGTCCGTTTGTGAATTTATTTCTGCACTTTTATCCCTGCATGCAATTTGATTTCATTTAATGTTAAACTCAGATAGATTGAGTATAAGCACTTAGCACTAATTGTATCAAACTCCAAGCTTGCCAAGAGAGAGTCTTGAATAGAGAGGACAAATGGAGGTGAATGTACTTGATGGCGAAATCTTGTATCTATTTATCTCTTTGAAAGTTCTTGAGTTTTGTTCATACCTCTAGCAGATAAGATTCAATTGATTTTTATTCTGTATGATGAGTGTCATTTAGATTGGTTCTTAGTCCAATAATAGAGCTATTAAGGGAGATCATTGGGACATAGGTTATTTACTATGTTCAACAATGTTTATGCGACAAGGACGTTAGGGGATGGGGGGATACATTTCAAGGATGGCTGGGACAAGAAGCAATTTCCTAGGGGACGGCAGGGGACAGTAATTAAAAAGAGGGAAAAACTTAAAATATTCATATCATAAGGTACTCACCATATTCATTATATAACTATATTATGAAATATTAGAGAATTCACATGAGTCGTTATACATATTAACAGAATTTCAATGTCTAATCATTTGAGTTTTAATTATCAAAATGTACATACAACAAAATGAAATCAAAAGGGCACAACTACAAAATGACAGAATGCAAACAATTAGATTTGCTGCAGCTATGCCTCTGCCTCATCATTGCCTAAATCAAAATTATAGTCTGAATTTGAGTCATTATCAATATGAGGGACTGCATCATACAATGAAACCCCAATCAAGTTCTTAAATGTCTCCTCGTCATCAATCTATGTGGCATCTTCAAGATCAATATACCAACATGCAATTGGAGTTTGTTGATACTGAAATTGTAAGGCATTGTGCATGGCCACCAACTTCTCCACTCGTCTAGAGGTAAGCCTATTCTTCTTAACTAATTGAATGAAGCTGTATCTGGACTAATTTCTCTGTGCAGCAGAGGAATTGCCAATCTGTCAAAGGAGTCAAATGGAAAGCATCCCCGACTCTATTGCATCCTTTCCATGCCATGTCCACCTTTTAAAAAGGTTAGTTTGAGATAATATAGCCCTATCAGTTCTTGGTTTCTAAATGTTTGACCCCAAAGATTAACAAAGGATAGCTATTGTGCTCAATTTAAAGTTGTCTTCTCATCATTATACATCTTTAGAAGGGCCTTTGTTGGTCCTTATTTTATCTTTTCATCACCGAAGGAGGTACTCTCCCATTCCTTAGTGCATACCATTTGGAATTTAGAGCATAGGCTGCCGTATGAAGTGGGGTGTTCATAGTAGTCCACTATTATTTCACAATGGGCTTGATATGCTCGTCATATAATCCCAAATTAGGAATTTTACACTTCATTCCCCCAAAAATGTTATCAAATGTCTCATAAATCTTTCCAAGACTAGGAGAGTTTGTATCCACATATCTAGTGACCCATACAATAGGTGAGATGAAGGAACAAACATTTCCATAAACAAAAATTTTCAAAAAAGAACAAGACTCAAATGACAAAGAGTGAAATGGTATTACAAAAAATGTAAATTATTTACAAGTTACAAACATTAATAAATAAATAATTTAATACTTGTAATAAAATCAGAAATTTCATACCTCAATGTGGACCAACAATCATTGTCAAGGATCTTTTACTTCACACTTTTTTCCTTAAGTTGTGTTTGCCTATAGCCATCTACCCCACATTGCATTTAATATCATTAACTATAGAGTCTCCTGCATCTCAAGTATCCTCTTTAACAAAATAAAGTAGCTAACATATCTAGTTTTCATGGATTTGAGGAAATTCTTTCTTAAAATAGGCCTAAAGAGAGTAAGTGAGTTGTGGTGGTTGAATGAACATCTATATATCTCTCGCTTCTACCACCACTCTATTCATCCAACCTATCTTTCTTGTTTCTTTCAATGCGTTATTCAACACATGAACACAACATAGGGTTCAAAAAATGTGCTTGTAAGCACCCTCCACCATCATGCTAGTTAACTTACACACACGTGCTGAATTGGTGACCACTTGTACAATGTTCGAGGCACTAAACTCCTCTATGTTGTTCTTCAAAAATAGAAATTGGAATGTGCATCCTTCTTTCCTTGAACAATCAATAGCTCTAAGAAAATAAGAGCCAACGAAATAGGTGGCTTTGATATTGATGAGTGGCCGATGTCCAATGTTGGTTCACACATCCATGATAACAAAACAGCCCCTCCCAAACCACGTTTGCCACATGTCCTCCACCAAACTCACCTTAGAATACTTTCTATCAAGGAGGTTGGGGGGGGGGGGGAAGGGCACATGAAGAACCAAGAACATTTGTTTAAAGTAGGGAGAATGTGCCACATGAAATTGGATGGCATGGGCAAGGAAAGATATGGCAATTGAAGAATATTCTTGCAATACTAATAGCCCTTGATGAAACACACACCTATACTGAGAGAGGGTGCGGGGTGAATCAATATAGATCAAACTTTTCTTTTCATAGCTTAATCAATCACAGCCGTATTACCTCAAAACTTAATTATCCATAGCAATACCATATATGCAAGATCTAGCAATTAAGAACACACATAAGAGACACAATTTTATGTGGAAACCCTTATGGGAGAAAACCACAGCAAAATATTGCATGTATAAATCTTCTTACAAGTTTCGTAGTGACCAACCCACTGGAGACTCCAATCCCCACCACTAAGCACCAACCCAGCAAGAGATGCCAATCTCATCTAATAAGAGGTTCCAACCTCTTGATCTCCTCAATTAGGAGGCTCCAACCTCATGAATAATATGATAATTTATTTGCACCTTCCTCTTAGATCTGCCGTAACAATTGCTCACTCAAATCTGCAATACAATCACTTATAGATTTGCAATATAGTCTTCAATATTTCTGCTCATAGAGTCGCCATGATCTTGCTTTTATTTCTCTTTTCTTCTCACAAAATTGATGCTGAATTACTCTCATAAATCTGCTCAAATGTCTCTTGCAAATTTGCTCAAATATCCTTTTATTTTTGCTTTTCATGTGAATGATATTCCTTGAAATTGATTGATTTTAAACCCTCTCACAACCTTCTATTTATACCTTCCAAAATGCCTCTTCACCCAAGGGAGGCGACTCCTCCAAAGGGGGTTGACCCACTTACAAGAATAATATTAATTTATTTTTATTTTATTGCCCAAGGTTGGGTGCACCATTCTAGGGGGGTCGTCCCTCTTTGGGAGCCCCATAAAATAACAATAAAATTAATTTAATTTTTAATTAAATCTCCCCAATTTGGGGTGGCACCAAGAGGGGGCTCATCCCACTTTTTCTGATTTTATTTTTCATTTTAAACACTTCCAAAGGACGCTAGACATGGGTTGGTACATGTAGAAAATACACCATTAGTTTTTGCAAATTAAATATCCTTCAAACCATCAACAGGCCCTTTGACATCAATGACAACATTTTTCCAACAGCCTTTTTCTTTCCCTTTGTAGAATCCTCTCCAATTTGAGTCGCAACGTCAACAATTTGGGTCATTAATGCATATTAGATTGTGTAATTTATGCTGACATTCCCTTATTTCTTGCTTCACCCTGCTTCACCCTCCATGAACAAGCTAGACACCTTGGCCTTCTTAGCTAGTGTTATTTTTTCACATCCTTTTATCCTTTGTCCATCTATGCACAATAGATTATTGTAAACCCTTTTGTAGCTGGAAATGACATAAACCAAACTCTATTTCCCCTTGAATTTTTTTTTCTTGTCTTGTCTATGGCTGTTGCAAATTGCAAAAGGGGCTTTTTAGGATTGAATGGACCCTTTGCATAAGGTTTTGGGAGATAAAATGGGTTATTTGTGTTAGTGTTTTATAGCTGCGGGAGGTATTTCCCTAAGCAAAATTAATCATAGGCAGGTCGGCCTTTCTTTTTGTAAAACGAATATTATACCTTCTAGGTCGACCCTAGAAGAGAGGTCACCTAGCTTTCTATATAAAGGAGAAGGTGTCTCCACATTAAGCAATCAATTCAACTCCACTCCGAGTTCAAATTCCTTCAACAGCAGGCCTAGTTTCAAGAGCAGCAGATTCGCTTCAAGGAGAAGTGATTAATATTTTGTGTATTCAAGGAAATTGCACTATCTTCAAGTGCAGATCCATTGTATGAGATTTGGCCTTTCTAGGGCCTGATTTTGAGTGCTATTTCTGCACTTATTTATTCTGATTTATAAGAGAATATCTTGTTGGGTTTTTCTCCCTCGAGTAGGAGGGTTTTCCCAGGGTAAATTCGGTGTTAATTGTTCTTTGTGTTGTCTTTTCTGCTTATTTGCATTTCTTATCTCAAATTAACATGGTATTAGAGTGGTTTTAGAAAAGATCTGATCAGATTTGGCTAACCAGTATAAGACAACTCATTATTCAAGATTAACATCTTGAGCATGCTTTGTGCAGAGATGTCTTTCATACCAAGAGAATCCTGAAAGAAGGTGTGAACAACTTAGGAAGTCTAAGAAACCAGAGGTTAAATGTTGTGGCAAGCCAACTTTCTTTGCATCAATTTGACCTGAAGAAACAACTTTGATTGTTTTGAATTAGGCAAACAATCTCTTGGAGTTAATGAAAATTTGGAGTGATGATATTAGAGGTGTTGATGTTAGCAGCTTCGGGTTCAATTCTTCCAGCCCCAATTGAAGATATAAATTATTTATATGTGTAAATGGCAACATTATTTTTGGACGACTTCCTTGCATCATTCTTCCTTGGCCGACCTTCATTGTAATTCATTATTATTAATTGTATTTATTTCTTGGTGGCCGACCTAGTTTATTGAAAGGGTGCGACCTATCTAGCAATGCATTTATATGAGGTCATTTCCTCTCATTTGCGCATCAAGCAAGTTCGATCTCCTTCTTCTCAAGTGCGAATTATATCAAGTGCCGATTATTCTATCTAGTGCGAATTATTCTAAGGCAGATTGTGAGTCTATTCAAGTGCAGATTGAAGGGCAGACTATTAGTTTGTGTTACATCATTGTTGGTGCTGATTATTGGCCTTGTGTGTGGCCTCATTGTAAAGAGACTTGTTGTCATTGCTCATATATATAAGAGATATATTTGTTGCTAGGTTTTTCTCCCTCAAGAGGAGGGTTTTCCTAGGGTATCTGCTGTGTTATTGTGTCTGATTTTAAATTAATTTTCTGTGCATTAAATCTAATCATAAAACTAACATGGTATCAAAGCGGGTTTGAAGAAGATCTTGATCAGATTGTTATTACAGCGATACTCTTTACTCTCTTTCTCATCGTTGTTTACTTCTATCTCTTCGTCAAGATGGTGATCGGTCTTAAGCTTGAGGATAGACTTGTGGGAGCATCAAATTTCACATCTTGGAGATTCAGAATTATGCTCTCCTTGGAAGAAAGTGAATTGGCTGAGTTCGTGGAGAGCAAAGTTTCCAAGCTTGCTGATGAGGAAGAGAAGAATCAATGGAAGAAGAAAGATACTAAGGCAAAGAAGATGTTAGTTGATTTCGTGAAGGATCATATTGTTCCCATCATCTCTAAGATGAAGATGGCAAGGGAGATGTTTAAGTCTTTGGAGGAGATGTATGAGATCAACAACACAAGCAGTGCACTTGCATTGAAGCAACAACTTCATCATGTGAAGATGGCAGAAGGAGAATTTGTCATCGCTTACTTCATGAAGATTTCTGAATTGAGAGATCAACTCTCTACCATTGGCCATATTGTTGATGTCAAGGATTTGACCATGTTGGCTCTTAATGGTTTTCCTTCATCTTGGGAGTTTTACATTCAAGGAATCAGTGCAAGATCGAAACTTCCCAAGTTTGATCATTTGAGGGTAGATTGTATTCAAGAAGAGTCTAGGTTGGCTGCAAGAGGTATTGGTCGAAGCTCTACAAATGAAGACATTCATGTTCTTTCCGCTCAATCCTCGAAGAAGAAAGGGAAAGATGGAAAGAAATGATACTTCAAAAGGCATAGAGATAAAGGAGCTGATGGTGCCCCTGCGTTCAAGAAGAAGTGGGACTTCTCCAAAGTCCAATGTTTTTGTTGTGACATGTTTGGTCACTATGCAAAGGATTGCCTCACCAGGCCTAATCAGCATGCTTCATTTGCGGATGTGGATGAGATCTCTCCTCAGAAGGATTCTAGGGAATTTCTATTCTAAGCCATGGGCCTGTGTTCAAGCCGTGAAGGTTGTGTGTTGATCTGTGCGCAAGAGCAGCGTATCTTACTACGTTCAATATTTGCATCCATCAGAATATTTAAAGAGATAAGTATTCTTTGTTTGCTGAGTTATATCATTTAGTTGGATCTTGTAATTAGTAAAGAGAGATAGTGGTTTCTCTTGAATTGTGTTCACTAGCATAAGATTTTTTGAAGATTTCATTTATTGCATGCTGGTTGTGAAGATTTTTGAGTGTGACTTTGAAATACAAAGAGAATTGTAATTTCGATGGTATCATTCTCTAATGCATGAACTGTGATAGAGCCTTGAACTCTTGGGGAGAGTTGGTTCTACATGCTAATTGCATATTGCATTAAAGAAATCTGTAGTTGTGCAGATTGTTTTTTTTGTTGTGTTGAGTTTGGCACTCTCGAGAGGAGTAAAAGATGGAAGAAAGAGTTATATCAAAATTAAATAAAGATAAGTTTCTTTATCCCTTCATTCTATCTTTTGATATATTTCTCTTATAGGTTGATTCATTTATGTTTTAATATTGCTCATAAATTATTATGTATTTATGCTATAACCTGAGATAGTAAACCTTGTATGATTCTAGCCTTGATATTTCTTTGGATAATTATAAACTGTTAGTAATCTCTCTCTAAAATGCTTTCAGGACATTTCTAGGAGCAAGAAGGTGATGAGAGATTGCCGAGTGATGAAAAGCTTGAGGCATCTTGTGAGGAAGTCATGCCGACCAAAGAAATGATCAAGCGTGAAGTCACAACTTGCAGCCATGAGACTGAGTTGGTGGCTAGAGGGAGTTCACTTCCGGAAGTCTTCTTCGCAATCTCTGAAGCAGGGATCAAGAGGGAGTTTTGTGACTCACTGAGAAGAAGTGAAGGTTGCAGTGTTGCAAGGCCAAGTGTTAAATCCTTGAAAGACCTCTTCAGCTGCTGAGATTAGAATTGCACAAGACAGTCATCTGGATTTGATATTGGTAGCTCCGCAAACCTATTCAGAATAGAGTAATCTACTATGAGGTTGAGGAGGTCTACCCTAAACTCTCTACTATACCAAAGGTGTGCACTGAGGCAAGTGTTGCAAGCAATCTTGGACGAAGAGGTCAGAAGGTTGATGCAAGTGCTTGAAGATTCAGAGGGAGCCTACTGAACCTGAAGAAGATGGTAATCTAGTTGATCTTGGTTCTTTATGTTGATTTATGGAAACTGATTTTCAGAAGCTTAAGGAGGTTGCATCTAGTTCAGATCTGGTGGATTCTACTATGTACAGTCAGTTGATTGGATCGTTGATGTATCTATACTAGACCAGATTGCAATAAGTGTATTTTGTCAAGTTCATGTGTGAACCAAGGCAAATACTTCTAGTTGCAGCGAAGCATATTCTGAGATACTTGTGTGGCATAGTTGGATATGGGTTGAGATATTCTGCAGGTGTGGATCTGGAGTTGCATGGCTATACTGACTTTGATTGGGCAGGGAGTGTTACTGATCGGAAGAGCACCTCTGGATGTTGCTTCAGTTTGGGATCTGCTATGATTTCTTGGTGTAGCAGGAAACAGTCATTTGTAGCATTGAGTACAGCAGAGGCAAAGTATATTGCAGCTTGTGTGGAGCTCGGGAAGCGATGTGGCTTCGTAAGCTCCTTGCAGGATTGTTTGGAGTCTTTGGACAATCAATGGAGCCTACTATCATTCATTGTGATAACCAGAGCTGTGTGAAGCTTTCTGTCAATCCTGTGTTTCATGACAGAACCAAGCATGTTGAGATCAAATACCATTACATCAGAGATATGGTATTGAGGAAAGCTATACAGTTAAGGTATATTAGCACTGATGAGTCTGACGAGACATTCTCACCAAGCCTCTCTAGGATAAAGTTTGTGTACTTTTGAGATAAGCTTGGTATGGTGGAGAATACATTAACGAGAAGGAATCTCAATACCTGATCCTCATTAATGAGTTCTTTTTGTGAGAGAAGTTCGAGGTGAAATCCTTTGATTAATGAGTTCTTCTCAAGAGAAGTTCGAGGTGAAATCCCTTGATTCCACCCTTTGGGAGAGCCATGGTGGATGTCATGTGTGTGACTTCATGACAGCATCACGTGAGAGAGTCTGTGATGATTTTCTTGTACTTGTGTTTTCACCCTCTGGGAGAGCCATGGTGAAAGTCGTGTTGAGGTGACAACATCACGCAAGTGATGAACACTTGTACATACCATACATGGTTGTAGCCATTATGGTTGATATCCTATTGAGGTGATATCTGATATCACGATGAGGTGATATCCTTCCTTTCCACATTTGGGTGTAGCCATTGTGGTAGACATCACGATGAGGTGATATGTCTTATGCAGCTGGAAGTATTTCTCCCTAGCTGAGAGGGAGTGTTGATGTTAGCAGCTTCGGGTTCAATTCTTCCAACCCCAGTTGAAGATATAAATTATTTATATGTCTAAATGGCAACATTATTTTTGGACGACTTCCTTGCATCATTCTTCCTTGGCCGACCTTTATTGTAATTCATTATTATTAATTGTATTTATTTCTTGGTGGCCGACCTAGTTTATTGAAAGGGTGCGACCTATCTAGTAATGTATTTATATGAGGTCATTTCCTCTCATTTGCGCATCAAGCAAGTTCGATCTCCTTCTCAAGTGCGAATTATATCAAGTGCAGATTATTCTATCTAGTCTGAATTATTCTAAGGCAGATTGTGAGTCTATTCAAGTGCAGATTGAAGGGCAGACTATTAGTTTGTGTTACATCATTGCTGGTGCTGATTATTGGCCTTGTGTATGGCCTCATTGTAAATAGACTTGTTGCCATTGCTCATATATGTAAGAGATATATTTGTTGCTAGGTTTTTCTCCCTCAAGAGGAGGGTTCCCAGGGTATCTGCTGTGTTATTGTGTCTGATTTTAAATTAATTTTTTGTGAATTAAATCTGATCATAAAACTAACAAGAGGCAGAGCTATGTGCTTGTAAATCATTAATGTTGTCGTCTTTCTCATGTAGTTAGTTCTGGAGAAGTGAAATCAATTTCCGAAATTTGGAACCTGATATCTCAAATTTGGACGTTTTGGTACACAGCCTGCTGTCCTAAAGTTTTGATGCCTCGACAAGCCAATTTTTGGTACCTAGTGTTTCCATGGTGATCCACATCCCTCTGAATAGAAATGAGGTAGACTTGATAGACCTGAATCCACATAGCAGAATAAGTGGGCACACAAAGCAGATGAAATGAGGTTAATCTCACACGAAATTGCCAGGTGTGTGATCATATATGAAGAGTAGAAACTGATCCACAGAGGTTGTGAATTGCAGAGAGGGCAGAGTGCATAAATAATCTATGGTGAATATATGTATCGCTGCATATGAGAATCGCAAATATAAGGGCATTAATTTGGCAAGGAAACGGGAAGTGACATTGATTGGCATTGAGGAGGTCGTTATTGCCTATCTCTTTCCACAACGGATAGTCGTCATTGTCGATACTAGGCACATACTCCATTGTGTCCATATTTATCACTTGGCGGAGAATCGGGATTGTGCTTCTAATTGCATCCTTCACATTGCATCTATTCACATCTTGCAGATTGTATTATTGCCGGCGCTGGTCTCGAGGAGCAAAAGGATGTTGGATTATTTGAAGATATATTGAAGACCTCATTATTTGAGGTGATGATTCTTGGAGATTAGTCAGTGAGGAGCAGGAGGCTCCAATGGATATAGATTCATCCCTCGATTACACTCCTGTCATTCAGAGGGAGTTAAATTCCAAGCACTAGTTGAGATCATGTCTAGGAAGAGGATTTAAGGTTCTAAAATCAGTCAATGGAGGGGAGTTCACTTCTAGAGTGTTTTTGCAATCTCTGTATTGAGGCAGGGATCAAGAGGAAGTTCTATGTTCAGCAAAATGGAGTCCTATGTCTTGAGGAACTAGAGTGACTCATTGAGAAGAAGTGAAGGTGCTAGCTAAGTGGGTTGCAGTGTTGCAAGGCCAAGTGCTAAGCCCTTGGAAGACCTCTTCAGCTGTAGAGAACGGAATTGCACAAGGCAGTCAACCTTGTTTTGACATTGGTAGCACCGCAAACCTATTCAGAATAGGGTGATTTGGGATGAGGTCGAGGAGGACAGTCCTGGACTCTCGCAAGTCAGTAGTGCCGGAGGTGTGCGTTGGAAACCATTCCTCTAAGGCAAGCATTGCAGGCAATCTTGGACTAGGAGGTTAGGAGATTGATGCGGGTACTTGGAGGTCCAAAGGGAGTCATAGCATCATAAAGTTTTGTTGTAATGTATATTTCTTTGAGACGGAGAAATATGAGGTGAAAGCCCTTGTAGTGTATATTTCTCTGAGACGGAGAAATATGAGGTGAAAGCCCTTGTAGTATATATTTCTCTAAGACTGAGAAATATGAGGTGAAAGCCCTTGTAGTGTATATTTCTTTGAGACAGAGAAATATGAGGTGAAAGCCCTTGTACAAGATCACATCTTTAAGACTGAGCTGTGCTTTCCACAATTGGGTGTAGCCATTGTGGACGTCATGTTGAGAGACTCCATGACGAGGATATTTGAGAATACCTCCCTAGCTAAGATGGAGTGTTAGTGTTTTATAGCTGCGGGAGGTATTTCCCTAAGCAAAATTAATCATAGGCAGGTCGGCCTTTTTTTTTGTAAAACAAATATTATACCTTCTAGGTCGGCCCTAGAAGAGAGGTCACCTAGCTTGCTATATAAAGGAGAAGGTGTCTCCACATTAAGCAATCAATTCAACTCCATTCCAAGTTCGAATTCCTTCAACAGCAGGCCTAGTTTCAAGAGCAGCAGATTCGCTTCAAGGAGAAGTGATTAATATTTTGTGTATTCAAGGAAATCGCACTATCTTCAAGTGCAGATCCATTGTATGAGATTCGGCCTTTCTAGGGCCTGATTTTGAGTGCTATTTCTGCACTTATTTATACTGATTTATAAGAGAATATCTTGCTGGGTTTTTCTCCCTCGAGTAGGAGGGTTTTCCCAGGGTAAATTCAGTGTTCATTGTTCTCTGTTTTCTCTTTTCTGCTTATTTGCATTTCTGATCTAAAATTAACAATTTGATCCTACAGTACATGCAACTCTACCACACCTAGAATAATATCTAGTATCTCTATGGCTTCTAGTTCCTTGATGAATCTCAACCTCTTCACCTTCACTAACCTTATCACTGCTTATATTGTTTTTTTTCCTTAAAATACAGTTGCAAGTACAACGATAAAGCAAAAACCCACAGAAACTCCCTAAGTGTTTGAAACTCTGAAAGAAACAAAACAAAATCAAAATGATTTCTGCAATTGAACAGATATTTAACTTACCTTAAGTGTTGTGGTTTTGATGCTCTCTTGTCTTTTTCTTACTGCCATTCTCTTTCTTTATCTTTTTCTCAGAAAATGCAAAAATGGAAAAATGAGAGACTTTTTGTTTTTAGGTGTTAGTGTCTTTGTTTTAGGTTTAGGGTTGTTGTAAAAGGGTGTGGGGTCCTTGTTATTAGTGAGTCTTTTAAGATCTACTTTTATGTGAATGAGTTTCATTATCCATTTGGCTCTACAGAAGTAGTTCTACCAGAGTATATAGCAAAAGTTTGCAAGATAGGTGTATTGCTAGATTTGACAAATGAATAATTGATACCTGAAGAGCTAAGTCACCGCATTCGCCGAATTTTCGGCTTCAAATTCGAAATTCGGCGAATGTGAAAAAAATCTATGATATTCGTTGAAATTCGAAGAGATTCGTACGGACGCGACGCCCAAGGATAAAGCATAAAATTCAAGGTTTTTTTTCTGAGATTTTTTTAATAAATATGTGCTGCATCCCTTTCTAAAGACAAGTTATTTTTGACGGCGTTATAGTCTGGAAAAAGGCGACGGGTGATTGAGCACCTCCTGGTCGTGGTCGTGGTCATCGAGCTCTGCAGAAGGAAAGTGCAAAGTGCAAAGGAAGCTAAACTCGTACAATGTAGATGCCCGTCCTAGACTGCATAGTGCATTTCATGCCGTCGGCCGACCTCCTATCTGCAGCTCCATACCGTCGGCCGACCTCCTATCCGTAGCTCCATACCGTCGGCCGACCTTCAATCCGCAGCTCCATGCTATCGTAGAATATAAACCTATCGAATTAAAATTAAAATTAAAAGTCCTATTTTCAAAGTTCGAATTAAAATATAAGTTTTGTTTTATTTTTAACAGTTCTATTTTAAAGTTTTATTTTTATTTTTTAAATTTAATTAAAACTTCTAGTTTTTAAGTTTTATTTTTTATGTTTAATTTAAATTTAGATTTTCTAAAATTTATTTTAAGTTTTAATTTTAAAATAAAATTAAATATTTTTTAATGTTCAATTACAAATAAAAAATATATGTTTATATAAATGCCTTTAAAATAAAATTTATTGATTATTTTATTTTAATTATAAAAATAAAATTTATTGATTATTTTAAACTATTTAGACAATTGTATGGGATATATTACTTATATTTATAAAAATAAATTAAAAAATTAGGTAGGCGAATTTAATCCAAATTTTATACTTTTCGAATTTTTTTCTTGTCGAATTTCATCCGAATTTCAATGTTGTCGAATTCAAATTCGAATTCGAACCTGGTGACTTAGCTGAAGAGAAAAGCACAGGTTTTGTAGATCGAGTCACTCTAAAATTAACAATTCCTTGATTTGAAAAATGTGTTTTTGCAGTGTATTAATTTTCAATGGTCTCTTGGGTTATACTGCATATGTTCTTAAGATTCTTGTATGAAAGAAAACAGAAACATAAGAGAAATTCCAATTTCTTGAATTCAGAAGCACCATGATTTTTATACAATTTTTTTTGTTTTGGAAATGCTCTTGAAGCAGATAATTCAGTTTATCAGGTTTGTTAAAATGGACTCTTCTTACAATGGTGAAAATTTTGAATTTATAAGTGCCTTCTTGTGGTCTTGAGGCTGTATGTTTCTCCATTGTAATTGACAGTGACTTTCTGGTTATTTATTCCTAGGAAGTAAATACCTTGACTTGCATTATGATTTGATTTTCTGAAATCTGACTGCATTGAGCTATTGCTCTTAATAAATATGCAGTGCTCTGAACACAATTGCCGTGTAGCTTATCATCCACTTTGTGCCCGTGCAGCAGGACTTTGTGTTGAGGTTTGTAGCGGTTTTGAGGCTAGTAGTTTCTTTGAGATTAAGAGATCATATACATGTTTCAAATTCATGAATTTCTCATTATTACACCAGTTGGTCCTTTTGTCTGAGTCAGGTAATTCTCTTTTTTGAGTTTGGTATAGCTAATGAAGAGTGGGTTTTATATGTCTCTACCTCCATCTGTAGGTCCTTGAAGATAAAAGGGTTAGACATACAGGGTCCACTCACGAGGAATGTGAACAATTGCGCTTGCTGTCATTTTGCAAGAAGCATAGGCAACCAACAGATGAGCGGAGTCCAACAGATCAAGAAGGATCCTTAGCTATGCGAGATTGCTCTGCATATGTTCCTCCTCCTAATCCTTCTGGTTGTGCTCGTTGTGGTGAGTGCCTGATTACCTAAATTTAGTGATTTCCTTTTTTTGTGGTGTTTTATTCTTTCAAGATCTTTAATTCTTTATGTAAAAGAGTTTCACATTTCCAATCTAAAGCATATAAGTTTAATTTTGAAACTATCTTCCACATAATTCTAGTGGCAGATGCAGTGTGTGCACTGTAAAGTGCATTACATAAATAGCCTTTTGAGTCATTGAGTAGTATTTTTTGATAAATTTGCTTTTGTTAGATTTCCTGTTTATGCTTTTGTCTCTTAAGAACTTGTATTTGATGGCAAACAGAACCATATAATTTCTCTGAAAGGCGGGGTCGAAAGGAACCTGAAGCAGCTTCCATCAAACGGTTGTTTGTGGAAAATAGGCCATACTTGGTAAGTGGTTGCTGTAGTAATGGTCCATGGGCAGACATGCAGGTTAATGCTAGACCTGGCCTGGAATCTGCACACCAGAATTCAAGTAGGCAACATGTGGATGGTTCCCGAAATTTTATATCAGATAAATATGATCACATGCGTACTACCTTCAGGAAACGACTAGCATTTGGTAAACTTATCTAAAATCCCTTATAGAGCTTTAGGAATTTGGTTTTATTTTTTAGGAAATTATTGATCAAAGTGGATTGAATTGCTTGGCAGTGTTTTAGTTTGTTTTTTGAACTGGAAACTGTATTTTAGTTTGGGACTGGAAGGTAGACAAGGTCACAGGAGCGGGAACATGTCCCTATGAACTGAACTCATTATGAATTAGGTGGCATAAGTTTTGTATTAACTATATTGAGACATTTCTATTCATTTTAAGTTAGCATACTTATTCATTTAATTTCTTGTCTGTTAATGTTAACCTTCTAAAAGGAACTTACAAACAGAGACTTGTGCAAGAAAGAAAATTGTATGGATAGCAAACAAATTACATAGCTACATTAATGAAATATGTTCCCTTTTAACTAATAAAATTGATTTGAAAATTATTCAGTTTTAGTTATTTGTGTACGTCACTATGACATCCAATTGGTAAAGTTTTTTGAAATGGATGCCATGTTCCAATTAATTATTTTGAGAAATATACTCATTGCGAAATATCTATTTAGAAAAGTGATAACCCAAAGAAGTAAAAGGTATTTGGTCAATCTTTGGGATTCAAAAAATTAAAAATAGGAAATGTCCAGGGTTTGGAAGCAGTGCAAACGTTAGGAAATCTATGATAAAACGATCACGGGTTTGCAGGAGGAAATAGAAATGAATTATAATTATTCTCAAATAATTGATGTTGAAAATAGTAGCTACTAGCAACAGAGTTCTAACCTCAATATGAAATATTTAGCTACTGCTATAATGTAAATTATCTAATGAACATGCAGTTGAAACTTATAGGGCATTTTGAAAATTTTCTCTCTAACTTAGTCATTTTAATATTTACTCCGAAGCCTATTCATAAGGAATTCCATAAGGTGTTGGATAGGATTTATTCATTCTGGCATGATTTATAGATAATAATAATAAGCCCACATCCATCTCTGAAATGAATTCAATTGTAAAAGTTATGAAATGAAGAATATTAGATTCCTTGCACATCATTGATAAAGCTTGGGAGGAACTGATGAAAAAGGAAGCATTCTTTCTAGGCTTTGTTGTGCTGTGTGTTATAGACAAACTAGAGATGGTAAGCTTTGGTGAAAACATGAAAGATCAGCTCATTTAGTTGATTACCTTTTTTTTGACTGTAGCACCAACAATCTGGTGGAAGGAAGAGCCCCTCTTGAAGGTTTCAAAATTGCTAAGGTCTATTATTGGCAAAAGCTGTACATTGAAGGAGGTTGTAAGCTTGTTATTACTTATTAACATGGTCAAGAAAAAAATTGTATGAATATTCATTGACATTGCAGATATCCTTGAAGACTTTCAAGAGGCTTGATTTATGCATATCAGAAGAGTGGGCAAAAAGGTTGCTGGTCACATTGCCGATATGGGGGTTGATTGTCTTAGGAGTTGATAGGAAAACAATAAATTCCTCTACTATGAGCCGCGCTTTAACTACAATCCTAAAGTAAGGAAGGGCAACCCCGCCCACCACCTTTCTTGATGAGTCAAGTGTGTAAAGTCATTTGGCTTATTGTGTCCATAATGATGTTATTCCTCTCACCCACACTCAAATTAATATGATTAATTCTGCTCTCTTGTCTCATGCAACCTCATTAGTGTCACATGTTGGGAGGAAAGCCATCTTGTAAGCCAAAGTCTGCATTTTGACACTTTCCCTTCAATTGCTCAATGCAGCATACTTAACAATTAACATAAGAATAAGGGATGGAAATGCTACAGTAAAAGGCAGATTCCTCTCTGTAAAGTAGACTTCTGTATACCCTCCAATTCGAAACTTCGTTCCTGCTGTCTTCAGTGTTTAGTTGGAAAATTGGAGATTTGGATTAAGAAGGGTTTGGACTGGGAGAAGATCATTTTCTGTATGAAAGATGCGAACTATTTTTGTGCTAGGTTTCAATTGAAAGTGGGTCTCTCTTTGTTTTTCTGCTGTAAATTGCTGCTGTCAAGGATCTGGGGTGATGCTATTCTGTGCTTTTCTTTTAGAAAAGTTCTTTTTTGTTTGAATTTCCCTGTTGTCTGTGAGTTACCTTATTTGTATTTTCAATCACAAAAAATCCTCTTTACATCTAACTGCAGAGGGTGAATTCAATGGATCTGGATAATCCTGTTTGTTTTGAAAAAGGGGAATGTTTTTAGACAGGGAGGTAATATTGTGGCCATAAACAGGGCCATGGAAAACATAACGAAAGTGGCATTGTTTTCGGAGTTAGACAGTCATAGTAAATTCAACAAACACACTTTCCATTCCTGAAGATATATTTACAAATGAAGGGACATATTGCTATGCAGCTGGTCAGAATTTGGAAACTGATGACGAAAATGGCAGAGCACATGATAGACAGGATGTAAAAATTGGTGCCATCGGAAACAAGGCTGGGGTGGATCTGACAGTGTTTTGAGCTTCAGAATTGGCTGACATATTGCACTATCTAAAGATAGAGGAAGGGACACAAGAACCATCTGAAGGTGCCCTTCTGACTGCTGCACAAGTAGCATTTGACAACATCAAGACTTGATACCTAAAGTTGTGTTCAATTGAACACAAAGCCTCCAAGTTATCGCCCATTGAAGTAGTAAGGGTAGGATGAGTCTTCATTGGTAACTAATTATGGCCTATTGAAGCAGTAAGGGTAGGATGAGTCTTCATTGGTAACTACTATTCTTATATTTCTATAGTGTTCTTCGCAGGCCAACATTGGTTCATATAAATCCTCATAAACTCTAAATGAAATTCCTCTACCAATTTCTAATGTGAATTGCCTCCTCCAAGATCACTAAGGAATGAGAGAAATCCACATTCTTATTAGTGTTGGTCACATTGAGCATACCTTGAGACACAAGGCCCATATACCTTGTAAAAACTTACTACAATGTGCCATGGTGGTTTGTAGGGTTTGTACAGAGAAACATCATAGAGATGAGAGTCAGTTGGGAATCCAAACGAACTATTTGAATTTGAATGTGATGTAGCTTAGATGCTAGAATTGCTCTACACTACCTGTTGGAGTATCCCAGCCAAGCATTCTATGTTTGGAAGTGCAGACAAGGAACACTACAATGTAACTAAAGAAATATCCAAAGTATTTATGGGGGCACCCAATTGATTTAACCACTCCTTAATATGGTGGGCCTCATCTTAAGGTGGAAAAACATGTTTGGGAGGTGCAGAGGAAAGGGAGAGTGTTTGGTTGCCCTCTACCCACTATTTCTTTGAGTTTTTGGGATAAGGGGGGACACCAAAATTTTCCTAAATTTTGGGGATGGTAGGGAGATGGCTATTAAAATAATTTAAACAAACTAAAAGTAGTTGAAGTTTTAAAATGTAAATACAACGTGCTTAATTTGCAATGACAATCCTCCATTTATCTTTTTAGGGGTTTTGGCATGTTTTCCTTAAAAAGTAAGTTTTAAATTTTATGCATTAACTGAAGCAAGTTGTCCAATTTTGAAAAAAGGGACATACCCACCAAGTCCTTAAGCCTCAAAATTTTTGGAATGTTGGGGATGTCACCCAAACCCTTGTGAATGTGTCTCCATGGAACACTACCTCTACCTCATCCTTCTCTAAGTCAATAGCTTCATCCTCACTATCCACATCTCCTCCTTTGAGACTTTGTTATCTACTACTAGTTGTATGCATTTTGTTGTAATATGTTGACTATTTTTTGTAGCTTCCTTTTGTCCCTTGGTATCTTCTTATTGTGTGCCCAATGATTTCCATTTAGAAATAAAAGGCCAAGAATGGTCATAGCTGGTATCTGCTTTGAGGTCACCATTGAGTGTTGACCGAGTGTAGACTATGCCCAAAAATATTTCAATAGCATGTTGGATCATATATAATCCCTTGTACTTCAATGAGAGGAACTCATGAATTCAAGTAGACAACTTCCCCAATTGTAGATCTCACACCTTTAGTTTGACCATGTAATCTGACATCCACACCCCAATGTTTGAAACTCATGTAACACCAACCAACTTACTATGAATAACATCTATGATACAATGCTATTTGTGTGTGGCCAAATTTCATCCTTGTAGAGGGAGTTGAAGTCTATGATGGAAGTAGTTGACCCTCTTGTTGTGTGCTGTACTTTGCAAATGCCTTATCTAAGGCCACCTTCCAAAGTTTTGCCTAATAGTGGAAGACAAAGTAATTTCACTTTTTTGGTTATTACATTTTTCAGCCATGATTATGTTATTAAAACCGTTCTTTTTACAACAAAATACTGACCAAAAACCTTCGTTGTCGGTAGTTTGGCCACTTATCTTAGGCCTTTCAATTTCTTAGGTTTGCCCAAAACATTGGTTGTACTGGTTAGATTCTTATATCAGGTTTGATACTGCAAGATTTCTTGTGTTCTTTTTGAAATAAGAAAATAGCATCAACACTAACCCTAACTTCTCTTATTGCATCATGTTGGTGTGGCCATATTCCCACCATTTTTCTTAAATTTATTTAGGTAGATAGTTTACCTTAAGTTAGAAATATTAGCTATTTTCCTATTTTTAGTATTTAAGAAATTTGAAAAAGTAAGCCATTGTGAAGCCAGCCAATAAGAGTTAACTATGTAATCTGGCCAATCATAATCAAGAATGATGTAATATGGCCAATACAAATCACTTTTAGGTTCTCTTATTATTCTATAAATTAGGGTTTTATCCCTTTAGAATGTGAATATTGTGAGTGGAAGACTTTTAAGGAGATATTTTATGAGTTAAATCTCTATTAGAGGAGTTTATTTAGGAGCTTATTTGAGGACCTCATTAATGTAATGCCGATATACTATTTTTAGCCTTTTGAATACATATTTATAGCATTTGGTTTTTTGTTTATAGCAATTTCCTTGCTTATAATCTTGGGTCCTTTCTTAAGCATGTGAGTGATTATTCTATTTTTCTCAAATGGCATGAGAACCCATGTGCCCTTTCCCATATGATTTCATAACTTTTCTAGCATGACATCAATGTAGGTTCTATGTAAAATGACATCAATGTAGGTTCTATGTAAAAATCATTTTGTTGAGAAAATTTAGATCTTATAGAGTGAGGAAATCAACACTTGAGACACCCTATTAATTTTCCATCACTCTTTTAAAATTTTCCACAAATCCTTGTTTTTCCCCTCCTCTCTTATTTTTCAATTCAGGCAAAAGTTTCTGTATTTAAGTAGAAATTGATTTTAGGTGTGTTGAAAACTGATTAGATTTTAAGAAAAAAATTCAAACTTGGGAATTTTTGATAAAATTACTAGTTTTTGATTTTTTTTGTTTTTTCTCAAAAGAAAAAACAAAAGAAAAACGCTTCCATTCTTGACAAAAGATGACAAAAGTTAAGTTTTATGAGTTTTTCATACTCTATTAGATTTATCTAGTTAGTCCCTTTTTTTGGAAAGAATTATTCTCGTTTAGGGCTGAGCCAACTCAAAAAAGTCCAAGCCAAATGCCCTACATGTGGGGGGTTCTTGCCATTTAGGGTTGGCTTAGGCCAACTCGATTGTGCCTAGGATTGTAACAGTGATTGATTGTGATGGTTGCTAGCGCTGCCTTGGTTTGCCCTTTTAGGATGCTTTTGTGGTCATTTATCCCTTTTAGAGTCTTGACATCAGCTGACCCAACCATGGCTAGGGTTGTGATCTAAGGTTGTGGCTATGGCCAATAGACCCCTTTAGGGCACTTCAATTGTTGGCTTGGCCCTGAACAACCCTTTTAGGGTGTGTTCATGCTGGTAGTCTTTTTTAGGTTGCTGACTAGTCTCTTTTGGATGCCAACCAGGCTGTTCAGTCTAAATTGCCCTACCACCCAAGAAAACTCAGCTTATTGCCTAATTGACTTGACCAACCTTATAGGCCATGTAGCCTCCTTGAGGATGAGTTTGGCCTTGCTAGGAGTCTAGGTAGACTATCCAATAGTCGATCAACCTCTTTGGTTATGACTAAGTTACTCTAGATGGACTCTGTGGGTACTTGGTTCCTTACTAATTCTTCTTGATGCACTCTCGTACCAAGAGTTCCCACAAATACCTAAGATCCTAGTTTAGTTGGTCTTCTTGTTATTGTGGGTCAACTAGTTCTTGTTTAAGTTGGCCCATTTACTCCTACACTTCCTTCTGTGTCATCATCAATATATTGTTCAGTATTCATTCTGTTCATCAATATTTTTATAATCGCCACACAATACAATGAAAACTAGTTGACAACAATAAGAACACAACCAAGTCAGCATAACATGTAATGATCTAACATAAGATTGCCTACACCTGATGACCAACATGATTAAAAAAGAAATAGAACAATAGATTTTAAACTTGCATGTTGATGAGGATTAGGATGTGCAACCTAGATTGATTGAGGTCCCATCTGAGGAGCCAAAGGTTCAGTATCAAGCAATGATGAGGAACCATTGGGGCACATGTCTGATGAAGATTCTAAGTATTGATCTTGTTGCTCCATGCTTGCAGCTTAGCATTTTGTCACTGTATGTAATATGACTGTTATATTTTCTGATTTTCGTTTTGTCATGTAAGCCTTAAAACTTGTGTTATAGTTATCATTATGATAATAACTTAAAATTGATTTGAAATATTGCATTTATATTTGTTAAGATTAATTTTCAATTTGAATGTTCATTGCAATGTTCAGTGTCATGGGTTTAATGTTAATATTATTAATGCATCTCTTTGAAACACTTAATGATGCTCATTTATGCAAATAAAAAGCTACAATTTTTTTTATTTTCGAATTATCATTTATAACAGTATTTCTATATCTGTATTATAATTTATTTGCTCTCCCCTTCCCTCATTGTTCCCAAATGCTGGAATTTTTTTGCCATACTGGAAAGGTGCCGCCATGCTTACCTGTACCAGAAACTTGGGGAAACATGGTTGACAGCTTTGATGAGGGGTTGGAGATTAAGAATAGTGATGGATGACCATGCTTTGTATCAGTGTAACATTACTATGATATTACCAGTGTGTGGAATGCTGATTGAGCAGTAAAAGTGATATTACTATGGCTTTGGTATTGATCTTGTAAACGCCTGGTTTACAAGATCGTGATATTGCTCTTCCTTCCTAATTTGATTTTCCCAAAACCCAGAAGATGCTGCTTTTCATGCCTTTTCTTTAGCTGGGGTGCTTTTGACCCTTTATTTATTTACCTATGCCAAAACTATGCTTATTTCAGATTGACAAACTAGGTAGGTTGGGTGAGAGCTAGAATTATCATTGTAATCAACTGTTTCTGGAGGCAAAATATTCATAATGCTGGGAAAGCTGATTTCTTAAGTGTACAAGTGGTGTCATTCCTATGTTCTCATTAAAATTTTCTGGAAACAAAATTCACTGTGTATGCACATTTATGACAGAAGTATGTGTAGCTTATTCTATTGAAGTTATGTGGACTAAAACTCAGCATTTAATGGGATTCTGTAGGAAAATCAGGTATACATGGGTTTGGCATTTTTGCAAAACAACCACACAAAGCAGGCGACATGGTATGTTTTGTTTAGAATATATGTTGGTCACAAAAATTTTAATGCTCATTTACATTTAATCAAAATATAACTATTGTTCTGTCCTTGTAGAGATCATTATAAACTTTGCCTGTTTGTTATGATTCAGGTCATTGAATACACTGGGGAGATTGTCAGGCCAATTATTGCAGATATTAGAGAACATTTCATATATAATTCCTTAGTTGTAAGTATATTCTTTATTTCTAATGATTTTCTGTTATTAGTTGATCTTTTAGCCCCAATTATATTTCAAGTTTCTTGTGACTTCTATGGATGTTTTTTGAGTGCTATCAGGGTTTTAAATGGTCAACTAATTTCATTCATCTGAATTGTCTCCCAGCCTATGTCATATCCCTGCCATAAACCATAATCACAGCCTGTCTTGAAATCGTGGGTCAAAGAAATAAGTGGTAACCAAAAAGAAAAAAATATATAAATAGCAACTCTTCAAAGAGGGTTTGATGGGGTCTATGCAGCAATTCCACAATAGAAAAATAAATTAATAAATCTAAAGGCAGCGCCGTATCTTGGAAAGAAGAACAGTTAATAAATAACAAAAAAATAAAATAAAAATAATAATTAATCAAGGGCAGCGCTTCATATTGGAAAAGGCATGACTCTTGACAAGGGTATGATTGGTGAAGAGGTGTGACTTCCCCCCCCTCAAGTAGGGGATATATAAGAGAGGTGAAATCATTTGAAGAAGGCATTGATTGGGATAGAACAAGCAGGTTGGAAAATAAAAAGAAATCAGAATAAGAGATCTATTGGAATAAATTTTATTAGCAAGAATATTATTGGGAATTAAGTTAAGTATAATCAGAAATAATTATATATATATGTGTGATCTTGCAATAGTGGTACTTGCAGAAAATTAATGATCTTTGTGAATAATCTACATGCTTCTCTTTATTATATGTGATAAGGGATTCGTATAATAATCTATTTCGAGTTTAGAGAATTGGATTGAAAATAGGGAGGACGATCAACCTTTCAGGTTTACGAGAGGTGAAGGAAGACCAACCTTCATGCTCTTATCAAGTATGCCACCCTGAGATGGAATGGAAGACCGGCCTTCCATGGTCATGGGCCAGGGGGTGGAATGGAAGACTGGCTGTACATGCCTTTGGGATTGATCAAGGAGGATGACCAGCCTCCAAGGTGGACTGAGGGGTGGAAGGGCGACCCACCTTCCATGCCCTCGCAGTACAAGGGCGACCAACCTTGAGATCGCAGTTTGCAATTATTTTAATGAATTCTTAATAATAAGATTATATTGGGAATCTACATTGGAAAGGCTATTGCATTAATTAGATTTTGATGTGACTAATGCACATGGATATCATGATGTTTACTAAAATGTCAATTTCTAGTGACTAATATTGTGTGCGAGATCTAAACCAAGATTTACTTATAGAGGACAATTTAATTGGTAATTTCATTATTCTTAAATACTAAGTTGCCGAATCGGGTACGGGTATGTGGGTACTGGTACGGGTACGGTACACTGGTACGACTTTTTATTTTGGGGTGGGTAGGTTTGGGTACGTCCGTACATAAAACATATAAAAATCATAGATATAGACATATTTGCAGCCTAAAAAGTAAAAACAAGAATTAAATTTAGAATACCACATATCATGCATATGCTAAACATAACTTAGAACTACCTTAAATATAACAAATCTGAAATACAATTATACTAAATTAATTTGATATCAAATTTTCAAAACTTGAATGTTACGATAGGTATATAATTATATTGAATTCATTGTTCATCGGTTCAACATTTAAAACAAAATAATACAATTAACAGTAGGCATCATACGTGTCATCAAGAAGATTAAGATCATCATCATTGACATTAGATGATGTAGGTAAATTAGTAGAACCACATGCAGCCCCACTAGCACTTGCACACAAAAAAGTTGAAAAAAAAACTTTGAAATCTGCATCGAGACTTTTGGAATCGGTCAAACACGCCACGTCGACTGGAAAAACTCGGAAAAACATCGGGATTCGTTTATTTTTTAAAATACGTTTCAGGATTAAAAGATGCAGTACCCTGGTCAATTCTACAGGGTTTCTACACGTATCCGATTTGGATACGTACCAGTACCCGGAATCGGCAAGGCATATGAGCGATTCTGGTAACTTAGCTTAAATATATTGCATTTCTTATTTTGATGGGAATTGTGGTTTTAGGGCAAAATATAGAGACATCCCAACAGGGGACATTACATCCTATGTAAACTGTAGTGATCAGTATATTGTTTTTTCTTGCTTCCAAAATTCTGTTCTAAATGCAACTATATCAACTCCTTTCTGCTCTACGATACAGCTTATCACTAAACAGGCTGTACCTGCTTCACACTTTGCCAAAGTAATTGCTTCCTTGAAGCTTCTCCTTGGTTGCTTGTCTGAACATCTTATTAGCTTGCTGTGTTGAGTGTCATTCAGTTGTGTCATGTACAAAAACTAAACTAAGCCCTAGAACTTAAGGAAACAACCTCTTGCTTTCTACAATATGTACATTTTAAATCTCTGGGTTTTGAGCATGCATTGTGAACAGACTAAAGAAATTGCTTATCTTTAGGTCTCAGGACTGGGCATATGAGAGATTTTTTTCTTTTTTTGACTGACATGGACCTAATCTATGACAGCTAACACATGCTCACACTTTTTGCCAAAAAGTGGAGGCCACATGAGTACAACACAAGAATTGAAATGGATTGAAAACAATAGACAAGACCTGATAAATTGAATGATAGAAATTGCATACAATTTACAAAGATACAACACCTATGTTAATGAAAAGTGCAATTCAAAGCCTGCAACAATTACTAATTTCTATTCAACATGCCAAATCAACACATAAGACAACACAAGAAGCTTGAACAATAATCACAGCAGCAAGTAGGCTTAAAGAATATCATTCCCCAATCTAAGTGTGAATAGCACTTATTTATAATTTTTTTACAATATTTGCATGTGATTTATTCAAAATAAATAAAAAGCATACTGAAATCCTTACGTCAAAAATAGTTTGCTTGCAACAAAACAAGCCTTAACCACAAAATAGATTCAAAATACATAGTAGTCTAAAACAAGAAAGCTTTAAAAAGATCTTGACTAAATATACCATGTCCCAAGATAAACCTTCTAAAAGGTCATCTAAGAAGAGTGATCTATCAATAATGACAATGGCTAAGAATAGGCAGTCTGGTGTTGTTAGTTGGCTCCTCTCAATGTTTTGAATGCAACAAGAATGTTGTCCTTATTTTGAAACTAATAACTCATGGAAAAATTTAGACCTTAGAGAGCATTGACAATTCACCAAAACAATATTGGTGACTTGAATCTGATTTCTTTGAAAACTTGTAAAATTGAGTGCTTTGAAACTTAAACCTTATCAAGGATGAAACACTCTATGAGTCAAATCTGCAACTTGGTATTCTGGGGACCCAAGGATATGATTACCTCCACATGATCTTTTTTGAAGAAAATAGCAGATCATTGACCATAGAGAGCACTTTGAATGAAGAATGGAGGAAATGATAAAACTGACGTTGAACAAATTTGCATCTTGAGGACTGAAACATGCTGAGAATAGTTGAAGATCTACTATTATCCTTTGTAAATGAGAGCCAAATAATGAATAATCTGTTGGAACTGCACAAAATATCCACTGAAACTCTGCTGTAGATATTAGGAAATCTGCCAAAAAAGTCTGCAATGGCTGTCAAACAATGCAAAACTTTGAAAATCTGCTCCACTGTCTGTGGAGATGCTTGATACCTGATGTCATAACCCTTGAAAAACTGCAACTCATCAAAACTTTCCTATCATTTATCTTGGCGTGTGCTTGAGCAGTCTCTGTCCTTATGTTTGCAAACTGGAACACTCTTCGGAGACTTACAAGCCACAAGACTGAAGGTTATTTTTCATTTTGAAGCTTTCCATTTTTTGGTCTTCCGCTTAGAGAGGCACACTTTATTGGGTCAAAGTGACTAAATTTGATGCTTTTTTGACAAGGTGGGACCCTCGCTTAATTTTTTATTTTTTAAAATTTTGGGGTACTCAATGCATTGGGATGTCCACTTTTCAACTGAAACATTGATTTGGGACTCTCAGTGTAATGGAGCACTCCTCTAGTCTAGGTGTCACATTCTAACATTTTGATGACTTTTGATATGCTCTTTGTATTGGCATGTGCCTCTACATTAGGCTACCTCTTTTCGACATTTTTACAAATTTTGGTATGCTCTTTGTATTGGCGTGTTTCTGTAGACTATTTACATTTTAAAACTTCTGCTATGCTCTTTGTATTGGCACACTCCAAAGTGTTGGAGGGCCACTCTTCATGTATTTCACTTTTTGGGACACTCATGGTATTGGTGCATGCCAATGCACTAGGATGTCCATGTTTTAACTTAAACATTGAATGTGGGACGCTTGTGTATTGGAGCACTCCAATACAGATAGATGCCACTTTTTTGATGTTATTCACTTTTTCTTTTTGATTTGCTAAGCCATTTTTTCATTAAAAAAGTACCTTTTGACCTGTTAAGCCACTTTTCCACTTTTCGCTTAAGCACTTTTGAGACCAAAAGAACAATTGTTGACTTGTCAAGCCATTTTTCCTCTTAAAAGAGCACTTTTTGGCTATGTTCCACGGCGTTTCGGGGACGGGGACGGCAGTCCAAGGGCAGATTTTTGGGTACGGCGGGGGGACAACGATATAGGAATTTTTCAATATATATATATGTATGAATTTTTAAAAATATATTATATATATAGAGAGAAAGAGCAATTTGAAATATCACATATGTGCAACAATATCAATATGACAATCTGTGCATAGATAAAGAGGATAACAACAATATAACAGCGATATTTTCTCTTGGTCGTTTCTGCGTGTTTACCCTACCCATGTGTGCATTGCAAAGTAAAAAAAAATGTATAAAACTTAAAAGTTAAAAGTCTTCATTTCAGTTTTAGGTTGAACGACTAAAGTAAATATAATAATATTTTATTATTTAGTCAATGCCATTCGAATGGGGATAAAACATTTTTATCAAATATAATGAAATATTTAATATTTCATTACTTAATATTTAATATTTAATATTTGATGAAACATTTAATATTTATCAATTGTCAAGCAATTTTTATTTAATTTGACAATAAAATTAAATAGTTTGTTTAAAAATTATATGTTTATCAAATATAATGAAATATTTAATATTTATCAAACAATTTTTATTTAATGAAATATTTAATATTTATCAAGCAATTCTTACTTAATTTGACAATAAAATTAAATAGTTTGTTTAAAAATTAAATGTTTTATCAAATATAATGAAATATTTAATATTTATCAAGCAATTTTTATTTAATTTGCCAAAAATCAAAACATTTTTTACTTTGACGAAAAGGGGACGCCTGGGTGTCCCCGATACAGTTGGGGGACTCCTAGCCGCCCCTTGGCTGTTTCGGGGATGCCTAGGCGTCCCCTTTTATTTTCCAGCCATCCCCTTTTTTGGGGACGTGTTTCTTGCCGTTTCCCAGTTTTTTAAAATCAAGGGGGACGCCTGGGGGATGTCCCTTGCCGTCCCCCTATCCCCGAAACGCCACAAGGGACGGGGACGTAGGGTTTGAGGGGGGGGACGCGTCCCCGTGTAACACAACTTTTTGGCTGTCTAGTGTATTGGTGCACTCCAGGGGTCTGAATATTTTATTTTTGACTTGAACATTGGTTTCGGGACACTCAATGTATTGACATGCCCCTATGCATTGGGATGTTCATTTCATGCCTTGGACCATTTTTGCATCTTCTTCCTTTTCTAAGCTGCATTCTTTGTCTTGTATGATGTCTTGGAAACATCCATTGTTGGCCATGCAAAGACATTGATTAGAGCTTAGAAAAACAAGATTCATGAGCACAAGAGGTAAGAATTTGGCAATGACTTACTAGGTGGTGAATGACAATATCTGACTCAAAAGATGATACTATGCGATTTTTTTTTATGGGTACATCAATTTGTTGAGTGTCATTCACTTGTGTCTTTTCCATTCTGCTATATGATACAGCTTATCTTTCAACTGGCGGTGCCTACTTCACACTTTCCCTAAGTAATTGCTTCCATGGAGATGCTCCTTGTTGGCTTATCTGAACCAGTAGTTTGAAAAGTGGACTTGGCAGCCCAAAAATTTAACTTGGACTTCAGACTTAGTGAAAAAAACAAAACAAAACATAATTACACAAAAAAAACAGAAATTAGTGCATTTAGAGAACACAAAAGTCTAACTGGATTACCAATTTGTCATAATGCAAACATTACATATGTCATGATGCTCATACGTTCAAAATTTGAAATTGCAAAAGTTTCAAAGTCAAACAATACATAGTATTACAACAAAATTATAAATAATAGTTTTATAACAGCACTATAATAGTATAACTGTTTACATATGTCAAAAAACAGCCAAATACAATCTACATCCTCCTCTCCCCCCTACTAGTGTACCTAATTTTTCTGGCCTCGAACTAGAAGGTAACTCAGTAACAAAATGAGGACTGATTGTTTCCTCAAAATTAACTTTGTTTTTCTCCAGTGCATCCAACTCTGTTGCTTTTGCTGCTGCTCTCTCCAACTCAATAAGATATTCATCAGTAAACATGACATCACTATTTTCTTCTTTTACAGTCCAATCAGCAAAATGATTGATGTCATCCAAGTCAATACTGTCATGAGAAGGACCCTCCATCTTTTTGGTTTGAAGGTGAAAGTTGTACTAGATGAAGACAAGGTCATTGAGGCACTCTTGGGTCAACCTATTTCTCTTCTTTGTGCAAATGCTTTTAAATAGGCTCCAATTGTGTTCACACCCAAAAACACTACAGACTTGAGACAAAGCACAAATAGCTAGGCTCAAGATTTGGTATGCCAGCATTGTAATTCTCTCATTACAATTCTACAAATAAAATTAGAAGAAATATAAGAATTGTTAGATTTACGATCAGATTAGAGACACAGAATTTGTTGATGTAATTGCAGCTTTGGGCTTCATACTTTCTTATTTATATGTGATTATTCAATGTAAAGAGGTGCTTCACATGGCAACTTTGTAATTATCTTCTTCGCCGACCTGCCTTGTAAATTGTATTTATTAAATTGAAATTATATTTTTTATGATGGCCGACCTTGCATGAAAAGGTGCGACCTCTCTCCAAGTTGTATAAATACAAGATCATTCCACTCCATTTGGGTATCAAGCAAGTTCGATCTCCTTCTTCATTCAAGTGCGAACTCTTCAAGAGAGAAGTGCGAATTCTTCTAAGTGCAGATTGTGAAGTTTCTAAGTGCAGATTGGAGATCAAGTAAGAGCAGATTACTTGATTGTTTTACAGCCATTGCTGGTGCTGAATATTGGCCTTGTGTGTGGCCTCATTGTAAAGAGACTTGTTGCCATTACTTAAATATATAAGAGATATATTTGTTGCTGGGTTTTTCTTCCTCAAGAGGAGGGTTTTCCCAGGGTATCTATTGTGTTATTGTGTTGAATTTTGAATTAATTTTCTGTGCATTAAATCTGATCATAAAAACTAACAGAATTTAATTAAAAAATAATCACACAATAACACAACAGATACCCTAGGAAAACCCTCCTCTTGAGGGAGAAAAACCCAGCAACAATATATCACTTATATATTGAATCACAACAATAATGTCTCCTTTACAATAGACCGATTAATGAGGCCAATAAAATGCACCACAAGCTGATGCTATCACTAGAACAACCAGATGTAATTTGCTGATAATGAAACTCAGCCTCCAATAATGTCGATCTGCTCTTGAGAATAACTCGCACTAGATAAGGCCCGAACTTATGATGAATATTGAATGGAATGGATGATCAAGTGAGTTGCAATCAAGGAGTATAAATACAATGCGAAGGGAGAGACGTGACTCTCCAAGATCAACATGTCGGCCTCATCCATGCCTTTTACAAACAAGAAGTCGGCCTTCATAGAAAATTGCGCCTCCAAGATAATTGTGCCATTTCACATTAAATAAATATTAATCATTATTTACCAAATGACGTGGCCATACATAAAATCGTTCTCACCAATTAAATAGCCTATAGGCTATAATTTAATTGTTTTCTATATTCGATCTGGGCTGGAAGATGCGACCGCCACTGCATATGAACATCAACACTCCCTCTCAGCTAGGGAGGATACTTCCAGCTACACAAGACATATCACCTCATTGTGATGTCTACCACAATGGCTACACCCATGTGTGGAAAGGAAAGATATCACCTCATCGTGATATCAACCATCATGGCTACACCTATGTATGGTATGTACAAGTGTTCATCACTTAACGTGATGTTGTCACCTCATCGTGACTTTCACCATGGCTCTCCCAGAGGGTGAACAACACAAGTACAAGAAAAATTATCACGGACTCTCTCATGTGATGCTGTCATGGAGTCACACACATGACATCCACCATGGCTCTCCTAGAGGGTGGAAACAAGGGCTTTCACCTCAAATCTCAAAGAGAAATGCATTAACAAGGGCTTGCACCTCAAATCTCTCTCAAAGAGAATTGCATTAAAGAGGATCACTGATACTGAGACTCCTTCTTAGCTAGGGCTTGATTCTCCACCATACCAAGCTTGTCTCAAAAGTACACAAACTTTATCCTGGAGAGAGGCTTGGTGAGAATGTCTGCCGTCTGCTCATCAGTGCTGATATACCTCAACTGAATTGCTTTCCTCAATACCATATCTCTGATGTAATGGTATTTGATCTCAACATGTTTGGTTCTGTCATGAAACACAAGATTGACAGAAAGCTTCAGACAACTCTGGTTATCACAATGAATGATAGTAGGCTCCATTGATTGCTCAAACAATCCTGCAAGGAGCTTCTGAAGGCACACTACTTCCCGAGCTGCCACACAAGCTGCAATATACTCTTCCTCTGCTGTACTCAATGCTATAGATGACTGCTTCCTGTTGCACCAGGATATCATCGTAGACCCCAAACTGAAGCAACATCCAGAGGTGCTCTTCTGATTGGTGACACACCCTGCCAATCAGAATCAATATAACCATGCAACTTCAAATCCACACCTGAAGAATATCTTAGCCCATATCCAACTGTGCCACGCAAGTATCTCAGAATATGTTTCGCTGCAACTAGATGTATCTGCCTGGGTTCACACATGAACTGACTGAGTGCACTCATTGCATAGCAAATATCCGGTCTAGTATTGACTAGATACATCAATGATCTAATCAATTGCTTGTATAACATAGGATTCACCAGATCTGAGCTAGCTGCAGCCTCCTTCAACTTATGTAAGTTGGTCTCCATAGGCGTAGACATGCATTTGCAATCTATCATACCAAACCTCTTCAAAATATCAATGGTATACTTCCCTTGACGTAGAATCATCTCATCTGGCTTTTGCCAAACTTCTAAGCCAAAGAAGTAATGCATGAGCCCAAGATCCTTCATTTCAAATTCAGAAGCCAACTCCTTGCATTTGATAATGAGGTGTTCTTCTCCAGTAAGAATTAGATCATCAACATACAAAACCAAAATCAATGCTTCACCATCAATTACCTTGAAATACAGATTTGAGTCAGCATCGTTCTTGGAGAAGCCCAAGCTTAATAGGTAACGATCAATCCTTTCGTACCACGCACGAGGAGCCTGCTTAAGACCATACAAGGCCTTTTGTAGCTTGCAAACATGAGACTCCTTCCCATGTACCTCGAATCCATCAGGTTGCTCAATATAAACTTCTTCCTCGATTACACCATTCAGAAAAGTTGTCTTCACATCCATCTGATGAATCTTCCATCCTCTAGATGCAACAATGGCAATGATGGTTCTGACAAAAGTATAGCAAGCAACTGGAGAAAAGGTTTCTTCATAGTCAACTCCCTCTTTTTGTGAAAACCCTCTTGCCACGAATCTTGCCTTGTACTTCTCAATGCTCCCATCAGTTGCATGCTTGATCTTGAAGAGCCATTTAGAAGATACCACAGATTTGCCTTCGGGTCTAGGAATGATGTCCCAAACATCATTCTTGAGAATGGACTGATACTCTTCTGACATAGCATCCCTCCAAACCTTTTGACTAGAAGCTTCCTCAACACTGGAAGGTTCAGACTCAATAATTTGACTCATTAAAGCAACATAACTGGAAAACTTATGAGGTCTCTTACTTTCTTTGAAGGTTCCTCTAGGTGTTGCAAACCTTTCTGCCTCTTGCATTGTTTGCCTAGCCCAAAGAGGTCTTTTTCTTGCGATCACAATATCGGTAGGCCCATCAGTAGGCTCCAAGGGCTCAACTGGATCATCATCTTCTTTTGGTTCTGGAGTCTCCCTCTAAGTCTTAGGAGCATGGTCAACTTCCATATCCTGAGGAGACTCTTCATTATCAATCTCCATATGAGTACCCTTGGATCTTCTGAATGCAACATCTTCTTCAAATGTGACATCTCTATTGATCTCGATCAACTTTTGGCATGGAATGTAGATTATGTAGGCTTTTGATGTTTCACTGTAACCTACAAATATCTCCTTCTTGCCAGAAGGCTCCAACTTTGTTCTCTTTTCCTTTGGTACATGAACATACACTGGACATCCAAAGATCCTCAAATGACTCACTTTTGGTTTCTTCCCAATAAAGGCTTCTTCAAGAGTCATGTTCTCCAGGATTCGGTGAGGACTTCTATTCTGAACATAGACTGCTGTCCTAGATGCTTCTACCCAAAGGAAGGTCTGCAGATTTTGGCCATGAATCATGGCTTTGGCTGCTTCCATGATCGATCTGTTCTTCCTCTCTGCAACACCGTTCTGTTGAGGATTATAAGGGACACATAACTCTCTCTTAATCCCAGCTTCAATGCAAAAGTTTCGAAAGCTGCCGGAAGTGTACTCTCCTCCATTGTCGGATCTCAGGACTTTGATCTTCTTCCCGGATAGGTTCTCTACCTAAGCTTTGAATTCCTTGAACCTTTCTAATACCTCCTCAGATTCTTTAGATTTCAAAAATAAATCTAAGTCTTTCTAGAGTAGTCATCAACAAAAATAATGTAATACAAGAGACCACTCAAAGAAGCAATAGACATTGGACCACATAAATCAAAATGAATAAGATCTAGAATACATTGGATCTACTTTCTCTACTATGAAATGGACCTTTTGTATTCTTACCCAAAGCGTAGCCTTTGCAAGTACCTTCGTGCTCCTGGTTGAACTTTGGAAGGTCGGTGACCATCTTCTCCATGATAGGTAGAGCTTGAAAGTGAAGGTGAGCCAATCTTCGATGCTAAAGTTCACACATACTTGAAGAATCATGCACTAGAGCCTGAAGTGGACGATTGCATAGCCTGTAGAGGCTCTCATGTCTAACTCCAATTACCCGAGCAGTCTTGAAGTTGGAATTCTTCGTCCACACAAGAACTTTGCCTTTACAGAATGCAACTTGGTAACCCTTGTCTTCCAAAGCTGAAATGGAAACAAGGTTTCGCTTGATGCCTGGAACATATAGAACATCACACAACTGTAGGGAAATGCTGGAATCCAAGTGGAGAGTGGAGGTCCCAATTCCTTTCACTGAGTAACTAGCATCATCTCCAATACTGACTTGTTCACTAGAATCTCTCTCCACCAAATTTGTTAGATGTTCCCTAAATCCGGTAATGTGGTGAGAGCACCACTATCAATCAACCAAGTGTTGGTGTCGGTAGGTACATTGCTTGAAAAAGCCAAATAGAATAAGTATTCACATGAATCCTTTTGTGGAGAGACTTCATCAACATCTGCAATGGTAGTTTGCTGCTTAGGCCTGGTTGGGGAATCCTTTGCAAAGTGACCATACTTGTCACATCTAAAGCATTGGACTTTGGAGAGGTCCCTCTTCTTCTCGAATGCTGGAGCACCATCAACTCCTTTATCTCTATTCCTCTTGAAATATCCTTTCTTCCCATCTTTTCCTTTCTTCTTTGAGGATTGAGAAGCAAGAACATGAATGTCTTCATTAGTAGAGCTTTGACCAATTCCTCTTGCAGCTAACCTAGACTCCTCTTGAATGCAATCTGCCCTCAACCGATCAAACTTAGGAAGTTTCGATCTTGCACTGATTCCTTGAATGTAAGACTCCCAAGATGAAGGAAGACCATTAAGAGCAAGCATGGTCAAGTCCTTGTCATCTACCACATGACCAATTGTAGAGAGCTGATCTCTCAACTCCGAAATCTTCATGAAGTAAGCAATAACCGTTTCTCCTTTCGCCATCTTCACATGATGGAGTTGTTGCTTTAGTGCAAGAGCCCGACTTGTGTTGTTGATTTCGTACATCTCCTCCAAAGTTTTAAACATCTCTCTTGCCGTCTTCAACTTGGAGACAATAGGAACAATATGATCCTTTACGGAATCAACTAACATCTTCTTCGCCTTGATATCTTTCTTCTTCCATTGAACTTTCTCTTCCTCATTCGTAGGTTCGGGGACTTTGCTCTCCACAAACTCAGCCAATTCATTTTCCTCCAAGGTGAGCATAATTTTGAATCTCCATGAAGTGAAATTTGATGCTCCCTCAAGTCTATCCTCGATCTTAAGACCGTTCACCATCTTGACGAAGAGATAGAGGTAACCAACGATGAGAAAGAGAATAAAGAGTCGCTGTAATTCAAAATCTGATCAAGATCTTCTTCAAACCCGCTTTGATACCATGTTAGATTTACGATCAGATTAGAGACAAAATTTAATTCAAAAATAATCACACAATAACACAGCAGATACCTTGGGAAAACCCTCCTCTTGAGGGAGAAAAACCCAGCAACAATATATCCCTTATATATTGAATCACAACAATAATGTCTCCTTTACAATAGGCCGATAATGAGGCCAATAGAATGCACCACAAGCTGATGCTATCACTAGAACAACCAGATGTAATTCGCTGATAATGAAACTCAGCCTCCAATAATGTCGATATGCTCTTGAGAGTAACTCGCACTAGATAAGGCTCGAACTTATGATGAATATTGAATGGAATGGAAGATCAAGTGAGTTGCAATCAAGGAGTATAAATACAATGCGAAGGGAGAGACGTGACTCTCCAAGATCAACATGTCGGCCTCATCCAAGAGGCATGTCTTTTACAAACAAGAAGTCGACCTTCATAGAAAATTGCGCCTCCAAGATAATCGTGCCATTTCACATTAAATAAATATTAATCATTATTTACCAAATGACGTGGCCATACATAAAATTGTTCTCACCAATTAAATAGCCGATAGGCTATAATTTAATTGTTTTCTATATTCAATCTGGGCTGGAAGATGCGACCGCTGCTGCATATGAACATCAACAAGAATCAAGTAAAAAATTTACAGCTTGTTCAAACTTTCAAGTTTCTAGTTTCTACTTTTAGATACTAAGCTAAAAATTAAATGATTATTTTTACCTAGTTGTTTGCCCCTCCTTTGAATTACATGATTTGAAGAAAAGAGCTTCCCCTTTGCACCCTTGTAGGCCTCCAACTATCAAGAACTTTGTTTCTAATCTCATTATTTGGTACCATATTATCAATCCATGAAACAATGCTTGCCATGACCTCCTCATCATATGTTTCCACCATAGTAATGTAAAATGGCCTCTTCGGCCCTATGCATGGCCTCATAGAGGTAACCCATTGTTATGCCATCTCCATCCACTAAATGTAGAACCTTGATCAAATGTTTTGTCACCAAAAAAAATGAAAAGAAAATCTAAATTATTACAAAATTAACCAAATAAAAACCATAGCAAATAGATAGTTCCATATAAAATTTATGTTTGTATTTGTTACTTACCTTGAGCAACTTTGCATTTTTGATGAACAAATCGTCAAAATCTATTCTTGTGGCTTTCTTCCCTTTGGTTTTTTGGCATATGGAGATCCCATCTAGGTAGTGGAGATAAACTCTTGCTTGAGAGAAGGAATTACAACAACAATGCTTTGCAAAGTGAGGAAGTGGGTGGCAAATTGTGTCACTTCCGGTAACACAAACTTCTTGCCATTCATGTGATCTCTCATCAAAGAAAGGACACGAGTATGGTTGTAGATAAATTTGGTACCTTGTTTAGCATCTTCAACTACACGTTTGATCCATCCAATCTTCCCAATGTCCTCTAGCATCAAATACAAGCAATGTGTAGCATAAGGAGTCCAAGAAATAGTAGGATGCCTCTCCGTAATAAGTCTCCCTGTGAATGAATAAGTTGCTGTATTGTCCATGACAATTTAGACAACATGCTCAACTCCAACTTTCTGGATCATCCTGTCCAATAGATTGCACAAAGTCTTATCATTTTTGACTTCTTGCGAGGCATCTATAGACTTCAAAAACATCTATGTGCCATTAAAAGCCACTAAAAATTTAAGGAGTTCTATTTTGGCTATTTGTCCATTTATTTGATAAAGATGTTGCAATCCCTTCTCTGCAATACTTCCTTCTGATCATCAACCACAAGCCATGTATTTTTTATAGCTTCCTCTAACAATTTCTCACTCAGGTTCTTATTTGTTGGAGTTCTAAATCCTTTATTGACAATTGTCAATGCATTTACCAACCCTTCCCAATATGGGCTGCTCACCACAGTGAAGGATAAATTATTGTAGTACCAAAAGTTTGTCATTGCCATCCTAGCTTCACGACGTTTTTCCTTATTCCAAGTGGTACCTTCAAGCGAAGGTTGTGCCCTTGGGACATTGTGTGGAATGAAGAAATTGGGTGAAGAAGGAAGACGACTAGAAATAGAATCCTCAAGAGTCTCACTAGAAGAGGAAATTAGATGACGAATGTGTGGGGCAACAAAGATATCTGTAGATGAAATAGGATTGGCATTCATCACCGCTGCCATTGCTTCCTTTTTCCTTTTTCCTTTCCATATTTTCATATCTAAATTCATAAATAGGGAATTCATTTCTCTCATAACCTTTTTGATGCCTTCACATTATGTTGAAGTATTTGAGCAAGGTGGTGCTTTAATATATTGGTTCCTCTTATTATAACAAGCTTGGAAACATTACCGCAAACTTGGCCCTTGACATCACTTGACATCCCATACTTCCATGTAGGGTCTTTCCTATCGCTAATTTGCACTACACTTGACATTGTTGATACTAGCTTAAAAAAAAAACAGCAAGGTTTTGAAAAAATTGTTATGGTAAGGTTTTGAATAAAAATGTTATGGCCAAGTGACAAATATTTATAAGAGAAATAGAATGAAAATATAACAGAAAAATGTTGGGGGCATGAAATAGGTAACATTTCCCCTAGGTTTTCAACTTTTGTAATTTCAAACTAGGAAACCAAAGAAAAAAAAAGATACATATTGGTATGAATCTTTGAAGTGCCTTAAAATCTCCTTCCAAACCTTTCTCTTGGAACATTTTGTCACCTAAGTCCTGAATATGTCTTTTTTGAGAAAAATCAGAGGAGAAATCATCAAAACGAATTGTAGGCATGAAAAATTGCATGGGTTTTTTCTATTTTTTTGCTAGGGGAGTCCATGCACAAAATGTACAAGTCTTGTGCAAAAAGATGCCGAGTTTTAGACAGAAACTTGCAAGAATTTTGTGAGTAACCAGCTAGGACTCAGTGTACAACTCATGTCAACTCCGTGTTTTGCCAGGTGACTCACGAGTCTGCGAATTTTTCAAACAGAGATCTCAACTATATCAATTTCATTATGCTCTATTGCATAGCTTGTCACTCAACTGGCTGTGCTTGTTTCACTCTTTGCCAAAGTAATTGCTTCCTTGAAGGTCCCTATTTCCAGCTATGCCCTTTTATTAATGGGATTTTAGTTCAATTATAGCTTGTAGCTTCTTTTTGCTTTTTAGTGCTATTTCTGCTAGTTGTACTTTAATGCTATTTGAAAATCATTTTGCTTATATTTATGATTTTGGAATTTAAAATCATTAAGGACTTCACTTCACCTACTCAATTTAATTATACTTTTGAATATTTTCTGGAGCATTCCCAATATTTTTAGGTTGAAATTTGAAAACCATTTTGCATATATGTTAAATTGACCTTCAAAATTGGACTTGTAGTATAGAAAGCACTGTTATTACATAAGTACCTGGTTTTAATTCTTGAGTATAATTCTCAAGTATTCTGTTTTGGGAACTTCTTGCTAAAAAGTAGCTTTGGAAAATTTATTACATAATATTCTCCATATATGATATGCTTGTTGCTGCTTGTACAGGGTGCAGGCACTTACATGTTTCGCATTGATGAGGAACGCGTTATAGATGCCACTAGAGTTGGTAGCATTGCTCATCTAATCAATCATTCATGTGAGGTAGCCATGTCAAACTGTTTGGAAAACTTTTTTGTTATGTCAGAGAGTAACATTTGCTTTTGTGCTCAGACACCTGGTTCAAATGGTGTCCCAGGCTATGGTTTTGGAACTTAAATTTTTACTCCAAGTCCTAGGGTTTTGTTTAAATTACATGAATTAGAACTAATAAATTCGCTATAATGAACAGCCTAATTGTTATTCAAGGGCCATTAATGTATGTGGTGAAGATCGCATCATTATCTTTGCTAAAAGAGATATAAAGCAGTGGGAAGAACTGACTTATGATTACAGGTATGTACACGGTGTTCTGTTTAACATTAATGCCTTTTCTTGACATGCATAAAAGTAGACAAGAAAATGAGAGATTTGAAAGAGAGAAATACAGCAATAACACTGACTAGCTTATTATTATGAATAGATTTTGTGATTTCTAATTGAAGTATTGAACTTTTATTTCATATTTTGAAATGCACACAAGAAACATAATCTATAACTATATCACTAAAATTGTTGCATGACTTCTTTAGGTCCTTGTTGTTTGGCATGAATTTCTTTCGCTTGCTTCTTCAGCATACCACTAACTTCAATGTTTAATGGCATGTTTGTCATGTTGCATTTGCCTTTCCATTGGTTGCTTTTGATAGAATAGAATTGGGTATTTTATTAACATCTGCAAACTAAAATGGCAAACTAAAGTAGTTGCTTTACAATAGGTCAAAGACTAGGATTTTCATTTCTTTGTTTGTACAGGCAGGGAGATAAAAACACCTATAGCTGTTGCCTTAGACTGATATCTAGCTTCACCTTCAAGGTCTGAACTTTAATTTGCATACAAGCACACATTACCAACACACATTTGTTTAGTCATTGCCTATTAAGGTTTGTTAATGCCAAAATTAGTTACTTTTCTCCTTTATCAGATGAGACTAAATTATGGATTTATCATTTAACAAGCCTTGCGAAGGGGTGCTCAGGTGGTGATGAATTATGGTCATGCATTTCTTAAGAGGACATAGCACGAAGTTAAAAGACAAAGAAAGTTTGTTTGATTCATTTGATCCTTTATAGAGTTATAATAAATGCAGATTAGGCATTTGATGTTGTAGGATTCATTCTAAGTAAAAATAGTTCAGTTGCAAGATGAGGGTAAGAGGGTACAGGAAAGCATAGAAGCATTAATCTTAAAAAAATTGTGATAGTTTGGAAAAAATGGTCAAACAAGATTTTGACTGATTAAAAACATGAATAAATTGCAACAAATTATGACTGGAAATAAAATTGCAAATTTCCACCATTATTTTTGTTCTTTCTGGGTTAAAAGAAAAAAAATGTTTTTTCGATTTCTGAGTCAATATTTTTCCAAATTTTCCCAAATCCTAACCCTAAACCATTTTTTTCCCTAACCATTACCCTTTCCATAAACTGGTTTTATCCTGATTAAATCTCATTGAAAAAATATTTATCTTTTCATTTCTGAGGCTGTCCCAAGAAAAAAATTGTTGCTATACAGTAAAGAATAGTAGTTCATTTGGGAAATAAATTTGAGGTTAGTAGCCTCACCATTGTTCTGTTTTTCCTGAGTAGGGAGTTCTGTTTTTCCTGAGTAGGGAGTGCACAGGGTTAGAAAGAATTCTATGAGGCTGAGGAACTTCACCATTTGTTGCACATAGTGATGGCTACATTGTATGTTTCTGTATTCTTAAGTAATTGTTGACCATAATTTGACACTATTATTGAGGAAGCTAAGTTGAAACTCTCAGATTTATTGCTGTATTGTGAACTACTGAAAAGCCTCTAGCTTAGTTTTCAAACACTGCCTCTTTTAGAAGTTGGGGTTCCAACGAGACTAATTATTGCTCTAATGAGAATGACGAGGCTTGTTGGACTATTGAAGATTGTGCATGGCCATTTTGACTTTGTTTGAAGCTCTATTGGAGTAAAGCAGGGATGCTTACTGTCTCAAGTGCTCTTGCAATCTATAGAGATGAGTTGAAACTTGAAAGTATTCTTGATGGATGCGTACTGTCTCAATAGTAAGTTTCCTTTTCTGATGACCTTTTTCTCTAGATTTTTAAAGGCCTTATTCTTTGTCTGAACTAGTTAAGCAATGTTTTATGGCCTTGGATTTCCACCTTTTATTGATAGAATGTGGTCTGAACAGCTTTGGATTGTGAAAGACTGTCATAGTAAGATGTTCAGTCTCCTTGATTAACACATTTTTCTCAGTGACCACGGGACAACCAAGTTTAGACTCCTCTTTATTCCAATATTTCAATCAGAGATTCCTAGCCTTTTTTGAATTTTTCTCCACAAGGCTGTGACCCAGACATCAATCTTTACAATTATCTTCTTGACCTGATAGACTGATTACATATTTCTTTGACTTTGTCTTACAGAGACACAACAAATTCTACAACTTCTTCATTCTCACCACATATATATGGTGAGATTCATCAATTTGGATTAATTATGCTCGATTAGAACATACACATTAAGATACAAGGAAGAACAAGAGCTGATTGCAGCTATACCTGTTGAACACTAGAATAGTATAAATAAAATAGAATCAATAATGGTACAAGAAGCAGGATGAGAGAGAATCATGCAATGTCACTTGTACAAAGGTACAAAAATAGAATTTCTGGCATTTGTGCATTCATGGAATGAGAAGATTATTAATTTATGGCTAATAGGTAGCTAGTTGCTAAACGAAGTCTAGTTCTACTCAGCTTAAAATTTATCAAAAGATAGTTACAAGATAATTACAGAATAGTAAGTTATCATCACCTAAAACATCAAATCTTGTAACTAAGTTTTGGGGATGACCAATTGCTTTTGCATGAAGCCAGGATCCCAAAGACATGCCAAGGCTCAATATCATTAGTTTTGTGACCTCTAGGAGAATTTTGGCTGTGGACAGATAAAGGAGACATAATAACTGCGATCTCCAAAGAACTCCATTGATCCCTTCCAACCCAGCCATTTTGGGGACATTATTAGATTCTGATTTGGAGATTATTTAGTGGTGTTTAATCAACAAAATTCAGTCTTCATTTCTTCTATGAATACCCATGACTAGCTGTGCTCTTGTACCCTTGCATTTTTTTGGTGACATGGATCCTGACCTTTTTTTTCCTAGTTTTTAGGACTTTTGGTTCATCTTTTGACTTTTTCTTTTCTTAGGTGGAATCCTTTCTTTCATATACATCTTTTTGGTGGTATTCTAGCAGGTTGTACGCTCCATTTTGTCAAATTTGGCCGTATGTTAAGATGGACACAATTTTTCTCTCTTTTTCATCTTTGGTGAGAAACATCTTGTCCATGATTTTTTTTTTCAAGTTTCAACCAAGGCTTTGAACACCTCTTATTCAAGGTATTTTTTTCATTCTTGTTGGTCTTGCCACGGAAAACACTTAGAAATATCAAAAAGCTCTATAAGAAGGATAATCTGAATGCTCCTCAGCTTCGTGTTGAGCTGAGGACACTAAATTCTATGGACATATAACAATTTCCCAATATAATTGCTGAAATTTTTTAAAACTTAATGCACACTAAAATGCAAGGGAACTCGGGGATTCAAAACCTTTATAGAATTTGGGATGGATGAACAAGCTAGATTTGCTGGGATAAACTCCATGAAAGCTATGTCTTAAAGAATAACCCAACCCTACTCAAAGACAAGGGCAGTGCTTCACAAATCCTCTTCTATTTCTGATGTCATTAAATTGACAAATTCAATAATTTTTTCAAGAAGGTCCCCACAATTCCTATCCATGACCTATTTGTCACTCCAAATAGCTATATAAAAACCTTTTTTTTCCTACTCTTGAAATCCCCATATTCCAAAACTCTGCCTTGTGTCTTTGAAAGAAGGGCCATGTGTGTAAAGCTAGCATCTTGAATGGGTTTCCTTACCTAACTAAGCTTGACAACAAATTCCACTACCTGTTGAACTGTAGCAGCAGACCATCATTTTTATTTCAGCGAGGAGCTTCAACTCATAGAACACATACTAATCTAGCTCAGTAGGTAGGTATTACTAATGATAGCATGTTTTGTTGTTGTATCAATCTACAAGGAGCATGGATTTATAGTTATTATATTCTTCTTATTGTCATTTGCTTAAACTTGGCAAAGTATACAAAATGTCAGTGTAAATTTCCTCAGGTTCCTGACATGATGTCCTTTATTTATTTTACCTTATAATTCCTGATACCTATTCCCTCAGTTATAAAAGAAGGGCAGATATGTATCTTTGCAATACCATATTTGGTCCTCTGCCATGTAGATTTCTAGTTTGATTTCTTAAACCTTGTTTGTGTTTGTATGTCACATGAGACTTACACTTGAGGAGATTTAAACAATCATTGCTTATATAGTTTCCTTATATCCTTTATTAATTATCATTAGTTTGTGTTATATATTGGAGATAGTTGCTATTTAGCTGTTTAACACTATTCTGTATCATTTGATTTATAAGCAAGAAATAGTGCATGGATCTGTTTCTACTGCTTTCCTGAATTTTCAAATTTTAGAGCATTGCCTGGATACTCTATGCAACTAGATGGTAACCTCATTTAAGATTGTCGGGCAAGTTATAATTTGTTTATTTACTTTTTTTTTCTTTTCTTATGGACTGGCATTCTTTTCCAGATTTTTCTCTATAGATGAACAGTTAGCTTGCTACTGTGGCTTCCCAAGATGCCGTGGAATTGTCAATGTTAATGACAGCGAGGAGCAAGTAGGAACAATCAGTGTGCCGCGTAGAGAATTAACTGACTGGACACCTGATGACGGTGAATGAAAAAAACTTGAGCAAATGCAGTGATTGCTTTCAGGTTAGCAAACTTTCGTGTAGGACATAAAAGAAGGGTTTATTCTTGTAGGAATTTCCTTTTTATACCGGAAATTATTTCAAACCAAGTGATTTTATTCAGTATCAGGACTCTAACTCGTTCCATGTCAGTTGGTTTGTTATTTGCAGATCTTTAACTATATGGTCATTTATCCAGTTGTTTTTTCAAAAATCTTGGAGTTCAGAGCTTACATAGTCCGTAGTGGTTAATATTTGTGCCCCTTATGTTAATAGAACAGCACTGATGAAGAGGGGCTAAAATCAGGGTGCAGATACTGAAGTGCAATCAGATTACTATTAAGAGAACGTTCGATATGCAGTTGCCATTCAATTTCTCTACTGTTAATGGGACTGTTTATCATGTCTGTTGAGGACAATTTATTGACATTCAATTCTCTACCATTTTAAATTTGAGCTACTGAAAATGGTTATTCATTGAAAAGTTTTTGTATTGCAGAAGAATCATGTCCCGCTTCTATATACAAATAACATCAACATGGTGAAAGGTTGTAGTGGCTTCCATTGATTTAGAACATCAACTTGGGGAAAGCGTGCCGTCTTTTAAGCCCTTTGTAACATCAAATTTGTGAAAGCCTCTTGGTAATTGAAATTGCTGATTACCTTTGAGCTGGATAAAAGGGGTGTTAAGGCTATTAGCCATAGCCAGGGCTTTGAAACTGCTTGTTGCTGAAGGTGGTGAATCGTGGTTGCAGTCCATGATTTTGGATCGTTATACCTATTTGGCATTTGGATGCAGTCTTCTTCTGTCTCAATATAATATTAGAAGGTAAAGAGCATATAATTGTGGGTAATTTTGAGTACAACTACACCCAGATTGACAAGAAGAAACGCATCCAACTACTGAATCTGCTCTTCTAGAAAGTGGATTGACACCCAAGGAGAGTTTTGCAACATTTATTGCGCATGTAAAATGTATGATTAGTAATTCCATCTATTGATTTGTTCTTCTCCAGGTTTTCATCTTAACAGTTTCATTGTTTTGGTCTGGTTTGAGCTGCTTTCTGACGTTTGTTATTCTTTCCATTATATGAAACTTCATGGAAGCTGAATCTTGCATCAATACCGTGAGCTATATAACAGGCAATACTTATTTGCATGCGTCTTTTCTTTGAGTTGGGCTTTCTTCACACAAAATATGGACGTTCTTCTCCAAATTGTTTTTGTATTTAAGTTTGACACTAAAACTGGCAACAATACAAGTTTCTGATGCATGTTAAATACTATATTTTCCCATGAATGAAATTTTAAAACTACAAACACATCATAAAATCTACATGATCTTGAACCCCCTTATAATTGTGAACATAATGTGTAGAATTTAGAATCTAATCAATATAAAAACAATACTCATAGTTACCTGGAAACTTTTATCTTGACCCCTGCTAGTCATTTTCTGTATCAAGGACACATATGGGAATGCCTCCATACATAAGGAGACTTTAGGTAATTTTCTTTGCATCCCAATGTCTCTTTGAAGCATCTCTTGAAATTGGGAAACTTCATATAAAAGTCTCTTAGATGTATCATATAAATTATATTGGTTTTTCCCTAAAGTATTGATATCTAGTTGACAAGAGCTAAAACAACCAAAGAAATACACTAATAGACTTGTAATTTTGTAATTTTGGCATGAAAATTAACAATTTCTATTGTAAAAACCTTTTTTGTTGGTAAGAAAGAAAGAAATAAATTATAGTAATGTCCATCGATGACCAAAAGTGGAGTCGTTGCCGATCCTTCATCCGTCACTTTGAAAGCTTTGATGATGCTCATTGGGTAGTATCTAAGTTTGGAGAGGCTAGGCTGAGAGATCCTAGGAGGAAGTAAAGCACTTACTTCAGAAACTCCCCTAACATCTAAGAGTGGTGTAACTCCTTGTGATCTAGATGGTGGGTGGTAAGTAGTAGATCCATGTTGCCATGATGTTGAGATAGAGTAGGCTTTGAAAATTTGGGTAATATTAGTCAGGTGTAGTGAGAGAAGTGGTGCCTAACTAATCTATCGGCTTTGATATGTGAAGAATTGGTATCAATAGTGCATTTTGTGTTGTTTATTCGTTGGGTGGGTTGTTAAAAAGAAGTGATCATGTGGTAGAAATCCGCTTGTTGGGATTTGTGTTGAAGGGTGATGACTTTGCTAAGAAAAAGAGCCAAGCACTATTGGTTTGAATATTTGAAGGAAGTAGATAGAGTGTTGCCTGAGTGTTTGTGGAGGTAGTGATATTCTCCTTGAAGCTTGTAGTATATGGGGGCATTTGGAAATGAAGTGTTCATTGGTCTCCACAAAGACGAGATTCGGTCTCGATGGAGGATGTGATGATCAGGTTCAACTTGTAACTAGTTAGGACACACTCATTTGGCCAAGGGGAAATCTCAAGCCATGGGACCAATGGCATATTTTTCCCCATCTCAAGTATCATATACCATTTTTTCAATGGTGTATTAGGATCCGTCCAATCTCCTGTACAAGTACTTGTTACTGTCTGCCTGTAACGACAGTGATAGTTCAAATAATGCAGAGACTGAGATGTATACTGTTGCTAGTACATTTGCTATTTTTTATAAGAAAAAGGACTGGTTGCATGACGATGTTTAACATGCCAATTGATTTCAGGATGCATATGCTTACCAGATAGTTTCTCTAAATGAAGGTGAGGCTGATTAAAAATGACAACTCCCAATTCAAGTTGTTCTTTTGTGAGTTAAACCTAACAAATTGTTGCACCTATTCCAAGTTTGTTTGATGTCCAAGTAAAATTTATCCATTTTAATTGTTAAATGACATTGCTAATGTTGATGGGTTGGTCATCCTATCCTGTACTTTTTCACTTGGCAGATGATCATTGACTAACAAATCAAATATAGAATTCCCAAACTGGCAGTTTGACATAAATTAGTTAGATTGGCAGTATAGTCCAGTGGTTTTGTGGCCTCCCTTCTTAAACTTGCTGGAATTTTGGTATCATAACAACAGAAAGCGCTCCTTTCAAGGTAATTTATCCTCCAAGATTTTTTTGGATGGAGTCTTTTTAGTATCTTTTGTTTGATAGAAAGGTGGGTTTATATCAAATTTATAAAAAATGATTACAAATTTGAAGGCTATCAGGCTACTTCTTTGGTGAGTTCTAACTGAAACTGGTTTTATTCCTCATATTCCTTTTGTCAAAACAGGGAAAACATCAAACCAGGAGAAAAACTGAAAACCCTCACCACAGCTGTGATTTTTGGGTGCAGTTGTAACAGTTTTGGAAAAAAACTACTATCATCGAGCAAAATAATACTGAAAGTTGCAAAGGATTATGGATGAGAACAGATGGACAGAGGCCTATATAGTTCTGCAGCCCACAAGCTTCCACCATTCTCCACAAAAACCTGCAGAGGACGAATATCATTTGGCAATTAGATAGATTCAATCCCAATGATTAATTTTGGAGGTCCATTTCTGTTCCCATCTTTTTGTTTCAAAAGGGATGGATGGGGTCTTTCTTGCACCATGACAGGAAAAGTTGTGTTTTGCATCATTCTGTATGAAGCTAAGTGGTTATACTTCCATTAGCTATTATGTCTGCCATTTGCCATTGGTCCAAACTCATCATGGATCTTGATTCTAGTCAGACATGGAATATATTATGTGAGTTTCTTTGAGGATTTTATGACTGTTGCTAACTTCTCTTGTAACATCTTCAAGTAAAAAGCTCATATTTAACTCATTGTTTGATGAGGCTATATTTAACTCAATGTAAAAGGCGGTTAATAGTTGAAGTATATATTCAGGGTAATTGAAGTTTCAAACACTAATTATTTCAGAGCTTTGATCCGATTCTCATTTGGACTAGATTTATCTGATATAGAAGGAAGCATTAATAACTTTTTATCACAGATTCGATTTAGGAATAATATTTCAGATACAGATAGAAGCATTATAAATTTTATAGCATGCACACTAATTGTTTAGCTCCCAATTAATGTGCCTCATGATTGTAATCAGTGACACATTTCTTCGGAGTTAAATTTTATTAGGCGGTGCATTTTGAACCATTGGGTATTATGTGTTCCTTAGTTGAAAGATATTCCTCCAGACGATCTTTATCCCGTCTTATGAATGATTTATATTAATTAGTTGCCTGTAGGAGATGATGGCTACGCTTTTCATTGTTTTGCTAGTTTATGTCCCATTTCCAAAGTGATGCTTATAATCGATAGAGACACACCATTGCCACAAGGGAAACGACTTTATCAAGTAATGATGCAGCAGAATAAAGACGTGAAGACATGATCCGATACACCTCTATCTTTACATTACAATCATAGAACCTTAAAAAAGTGATATTACGGTGATACTCATAGAGAATTACAATCTTAGAACCTCCAAAATAAAATAAAATGATACAGTAGGGTAAAGACGTGATCTGATACCGGAGATTAAATTCTTGGATTAATTGAAGATAAATGATTAACGGCTTTCCTTTTATACAAAGAAGGAAAAGCCAATCTCATAATTTTATGGACTGCAAGGGATAAGGGTCACTGGTAATATGTTACATCCCTTGAAGACATACTTTTTAACTGGTTGTAAACTAGTGCGGTGATCAATTTGCCGCAGCCCCAGGTGCAAGATGATGCAAGGTCTATAGTATGGCTCTAGGATCAAACATGGAAATAAAATTTAAAATTTCATTCGTAAATAATAAAAGAATACATAAACTATTGTGATGGTTAAAATCATGGCATTGTTGTTATAGCCACCAAGGTTCAAATTTCTGTTGTGCCATTGTGATCATAGGCTTGAACCTTCGTATTGAAGTTGTTGGCATTTATGCTCATGTCTTCCTACTCAAAACCCTTGCTAGGCCAGTGTGCTTGCATGTTTGGTGCCCTTGTTGGGCTACCGAGCTCGTGGGTTTTGTGTCTAGCTCGTGGGCTTTTTGTCCCTGCCAGGCTATTGAGCTCAAGGGTTTGGACTATTTGCGTTATTGCAGTGTGTTCAGCTAGGGATGATGTCCCCTATTTGTGACCTTACCAAGCTTGGGACAAGCTAAAAATTTGTGTTACCAATCAAAATAAGTAAATAAAATAATGCATAAACTATTATGTTTGGGTTTTCTATATTTGATTAGATTATTCAAAAACCTTTATAAAGGCCTTCACAATTTTAACTTTTATAATCATATTTTTCGTAGGAACCAACTATTATCTACCCAACACAAACAATAAATTATTAAAACTAACAATACTTTTTCTTTCTTTTTAGTTAATTCAAGTGAGTGGTAAGGGCCATCTCCCTTTCTATTAAAATATTATAAAAGATATACAAACAATTTCATGTCTTGTGAATTGGGCAATTGACAATTACATAATATGGACATGTGAATAAAGTGGTTGGATGACCAATCCATTTTAGACATAGGACCATAATGGTTGCGAGTGGTTTCTTATTTAGTCTTATGATTGTATCGTAGTTTCATTTACCACCTTACAATCATGATGAGTGATCTATGATATCATCAAGATTCAACCAACTCTTGACCTCATTGCTGATTATTATTTCATTTGAATTATCAATGCTTTGGTTGGATAGGAAGTTTACCACTTTATTGCCTTCATGATAGCAGTGGTTAATAATGAAAGAAGAGAGACAATTTAGGATATCCTAGGCTTTGTTCAATATGTTATTGATCTTCCAATTGAATGCATGCCTTTAAGAATGCATAAAATAATGACCATATGGTCTCCCTCTATCATTATCCATTCAAGGTTGCAAGATTTCGCTATTTGTAAGTTGAATAGGAATCAAAACGCTGACAAACACACATTGACAAGCTCTTGCAATGTTGTTGGAATCAACAATATCTCACATCGAATCAGATAGTGGGCAAATAAACACATTGACAACTTATAGAGAAAATGCTTGCTAATATTATGTGACAAGCTATCTTACAAACAAGTGAAATATAAAAAGATTATGAAAAATGATTTATATGTGTTATTTGTAGGCCCTAGAACTAATTATCCTATGCATGCAAGTTGCAAAAGATTCCTTAATTATTAGTATCGACATTAAGGAATAAAGGATAACTTCTAGGATAGGTGGTGGATAGTTTTTGACCATCCCCTATGTAACAACAATGAGGTACCTTAATATTTATTGAGGAAACTCTATTGTGAGTTTGTCCTAGATGAAAATTTGAATTATTTTGATATGCATGATTCCAAGGTAGAGGCAAAGGCTTTGCACATGATAGATAGGGGACATATTGTACTTAGAGCCAACCAATGAGACCACTTACTTTCCCATGCATTCAACATATCAGAGTCCCTTCTATTGTGAAGGATAGTGTCAAGGTACATACCCTACAATCCATCAATTCACTCACACTGCCTTATTAGTTTATAATAGGCCTCTTTCTTAGGGTGACGAGGTTGAGCCTTTGAGGTATCAACTATCACTACACATTTGTTGTGCTTGTGGTTCTGCATGTGATTATGGGTTTGAGGATCTTGGGATGAAGTATACAACACATGATGTACATGGTCATGACACTAGAACACACGTCAAAGAGGAAGCTCCACACTCTAAGGAGCATGTGATACAAAGTGGAGAAAATCGTACTTCTATATTGGATAATGTAGTTTTGATTGATGGGTTATTGGATGTGACATTTAATATTGATTGACAAGTAATTTTGTCAGTAAGGTTTCATAATTTACTATATTTTCTATTGAAGTTTACAATTAACTATATTAATTCATTATGAATGAAAACTAATTTAAAATTTTTTATGTTATAAAATTCCAGGTTTAGAGTATACATCTTGCATCAACACATGCATATGCAGGTGTGTCAAGTCCACAAGCATGTAACTTGCAATAAAATAGTATATACTACATGTGATTTTTTGTCATATATCAATGCCAATCTCAAAATGATAATTTGATGATGAACATGTGGATGTTGAACCTTTATTATTAGGACACATTGGTAGTACTATTTAGTTATCGACTTTCATTGAGGTATGTTCTACTATTTTTAATCATTGTATATAAATAATGTTATGTACATTTTGGTTATATAATGACATTGCTATTTTTTAGTTGATGACATCATCACATACTCCTAATATTCGTGGATCAATGGAGATGGGCATTGCTGTGACAATGTTGTCTCCCATGCCTCTCACATAGGTATGAGCTAGTAATTTAAATGTCATTATGTATTTGTTATTTTATCTAACTCATCTTTAGCCTAATTTGCTTCTTCATGCTTGTCATAAGAGGATGTGACAACTCCACTTCATGCTTCTACCTCTCAAGTGGATGAAGAGAAGTGAAGGATGATTGAGGAGGTTCATTAGTTTGCAGTAAGTGATTCTTTTCATGTCATTTTATATGTTATGTTTTCTATACTATCATGTAAATTGTTTAATTGTACTAATATGTGGAGCTATAAAAATTCTTGAGCCTACAAGGTAGATTGATATAGGAGAGGAGTCAATTATGATATTGGTTCTCCATCTTCTTGATAGATGAAGAGTTGTTGATTGTTCAATCCCATTCCATAGTTTTTTATGTTTGGACATTTTTTGGTATGCCTTCATGGAATGTAAGTGTAGATTTGTATTTTTTCAGTGTATATCATTGTATGCCTATATGGCTCTAGACACATACATTTGTATTTTATCGACGTATATCATTGTATGTGTAAATGGTTCTTTTATACATTCATTATATGCCTATATGACATTGTAGGCCTTATGACAATCTATATGGATTTTTCATGACATTAGATATACCTTCATGGTCTTACTCAAATTAAATTATTTTGCATGTATTCATATCTTAAATGGTTTAAATTGTTCGATTGGTTTGAGTAATAAGGCTTAAGATTACTTATTGCAAAGATTCATCATAAGCATTTTAAATGGTTTTAACACTCACTTCAAGCTTAAGATTGTTTTTATTGTTGATAGTGATCAGAATACAATTATTCATTAACACCCATACATTTAAGGATTCATCTCTCTAACAATTGGATTTTCTAGATCAATAGATGGTTAGGGGCAGTCAAAAGTGCATGCTTTGTTGTACCAAAGATATTCACATCATCCTTGTAGGTGTATCCACATTGGAGCTCTTAGCAATAGGTTGATGACATGTTTTTGTCTCATTAGATCATGGTCAAGCTAGTTTTTCATAAAGACAAATATTTGACAATGTGTGATGGGCCCCTATTGGTGACAAAAAAGTTGATGCAACTCACTCTCATTGGCTTCTATATATCTATGGTTGGTTGGATGTGCCTATTTTGTGATCTCTTGCAATTATGCAGTGTTGATATTTTATTAAGGCACAAAAGGATTGTTCCACATGATATTCATCAATGAAATTTTAAGATCAAACTCAAGAAATCAAAAGAAGCAATTATCAATTTGAAAGTTCAAGTTGAAGAAGGTAAGAGGGTTGTAGATTGTCTAAATACTAAGCTCAATGACAAATCAGTTGAATGCTCCAAACTTGAAGAAGAAATTATCTCTCTAAGGAAATAATTGGTGAAAGAAAAGGGCCAGATAGAAAAATGTCTAAAACTCAAGAAAATAACCAATATCCTTGATGAAATAATTAGTAGTCAAAGACCTCTAAAGAATAAAGGTGGTCTTGGATTTGAAAAAGGTCAGAACTCAAAAAAAGATACACTCGAAGGCATGTTTGAAATGAAAAAGGAAGAGGCCTTTGCTGAAGATTCTAAGAAGACTAAAGATGAGAAGCAGGATTTGGATGATGACCTCATAAAAGTCAGTGATCTAAAGAAGGGCTTCAAGAGATCTCCTCGACAGGCTGCTACTCCCAGGTTCTCTCAATCCTTTCATGGTTATTGTTAATCTTGTAATAAGCTTGGTCATAAGACTGTTGATTGTAGAACTAAGGTAAGAAGAAATGATTACATGAGGAAGAACTCATTTGTGTCCCCAAGACATGATGCTATGATCTTCCATTCCTTTTATGGTTACTACTATGCATGCAATACGTTTGGTCATAAGGTTGTTGATTGTAGAACTAAAGTAAGGAGAAATGGTTTGGATCTAGAATACAATGCTACAAGTGCAATAACTTTGGGTATAAAGCAAGATTCTACAAAAGTGGTTCTCTGAAGCCACATGTTCAACACCAGAAGATAGAGGAAAAAAAGGAAGTGACAAAAATATGGAGAAAGAAATCAGAGCAAAAAAATGAGGAAAAGGAAGAATGTGTGCTTTTGTCTAGTGCAAAAGACTTCATATTCTTAAGAGAAAGCATAGAGTCAGGGGGAGCTGATTATTGCATATATATTTCCCCCTAAATAATTGTGGCTTCTACAAATGGAAGCTAGACACACAAGTGTTTTCGCATGAAATTGACAAAAAAGGATGATAATCAAGAGAGTTTCAATTCCCTAAATTTATGGAGTAAAAGCATGATATGCAGAGGATTTTAGAATGAATTTGGAGCACTCTGGTAGTAGTTTATCTAACAGGGACAAGGTGTATTAATTATGAAAAGATAGGGAAAATGTAAGTTATGCTTCATTTGCATGATCTAATCCCATTCGAAATCAAAGCATTTAGATTCAGAGCTAAGAAGATAAGAAGGAATTTAGAGGTCTGGACGAATTTGAGAGGAAATGAGCCAAAGGTGAAACCCTAACAACTAAACACAAAGGAATTTTCCAAAACTTCTATTTCATAAAACAATAGTTTCTGAGTTTAAAAGGAGGTTGATATGATGACTCCTCAGTTGGTGGATGTTATTGAGAAATCTAGGCCAAAATACAAGAAATATCCTTTTAAGGCCATGGAGGTTGACGAGGATGGAGTGTTCTCCTTTTTTCTAGTAGATGTGGTATACACAGAGGATGTTAGGATATACATTCACTCCATGCTGAATGAGATCAATCATGTGAATTTTGAGGAGCTTAGAGGTAAAATCTTGGATGATGATAACTACAAACCAAAATATGCAAATGTGGGAGCTAAACAACTAGATATATGGAAGGATTACCTAGAATTCCACGATGAACATGAAAGGGTGAGGTATGTTTTGATTAGAATTCATGATGAATTTATATATCTTGATAATCCATATAGAATCACTAAGAAAGCAATTAGGGTCATTACTAGTTTAAGTTCTATTGGACTAGTTCTAGTGGTGAAAGCTATAAAAAATGAGAGGGTTATAGAATTGATTGGGGAAAAGTTTGACAAGATGACCCTGAATAATGACATAACCAATCTAGGGGTCTAGTATGCAACAATGGGCATTGCATATAAGGTTTATTTCACAAACAGAGAGGGATCATCCACTGGTACCACAATTCACACTGCTTACCAGATGGTAAAGGAAGGAAAAGACTTTGATCTCTATGAAGTCATGATAGAAAAACTGATGGAAACCTGAGGAGAGCAAAAGAAACTGGCTACAAATTTAGGTATGGTACCCTTATCATTTACCTTGCATTTTAATTCCTAAACGAGTTGCCTCGTTTTAAAGGTAAGGTCTGACAACAACACACTCCTATTGATGCACAAATTAGAAACCATATAAGATGTTTTGGTGATAATACGAGTTGTAGCACAATGTACTGGGGGTTTTTCAAAACACTACAAACTGATATGCAAGCCAGAGATAGAGTCCTCTCCAACATAGTATAGAGGTACAAAGGACAAAACACATTTTTGGTGGATACAAATTATACTTACATGGAAGCTATAGAGCCTACGACAACTTGGATTCCAAGATTTCCTTATGAGGTCTCCATAAAGGAGATAAAATCTTATGCTGATATTCTTCTCAACAAACCCAAGGACACAACAACAGAAAGGATTGGAACTTATGATGAAAAAATGGATAAGATGTATAAAAGAAGTACAGAGGAGAATCTTGATAAACATAGAGATGAATTGCATAAGAAGTGGGGTATTCCACCAAAATATGCATCAGAAACCCCTGTGGAGGATCCCCAACCCAATCTTGTTAATTCACTAGTTTCCCAAGGACCTAGAAGGACCAGTAGATCTACATCTACTGCTACAATTGCTTTGTAGCCCTTTGAATCTACACAAATAACTTCTATTGGAAGAAGGGCATCATCTAAAACTTTGACATAGATGAAAACTGTAGAGAAGAAGAATGCAAGGCCTAAACAACCCGCCAAAAGGAAGTAGGTTCAAATAGAAGAGATTGTAGAGAAAGAAGAAGGAGAGGAAGGCACCTCTAAACTAAAGTAGAAAGAAGAGAAAACTAAGAAAAATACTTCGGTGGCACCTCCACATGATCCTCTCCAATTAGAGGCAATCTTCAATGGGATTGTGTATCATGGCATGCTAAAGGAAACGACAGTTCACCCAAATATGTCTTGTGCAGATCAAAAAACCATTGAGAAGGCAATAGTGATGTACATGATCAAATATAATGTACCTCTAAGAGACATTATAGAAAATGTTTTAGAGAATCTTGCTCAGGCTTTGAGGTAGAAGAGAGAAAGGGCCATAGAAATGGATGAAGATTTGAGAAAAAAGCTCTTGACAAGGTTGGATCTTCTATTTCTCAAGAAGAAAAAGATAAAATATCTCAAATGCAAGCTTATGAGCTAAGGACAAAGAATAGGGTAGATGTCCTTATGAGCATGGAGAAGGAGGACAAAGACAAGATACAAAAGGAGACTGAAGAAGTAATAAATAAAATTCTTGAAGAATTGAAAGAAGTTGATAATGTGGAGCAACCACATATGTCTCCACCCCGCATTACAACATCTCCTTCACATAACATTAATCAACAAAATCCACACGAGGAGCAAGAAGAGCTAAAAGTTGCATAAGATGAAGGAAATGCATATCCCGATCATAATGTTGTGCATTGTAGTCCTTCAAAAAATACAGAGCAACAAGGTAACCCTAATCTACAAGAGGAGCAGGTAAATAGTGGTATAGGGGAGAATTCTGAGAAAGGATAGGAAACATCTTCCTCATATTCTCCTGTAGATTAATCAAGGAGTTCTTGGAACAACAAATGCAAATTCAACCAATGGTTACTATGTAATTGTTACAACTGCTAGTGCTTGATGGACAAGTTAACTTGTCTAGCATATCTCATCTCTACAAGTTACAACTAGGAGATATATTTCAATCCACTACAAGGTAAGAGATTCTTTAGCAACAAGTTGAGGGCGCTGAATTGTTGGAGGAAGCAATAAAGATAATTCAGGATGAATTGCTTGAGGCAAAAAGAGATCCATGTTTTCCTCCCACACAATAGATGAAGCTTCTACTGGAGTCATTCAAAGCTCACCCATCTTATCTAGAGAAGCAGGTAGAGCAGAAGGTGATTGAACATGTAAACATCAAAAGAATGGTTGATGCCTTCGGGATATGTGCTAAGGAACATAATAAACTACAAGAGAATTTGAAAAGCATTAAAAAATGCTTAGAGAATGCTAAGGTGTTGTATCAATTTTGTTTGAAATGGCCAACAACTACAAAGAATATAAAGGATCAAGGTGACTCTATTGATTCACAAATAACTTAGGTGGCCAATATATATGATCCAACGAAGGATTAATATGGTGCTACAAGGGCACAAATAAAAAGTCTACACTCCTAGCTAAAGGAACTTCTAGACCAAAGAGAGAAAATCAAAGGAAAAATCGGGCAACTAAGGGGAGTTGTGAGTCTGAAGTTAGCATCCTTGATTGGCATTTTAATAGATGCAGAAAATGTTGTTCAAAAATTAAAAGTGCTAACTGCTTTGGAAGAAGTAGACGAATCTTATATTCAACTTGAAAGTCAAATGCACATTCTATCTTTTGTAAACAAGCATTGGGATACAACTCTTTCCCAGTTAAAGGTAATTTATAAGAATATTTTGCCTTCTAAGTAAATAGAATATTTTTTGAAGTAAGACAAATTTTGATGCTATGTAAATATGGAGAGAATAAGATAGGAATAATTAGTGCTATTTTTTACTTGCACAAGACACTATGTATATTATCTATGTATATCATAAGGAAATTGAAGAACAATTTTGCTACATTTGTTTTGAAGTAACAAAGGCTACTTCTTAAGGGGAGTGAACTGATAAAAAATAATAAGGTTTGTACAGACAGGGGGAGCCTATATGTTTCTACCGGCACAAAGGAAGACCACAAGCCCTTTTCCCTTGATGTCAAAGGGGGATAAATTACATATCATGTTGGTGTTGCCATCAATGAAAAATGGGGAGATTGTTGCATATGTTGTCATTGATGTCAATTGAGGAGTGATGTCAAAGGAGCAAATCAAAGGTGTGATGATGATCAATATCATCTATACATAGTTGTTCCTTATCTTATGAAGTTCTTATGTAAGTTCATGATAAGTGTATGTTGTCAATATCCTTGATGAATTGTGCTGACAATGAAAGTATTGGAAGTTATGAAGTCATGTGACTTGGCGTTGGATAAAGAAAGTAGCAAAAAGTTTGAAGAATTTTTGTTACGTAAATTTCAAGTCAGGAAAGGTATCATAGGCTCAAGAGAATGTACTGCATTTTACCGCAATTAAAGTTATAGGCTTACAGATAGAAAATATAGCTTGTGACTACTCCCAAGTATGTGTGGATCAAATTTTAGATCATGAAACATACCATAGTGTTTTAGAGTCAACAAATTGAAGGCAATAGTGAAATAGGGTAGTTGCAGTCACAGAGAGATTGTATAATGCTTGACACTTCTCCGCTATTGAAGATATGTTCCTGCGATTTGGAGGATAGTTAAATATAGATATGAGGTATGTATGTTCCAAATTTTTAGTGCATAAGTGTTACTGCAAAGTTTTCCAGAGTTAGTAGAATAAGAACAAGTCAAGTTCCTATGAATAGTTGCCTAAGGTTGGTTAGTTGGTGATTTAATGACTTGCACCAAGTTATTGCTTGAAACTAAGTAAAGATGTTATGAGAAGCATGCTTGGGACTCATAGTGTTCTTTGTGAAAACCACAAGTTGATATTTGTTCTTCCCCTGTACCGTAGTTGGTTTGGAATTGATATTTTGGGTGTTCAAGTGTTTGCACTAGCATGGAATAGCTTGAAATAGTAAAAGGAGAGTATAGGAATGTTTGGAAAGGCATATAATGTTCATGAAATAATCTAGATGATGTTATTTTTGTTCCTCCAACACCGCCTTTGATCTAGAGCTAATATAAAGAAGGTTAAGTGTTTGTTGGGCCGACTTGGTATGTTGAGATTATTGCACCAAGTGTTTGAAAGTGTGCCAATATGGAGATGTGTGCTAAGGTAAAATAGGTCATGATTATCTCTTGGTTTGAAGTACATTTGTTTTCTACTTATCGTAGATGTATTGGGAGCTGACAATCATGGCTGTTGCACATTTCATGTTACACATTTAATCTTGGTTGACAAAGGAGAAATTTTTTGAAGTGTAGTGGAGGGTGTAAATGCAATATCAAGATTATTGAAAGATGTATGCGAGATGTGACATATGTTAGAAAAGATAATGTACAAGTAAAATAACATTAGAAGTTGTTTTGATAATGAAGTGTGGAAAGGATCAGTTCAGGTATGGTAGCTTAGCAGTGATGTTGCTGCAAAAATAATGGAGTTAGCTATGATGAAAAAATGAGGTATTTGATGATATTTTGATGTTTTAGATCTTGGTAGAGTGGTTGTGCAGAAGTAAGATAGTATTGCAGAGTTTGGAAAGGTTAGCAAAAAGTTGAAGCAATATGTTTTGTGAATTAGATAAGTATCTTTGTACAGAGGTTGTGGCCTCATTTTTGTAAGTGTTGTAGTACTTGAGGGAGTTTCAACTTCCTTTGGGTTGTAACCCATAATTTTTTTTGTAAATCCTATTTTCATTTGTGAGGCTAGATTTGGAAAGTAGACACAAGTAGCTTGCTCACTGTGGTTTTTCGCTTCTAGGGTTTTCCATGTAAATTTGGTGTCATGGTTGTATGCTTATGTGTTCTTCTGCTTATCATGGTTTAAATGTTTTCATTTTATTAATTGCTACTAGAAGTGAAGAATTTGATTAAGTACCAATTCACCCCCTCTAAGTATTTCTGTGTGTTCAACAGTATATGCAGTAGCCATATACTCTAATTTTATGGTGGAAAAAGAAACACCGAGATTAATTTTACTCATGCAACTCATTACACCTCCAAATAGAGAAAACATAGTCACTAGTGGACCTTCAACTATCCAAGTCAGTTGAGCAATATGCATTAACAAATCATTGTATGTCTAATGACTTGTCCACATCATTGGTACCGTGATAACACAAATTGTAATAAGATCCAAAAAATACATAACTACCCTTTTAATGAAAATGTAATGCTCTTTTCTAGGGTTAGATATAAGCCTACTCAAAACTCCCACTACTTGGGAAATAATCTAGTTTAGTACAGACTATTGAGTATATCAAACTAAAAAAAATATTGTAAAAAACAATATAAATTTAGTGTTACCCTAATTTTTTGGGATGAGGACGGGATGGGATGGCGGGACGAGTCCAAATTTCCGATTTTTGAGGCTAAATTTGGGGACGGTGGGGGGACGACTATATAAAATATAGGGAAAATTTAAAATATATAGGGAAATTTTAAATATTCATATGAAAACATGGATAAAGCATGCATAATATACATTATAGAACCTTAACATATGAAATTTGTGTTCAACATTCTTTGTCAATACTCAATACGCATTGAAAATTCAGAATTAACATACATGAATCATGGTACAACCTCCAAGTTATACTTATCATTTATAAACTTATATCAAATTACATAAGGTTATTTCCAACTCACAAATTGGGCGAACATTTATGATTACAGTGAAGATTGTTTCACCTAGGTTATTGGTTACTTGGCACATAACAATAATGAATAGTTGAGGCATTTGAAGGTAGAATTATTGTAGTTTGGTGGGAGTGTGGACTACTGAAAGTAAATTCAATGCTGGTGTGCTGTCTGATATGGATTTGAGCAGTTAAATGTTGGGAAAATTGCTGCACTCAAGGAGTTTTGGGCATAAAATTACCTTAATATTCAGCCTATTTTCAATTTTGAAGAACTGTTTTAGAAAGGTCAAAATCCTAAGTCTTTGTCTCTAAAACCTGTTAGTGAACAATAAGCAAATAAATTAAAGTTTACACACTTCTAGAATAATTTTTTGTTATTTTCATATATCTCTAATAGAGCAGCAAATATTTATCTTGTGAGTGTTCCAAATATTGTGAAAGATATATGAAACTAATTTAAACCAACAACCCAAAAACCAAAAAATTGAAAACTATTATTTACTATTTTTTAATTTTAAAACATGCTTTGATGCATCCCCACTGTCGAGGGACGGCTCAGGCATCCCCAGGGTTGCTGACCGTCCCCCTTTCCCTGTTAACTATTTCCTCATTTCGGGGACATTTCCTGGCTTTTGAAAAAAAAAGGGGATGCCAGGGGACTGTCCCCTAGTCGTCCCCCAGCCGTCCCCTTATACCCGGGATGTCCCAAGGATAGGGACGAGCCATTTTGAGGGGGGGACACATCCCCGGGTTTCTTTGTATAAATTCCATCAAAAATATCATAAGATTCAAGAGACATATCTAAGGTATGTTTAGTACCAACAAGAAAATAAATAATCACTATCTTACATTCACTCATATTGAACAGTCACAACCAATAGTGGCATAGTATGATGGTTAAGTTGTTGTGATGTTGTTCTTGCCATCAAAGTTCAAACCCCATTGGGGTGTAATTGTTGATTGTTTAATTGGGGATGAGGTCCCCCATTTGTGACCTCACCGGTTCATAGCTTCGGGTCACAAAATGGTATCCGCATACTTTCACAAAATGGTATCCGCATACTTAATCTAACTCAACCAAAAAGTTTTGTGTACTCGATCCTCGTTGATATCCATCCCAAAAATATTTTGTTCCCCAAGTACTTCAAGTCAAATGTGCCAAAAAGCACTTCAAGTCAAATGTGCCAAAAAGCTATGTTTTGAGCTTACTAATCAATGTTTTTTTGTTACCAATAAATAACATATCATTTTCATATAAGATAATAATAAGTATTTGATGATCAATAATCTTAATATAAGAATAATGATCTTCCTCACTCCTATCAAAATCCGCTTTCAATAAAAAGGCATCAAAATTATGGCATCACATCCTAGGTGATTTTTTTAGATCATACAATGATCATTTCGACTTGCAAACCAATTGTTCCTTTCCCTTAATGACAAAATTATTAGGAATTTTCATATAAATCTCCTCAAGATTCCCATGCAAGAAAGTATTTTTGACATACATTTTCTCAATTTTAAAATCCCAAGTTGTAGCAATGGATGGAATGAATCTAATAGAAGATAACTTAGTAATAAGAGAGAAAATAATGCAGTTCAAATTTGCGAGTCTTATTAGACTGGCAAATTTCGCAGCCAACAATAGATTTAATGTGACAATTTCATCTATCAATTAACTTCAATTTAAAATTCACACATGAAATTCGTAACCAGAACAAATTTAATTCCACACATACCATGTAACAAAGTTCAAAATAATTTAGATTTACACACCATTATCCAATTCAAAATATGGAAAGATATAATGAACAAATTGGATGCAAATCAATTTCACTAATAGGTCACAGGTTAATCATTTAAATTTACATCTTAATTTTTTTTTGGTCTTACAATACAATTTCATTATTTCCCCTGTCACACCTTATTCTCCTCAGTTACTCCGGCTGGTTGACTCTTCTTCTACTCACCTCTGCTCTGGTTTTTCTACCTAGCAAAATCTGTAGTCATTATTATTATTTCAAAGTTGACGCACCCCTGTATTCTATCACTCCATTTCTATTTTATTTAAATCTTCACACAACCATTCATTCCTAGCTGTGACCTGTAGCTTCTCATTTTTATTTCATTTTAATTTTTAACCAGTCCCATTACATGGCACCTTCATCACTCTTCAATCTACATTTCTATTTTTTTCTCCTTACTTGGCAACTTGTTTTCCTATCTGCATACATTTCATCTCATTTTATTCTGCACCATTTTCTACCATGGTGCAACCCCCTTATGCTGCACTCTGAAATTTTTATATATGATGAATTTATCTTTTGGTTATGTTGGCTTTTATTCCTCCTTTCCAAAGCCTCAATGCTGCCCCCTTCTTTTTCTTCTCTGTGCATTTTATTACATTTTAATTTTAAATTGTCACACTACATGGTGTGATCTGGGCATTATTATATATATATTTTTGGTTTAAATTATTATTTCACTCTCCAATCAGCTACACAACTCTTAAACTTCTACTCTATGGCTCTCTCACTTCTTCTAATCTATGTTGACTTGTCTCTTCCTATTCCTTATGCACATTTCAGTCACCAATTTTATTTGCCTTTAAAGTGAATCTAGTCAATTTACTCAACACACCAGCAACTTATCATGATTAAAATTTATTTGGCAATGAAATAAAATGGAGAAAGCCACACTCAACCATTGGAACAGATAATCAATTATTCTATGGCTAAAATTGATCTTTGAAACCAATTTAAACTACATCTTAAAAATGTAAATCAAACTAAAATAAATAGATCAAACTGAAATATTTTTGGGTGATACAGATCGCCAGTTCGTCTGGATGCTCCTACATCAGAAAATTTCACCAAAATCAACTCCCTCTCTTTAGGAGTAGTCTTTGGCGACTTGTTTAACCTTGTACCACTCTAATAAACTATCTATATAAAATTTATTTTTGTATACCCACTCGTAACCAATGAGATCTCTTCCCTCAAGAAAATTGATAAGATCCTAGGTATCACAACTATTCAAGGTCATCATCTTCTTCTACATGGCCTACATCCAAGACTCACTAACTTCAAAGAGAGATTTCGACAAAGATCTATATTTATCTAGTACTCAACAAAGCCAATATATAACAAAAATCTAGTGGTCTATATTGTCAACTAAATTCCATTATATTGTGAACCTTTGCAAGGTAGGAATAATGGGCTTTGCTTATTATTATATGTGATTATTCTACACGTCATCATCATAAGTTTTCAAATCCTCTTCTCCTCCATCCTCTGACACATTTGATTGTTCTTCCATGTGCATCTTCTTTTTTCTATTTCTTTTCAAGGTGCACTATTTTTGTTTTTTCCTTTTCCTTTGCTTATTCTTCACTTGAATAAGCTCTAAAATAATTGAAAATCATATTTGTTGAAAAAATATTTTTTAGATTGGAGGATTCCAAAGTTATAACCTTTGAAATTATCACTATAACTGAAAAGGACACATTTCTAAGCTTTTCGATCTAATTTAGATAATTTTTCATAAGGAAGATAAATATAATACTCACAACCAAATATTTAAATTTAGAACTAAAGTATTTTTACTATTCCACACTTTATAAGGAGTTTTATCAATAAGAGTTGAAAAATGTGATCACTTAATAAAATGAGAGAAAATTCATACAACCTCTACCAAAATCACTGATATAGCTACTCACCACTTAAAAAAAATTTCAACTCTTTCCATTAAGGTTTGGTTCATCTTTTTTGCTACCCTTTTTTTTGTGAGTATAAGTTGTAATCTTCTACTAAATAATACCCACATTCTTAGAAATTTTATCAAATTTCTTGGATAATATTCCCCACCATTTTTAGATCTCAACACCCTTATCTTATAATCTATTTTCTTTTTTGTTAAGGCTTTAAATTCCTTAAACTTATTAAAAAATTAAAATTTACAATGCATACAATAAACTTAGGTGTATCTAAAGACATCATTGATAAATACAATTTAATAACAATATTTACCCATAGAACCAACATCCATAGGACCAAACATATTCAAATGAATAATTTCTAATAATATCTTAGCTCTATTGCTTCCAATAAGAAATGAATACCTATTCTATTTTCTAAACACACAATGCTCACATAAATCATTTTTACTAATAAAACAATAAGAAAAATTGTCAACCAAATTTTTATTAAAAATCATCTTAAGATATTTTTCCCTTATGTGACACAAATATTGGTTCCACAATATACATGCATTTTTAGTTCCAGTTATATTGGAAAAATTCTAAAAAACGAAGGTATTAAGTCTAAAGAGAGTCCTAAACTAGGACCCTTTAGCAATCATCGAATTCCCTCTTATCAACTTGCAACTAGACTTGATAAATGTCACATGCACTCCAAAATAATTTATCTTGGATACAAAAAGTAAATTTATCACGGACTTGTAATATGTAAAAAATGGTCAAGGGTTTTAATCCTTCCATCATTGAAACACAATTATATCTTTCCCTTACCAACTATATTCTTAGAAATGTTGTCCCCAAGGAAAACCTCTCCTCCATTTTATGCTCTATATGTAAAAAAATTACTTATTGAGAGAATTCATACAGTAGTAGAAAATTAAATCAATAATCCAAGCATCATTGTCACCATCATTAGATGATTTTTTATATAAAAATATGAAACCCTTTTTCCACAATTCCAACAATTTACTTTGCTCTTCCTTGGGGTCTTAGATCTATCCTTATTCTTATCCCTTTAGGCCCTCCTTTTTCTTTGGACCTACTTCATACATGCAAAGCATCTTTTGAGCTTTCATTCATAGTTTTTCTTCGCATTCCCTTTGAAAGGAGATTAGTAATGATATTGTTTATATTTTACTCTACATCACTACTATCCACGGTAAAACTTCCATTTTCCTAAGTTTTGGGGTAGAGAAAAAAGTAAGATGCATTCATATTTCTCAACCAACTTAATGTCTAGAGAAGCAATCTAACTTATAATAAAATTATCTATAATAGAATCACCATATTTCATTTTTAATGAATATAACTATATTTTGAGACAATTTATTTTTAAGACTTTTAGTTTGATAGATATCAAATATACTTTTCCACACCTTATGTGTAGTAGTCTCCAAGTAAAATAATTCAAGAGGACAAAAAATGCAAGACACAATTGTATGGTTCATCATGCCCTCTTGTATAGTTTTAACCAATATTCATCAAACACATTTGATGGCTTCTTTTCTTTTGAAAAGTGTAACCATTGATCTCTTGCTTCAAAGAGATCTTCCATCTTCAACTGCCACATCTCATATCCAATTCATCTTAGGTTTCCACATACATCTGGCATTCTCTTGTGTGTTTGGTGTTGTTATGTTATGTTTGTTTATGCTTCAATTGCTTAACTGGGGTTTGTTGTGAAAAATCATATAATTGTAGCAAAAGTTAATGAATTCAAGAATTATTTAGATCTACTGATTCACCCCCCCTCTCAGTAGATTGTGTGCCCTTTAGGATTGCATTCATAAATTCTAAAATCTATCCTTGAGGGTGGATACAATTTTAGAGGAGAAATTGAATAACTTTTTTGGGTAGTCTCAAGGATAATATCCAACATGAGGTATTAATGTTTAATCCCAATTCTATATCTGAGTCTTTTATCTTAGCATGCAAGGCAAGGGAGAAGTATTTAATTCCTAGAAGGAAAGGGGTTAATGGGATTAGATAGACATTATTGTAAGCACAATCAGTCCCTCAACCTACTAGATTGATACCACAAAAAAATGAGTAGAGAGAAAAATGGTAATGTTTCAATACTAGTGATAGAAAATACAGTCGAGGACATAAATGTAGTGAAAAGAAACTTTTTTATATTGAAATTCTGAGTGAGGAAGAAGAGGAGGAACCAATATTAAAGGGTGACAAGGATTTAGATGAGGAATCACAAGATCCCTAACCATTCATTCCTTTTCATGCACTCTAAGGTTTTAGCACCCCACAAACTCTCAAGGTAATGGGTTTCTTAAAAGAGAGTAACAATTTTGACTAGACTTGGGAAGCACTCATAATTAGAAAAAAGTTGGGTACTTATCTAAATTATTTTACGTATGTAGCTCCAAAATTTTAGGTCCTAATTGTAGATGGGGGCACCGTTGGTCATTCTAGGAAATTCCATAGCATTAAATTATCAATGGGAGATGATATCCTTCAAAATATGAATTAATAGGGATGGCGTCGAGTCTGGGTGTTGTGCACGCTAGGTCTCGCGTGCCCTAGCTGCACTCTTCCTTTTGCATGTGCGTGTTTTCTTATTGCATGCTTGGCCTTGTTAGATATCAGGGTTCACGGTGGATGCTTGTTCGAGTCTGTAGGTTGTCAGGGGGTTTTTGCTGGTGTGGGGGATTGCTGTTGCATGGGGAAGATTTTTTTTTGGTTTTGTTTTAGGCTTATTATCTCTTTTCTCCTACTTGTCGGTGGTGTTTTATTTCGGTGGAGGGGAGGTATAAGGGTATCTTTCTCTTCCTCTAGCTCGTTTTATGTTTGGCTCGGTCTTGGGAGGATTTTTCCTCTTCTTGCTTCCTGTGAGGGGGTGGCTTGTTTCGAAGGGAGGCATAAGGGTGTGGTTTGTTTTCTCTTTGGAAAATGAATCTAGGTGGATCATCTAGGGTTAATTCTCCCTTGGACTTTCGTGCTACCTTTGGTGCAAAATCACTGTCTCCTTCGATGAGGGTGATGGAGAACAATTTATTTGTTAATGATTTCGGGGTTGGAGGGCTTGCTCTAAATGAAGGACCACGTATCCTGAAATTCAATGGTTGTTGGAGAGATGCAAAGAAAGGCCAGTACTAGTGATTCAACTAGAATCGATTGCAGAAGATATTGAGTATTTTTCTAAACATGCATTCCTCTGCAAATTTATGGGAGTGTGGGTTTCACTCAACTTTCTAGAATAGTGGGCTCAACGGACTTGGGCTCCGAAAGGTGAAATGGAGATTATGTTATTGGCTAATAGTTATTTCATGGTGGTTTTCAACTACATGGCAGATCACAATAGAGTTTTCGAGGGCGGGCCTTATTTTCACAACCAAATTGCTTTATTTTTTAAACCCTGACACATGGGTTTTAATCCTTCAGAGGAACTCCCAAATCAAGTTTCGGTGTGGGTGTGTCTCCCTAGATTTCCAGTCAAATGTTGGCAAAATGACATCTTGCATATGGTTGATTCCCTTTTGGGGAAACCAGTGGGTCCTTCTCAGTAAACTCAGGATAAAAAGGTAATGACATTTGCTCGTATTTTTGTTGAGATTGATTTAAGTAACCCTCTTCCAGATTCATTGGAAATTCGTATAGGTTCATATTCTTGTGTGCAACAGCTAGATTATGAGAAATTTCCCTTTCGTTGCCGCCTATGTCATGAATATGGCCATTTGCAGCGAAGATTCCCGAGGTCTAAACCTTTTGAGTCTCAGACTTCTCAGCCTCCTCACAACGCCCCTATGATTGACAAAGGCAAGGCTCCCATTCCTGGTACGGGTGTAGATGCAGAGGATTTTATTCCTGTTAAGGCTCGTAATAGGCATCGTGGTCAAAAGAGGACTTTTAAGGAGTGACAAGAAGGTGTTACCTTTAATATATTTGAGGTTCTAGATGACCTCAGTCAATAGGAGGTGAATCTAGGTATGATGGTTATGGATCATAGTGTTTTGGAAGTGGTTCAGGAAGGCATTATTCTAGATATCACTCAAACTTCACAAGAGACTGGTGCTTTGAAAATGGACACAAATCTTAGCTTGGTGGTTTTTGGGAGGTCTGAGACTCCTGCGGATGCAAAGATGGGGGAGGGAGAGATCTCTAATCCATTGGTGAAAGTGGGGTATTATTTGGTAAAAGGAAGTAAGGCTTCTCCCTTGTTGGATTTCTTCAGAAAGCCTAGAAAAAGGGGTTGCGAAGAAGCCTTCCAAGGTTGGGAGAAAGAAAGACTTAGAGAAAATCAAGATGATGGGAGAGACTTTGGTGGATTCACGATCTGTTAAGACTCTAGATTCTCACTTTTCTAATCCTTTGGAATGATCATCCTCTCTTGGAACGTAAGTGGCTTGAACAGTGGCCATCGACAAAAAGTTGTTCATCACTTGGTGAGAATTCACTCACCTAATGTTCTTTTTTTATAAGAGACTAAGTTGTCAATTGAGAGTATGGTTGGTTTGTTTCTGAAACTGTGGGGGCAGGGTGAATGCCAGTGTATTGGGGCTCATGGTAATTCTGGGGGTGTGGCTTGCTTATGGAACCTTTGAAGATTCATCCTCTTTGGTGGATGTCCTCTAAGTCTTCTCTCTCTACGATTGCCTCAAGCCTAGAGATGGGGGAAACTATTCTTCTGTCAAACATCTATGCGCCTACTGATTTTCCTGGTAAGTAGTATTTGTGGTCTCATATCAATTTTATTCGAAGCCTTGCTCCTTTTTTCCCTTGGATTATGGCTTGTGATTTCAATTCCATTATTGAGTTAGATGAAAAGAAGGGTGGTATTGCAATTTTGCAGCCCTTTGATTTCCATCTCTGTGAAAACATTTCTACCTTGAATCTTGTTGACATCAAGCCTAGTAATGGCCAGTTTACTTGGAGGAATAGGAGGTTGGGGAAAAAATGTATTGTTGAGAGACTTGACCGTTTCTTGGTTTCCTGTTTCTAGATTGGGGGATCGTGGTCTACTTGTTCTAATATTCTTGACTAGAGGGGATTGGATCACTGGCCTATTAAATTATCTGCTTCTTCGGCTCGTGTTGCTCGGTCCCCTTCTTTCAAGTTCCAGCTTATGTGGTTAAGGGATCCTTCTTTGTAGGAGTATGTGGTTGAATGGTGGTAGATGGGGAGACTTGCTCATGGCACGACTATGTATTCTTTTTCCAAACTACTACAATATGTGAAGTATCAACTCAAGTGGTGGAATAGGCAGTGTTTTGGAAATATCTTTCATGTTAAGATTGCTGCTCAAGTCGACTTGGATGTTATTACCCAGGAGATAAAGGAGTTGGGTATTTTAGAGGATTTACTTAGGGAGGAGGCGAGGCCTTTGAAAGCTCTGGAAGAGTGCGAGTTGCGAGAGGAGATTTATTGGAAACAAAAGGCTCGTGTTGAGTGGTTGCGGGAGGGGGAAAAAAACACTGCTTTCTTCTTCAATATGGTGAAAGCCAAGAGATATGGTAATTCTATTCCTATTCTTGTGAATAACAGGGGAAAACATTTATCTTCTTTGTAGGATATATCCAAAGAAGCTTCACAATTATTTGCCTCCTTATTTAGAGAGGATTCTCAAGATGTTTTAGCAGAAGAAAACCAAGTTTTGTCTTGTATCCCCTCCTTGGTTATTGGGGAGATGAATGAGCACCTTTTTGGTTGTATTTCGTTGGAAGAATTGGAGGATATGGTCTTTTAGATGAAGAAAGGGAAATCCTTGAGCCCTGATGGCTTTCCAATTGAATTCTTTTAGGGATTTTGGGATATCATTAAGTTGGACTTATTGGAGTTGGTTTAGGAGTCTCAAAGGAATAAGCAAATGTTGAGGGCTTTGAACTCTACCTTCCTTGCTCTCATTCCCAAATGTAAGGGAGCGAATTAGCTAAGTCAGTTTCAACCTATTTCCCTTTGTAATGTGGTTTATAAAATCATTTCCAAGTTGATTGCTGAAAGGTTGAAGTGGTGGCTTAGATGGCTTATCTGTAAGGAATAGAGTGGTTTCGTGACAGATCAAAAAATTCTAGATGGGGTGGTCATTGCTACTGAAACTATTCACTCTATGACGTCCTCCAACGAAAAGGCTATGTTTATCAAGTTGGATATGGCAAAGGCCTATGATAGAGTTAAGTGGTCCTTCTTGGGCAAAGTTCTTATAGCCTTTGGTTTTTCTAAGGAGTGGGTCTAGTGGGTTATGATTTGTATTACTTCCACTTCCTTTTTGGTGCTAATAAATGGCGAGCCTTCTCTTTTTGGTACTTCTAGAGGCCTTTGTCAAGGGGATCCTCTCTCTCCTTATAAATTTATTCTCCTTGCTGAAGGTTTGGGGAGAGTGTTGAAGTGCAATGTGGAGTTGGGTCTTATTTAGGGAGGGGTGTGGGGAAAAGGTTTACCTTCTCAGTCTCACCTACAATTTGTGGATGATACTGCTTTGATGGCTATGGCTAAGATCAAGGAAGCCATTAATTTGCACAAGGCTTTGGATACTTATTTGGTTGCTTTTGGTCAAAGGATTAATGAAGATAAATCTTCCATTTTCTTTTTCAATACTCTGAGGCTCATTCAACAAAGGATTGCTCGTATCTTGAGGTTTCAGATTAGCTCTCTTCCTTTAACCTATCTTGGTATTCCTATCTCTTCTGGTATTCTTCCTAGGGAGTCTTGGTAGGATATTCTTGACAAGTTTTGTGTAGAGGTTAATCATTGGACTCATAGATGTTTATCCTTTGTTGGGCGAGTTCAGCTGCTTAAATAAGTGGTGCAAGCTCTTCCCATCTATAGATGTATGCTCTAGGTGGTGCCAGTTGGGTTTGTTAAGGATTTTGACTCTTTGGATCTAGACAATTATTATGGACGGGAAACTTGTCTTCCTCTAAGTGGAGCCTTGTGAAGTGGGATATTGTATGTAGTCCGAAGCAGTTTGGGGGTCTTGGATTGTGGCAGTAGACTCTGACCGAGTTGGCGTTGGCTACTAAGATTTATTGGAGGTGGTGTTTGGAACAAGATCATATTTGGGCTAGGATTTTATCTCATAAATACCTTCGGGGGGTTCCGAAGGAGGCGATTCCCCATTATCCTTTGGTGGGGAAAGGTTTTGTGATTTGGGGAACACTAAAGAAAGGGGTTGCATTGATCAAGGAGGGATTGTTTTAGATATCTAATAGGGGTTGAGGCTCTCTTCTGGTTTGATTCTTGGGATGGTTCTCCCCCTATTTTGCACTAATATCCTAATTTGTTGAATTTTTTCCAAAAATTCTTGGAGGCTGGTTGGTCAAAGGTGATTGATTTTAAGACTTCCTACCCCTGTGAGCAGATGGAGGTGACTAGGTGGAAAGATCCTTGCAATTAGCTTGTTGTTGGTTTTGAGGAGGATTGTGCTGAGCTTCAAAATATTTTGGTTGGTAGACAATGCTGCTCTCTTAAGGATAAGGATATTCTTGCTTGGAGTCTGGATCCTAAGGGTGCGTTCACTGTGGCTAATGGGTATTAGGAGTTGTTGATTCATAAGTTTGGTGGGGTGGAGGTTCGTTGGTGGAAACATGTGTGGAACAAGTTCTCTTGGACAAAGTGTAATTTCTTCATGTGGAATTTGGCTTGGAATAGAAGTTTGACTTGGGATAATCTTCAGAAGTGGGGATTCTAGGGCCCTTCTGTTTGTATAATGTGCAAATGTAGTGAGAATGATTCAACCCACTTGTTTTTAGGTTGTTCTTTTTCTATGTTGCTTTGGAATTTTTGGTGGGGTGTTTGGAAACATCCTTGTGTTCGTGCTTCTTCCCTTGTTGAGTTCTGGGGTAGTCTGTGAAGACCTCCTTCTCAGGCCTCTTTCCTCTAGATTGTGTGGTGCATTGGTCCCACCTTCATCCTTTGGTAAATTTGGATGGAAAGGAATCATAGGATTTTTCATGTGGATAGGCTGATGGCTCAATAGGTTTGGTAAAGAATTGTTGGTATGATCCAGGAGAAGGTGGAAGCTAAATGTGAAATTGTGGTAGATATCAGAGAAATAACCCTATAGTACAACCTCCAGCCTTGAAAGTTGCTTGAGGACAAGTAAAAGGATTAGTTGGGGGGAATGATGAGCCTAGATAATAGCTAGTTTCCTTTAATTAAGTTCATGTTTTTTAGCATTTCAACCTGCTAAGTTCACAAAAAATCCTAAAGACTTATACATCTTATATATCTTTCATACATCTTAAACCCGACTTTAGTATGTGGAAATATAATTATGATATGATGGTATTTGTATGTGTGGATATATGAATGTTCATGAAATTTAGTATGATTCTATGTTTGATTCGTGATTGTATATGATGTGTATAATTTAGGATGAAACTAACCTTTTGTAGCTAAAGAGGAACAACAACCCTTAGCAATTGGATTCATAGCCCACAACATAAGACCGCAACAAGTTGCAGGGGAGAAGCCAAAATTCTTGAAACATGGCAACTCCAGGAAGGAATGGAGACGAACATTGAATGGTCAATTGTGAGTCATCACTAGCACCAAATAATATGACAAGGAGTCTACTTTTAGTAGAAAAGCTTAATGACATGACAGTTTGCATAGAGCACACCTCTATCATACCGTTAAGGCAGAGTTATAGTTTGAATTCTCTTCTTCTATCTTTTTAAATTATGGTTATCAGTTACATAGACTAGTCCTCTCCCTATTCATGAGGGAGAGTGGGAGTATGCATTTATGGTCTATTTTTAGTCCTTGTGTGAATAAAAATCCTCATGTGCCTATATATTGGGATCGATGGTTGAGGAGAAAATCTAGTTTTTAATTCTAGTTGTTGATTGCTTTAATAGATAATACTTCATTGCTACTAGTTTTCTATTATTTAGTTGTTGTAGTGTAGGAAAATGTACTTTACATTTTCACACTATGTTTGCATCCACTTAATTAATTGGACTTAGTTAAGCTTCTAATTGCCTAAATTATGCATTCCTAAGCTTTATTATTCCCATTTTTTGAAAGGGAAACCAACATTAAACAAATGCTAACATTATTTTAAACACCTTAGAAATTGTGTGTCCTGTATTTAGGTCGATGAATGGGTCCTCCTTAAGTTCCAAGAACCAATTTTAAATATGTTTTTAGTGGTATTTTAATAATTCAAATTCAATTTTCAAATGTTGGCTTATGGAATCTGATTTTTGGGAAATTAGATAAATGCCTATAAATACATAGTTATTTTATCAATTCAAACCTAACACACTTTATGCAAGATTCCTAGAGAAAATATTATCGTCAAGAGCATTGAGGAGCAGATTTTTCAAGCATTTAAACAAAAATCAAGATCATATCATCATGTCAAAGTTATGTGTGTTCATATTATGTTTTGGAGCTAACATTGTGATGTAGGTTTCAAGCATTAAATCAAACTATCATTCAAGCAAATTGATGCAAGATCCAATCCTTAGAGAGATGTGTTGGACTTCAGTCCTCCAAGGGTAGCCATTAAGGGTTTGGTGAGTTGTGACATAACATTGTTCATTCATCAATCCTTGTCATTTGTCATTATCTTTCATTATCAAGGTCTAATTATCAAACTGGGGTTTGATCGAGGCAAACCTCTATTCACCAAAAACAAACAATTTTTCCCTCTCTTTGTGTTTGCAGATTTGTAGGTGAAGAAGGATTGAAGATTGATCAAAAGTGCAATTTTTCATAGTCAAAGTTGTCATCAAAGTTTTCAAGCCACGAAAAATAATTTGCAAGATTTATTTCCGAATTTTCAATAGTGGAATCTAGAGGAATCAAGAGTGCAAATCTAGGATCAAAGGACTCTGAAATCATATTTTCAAACCTTGTGTAGAGACCCATTCGCCCTATGGTGAATCTATCCCAATAGGACACTCAACAACCACTTTTAGTGACAGGTTCACATCAATTTTTCCTTCTCAAATCTGCATGTAGCTTGTTGTTTCTATTTGTTAGATCCTTTAAATCAATATTTCAAGTTTTACATTGCATAATTGAGTTCATTAGGAATTTCATTTTCTCTTCCCAAAAGTGCATTTCAGTTATTTGTCATTTTCTGTCGTAAGGGCATAGTAGATTCCCTAATAGGGCTAACTCACCTAAAGGTTGAAAGTCAATCCTACCTTTGGGAGATCTCATTTCCTAATGAGATTAGAAGAAAAAAAAGGTGAATCATACATTACAAAAACATCCATTCATTTACCCTATTTTTCATCATCCCATTTCAAACACCACCATTTTTCTTTGTTTCATTTTAGTGAACTCGTCAATCTTGCACTATAAACTTTTTGATTTGGAGATCCTTCAAACCCTAAATCTAAGATTTTGCATTAGTTTGCATTGCATCTCATTTAGGGTTTTTAAAATTGCATTAGTTTGCATTCCATTCAGGGTTTTAAAAGTTACATTTTGCATTGTTTAAAACTTCAAAAAATAAAAAATTGGCATACAATTTGCATCCATTTTATATTATAGTCTGCATGCTAGTGTTTTTCAATCATTTCCATCAGAAAATTCAAACAAAATTGCAATTAGAAAGTTATCATTTTGCTTGTTGTTTGTTATCAAATTTCACTTGCATTTCATCATAATATTTTGGAAATCTATAATTGAAAGTGTCTATTTAAAACCCAAATCAGAGACCTTAAATATCAACTCAAAATCTTATAATTTATTTTTTTCAACCCATGTGCAAGGAACCATTTTCCCTAGGTGAATATGTCCTTATATAGGTCATTTTTTGAATTTCTGAGCATTAATTTGTCTCTGTCTGCTTTACATCTTGTTGTTTTCATATCTCAATTTTAGTTTCTGGAGTTACAATTTTCTGAAATTTGCATTCAAGTCAATTGGTCAAAACAAGTGCATAGTTCAAACATAAAATTTACAGTTAAAAGACATCATTTCAGGTTATTGCATTTTACAATCAATTAATTATCATTTCAGATCTAAAACTTTGCATTAAATTTCATTATGGAGATGTGTTTTGGTAACATATGGATGACCTTAAGATACTTGGTTGATGTTTCAAGTTGTATATTTGGAGATGATCCTAATGCAATTGACAACATTCATGAAGCTTCAACTTCTAATGAATTTCCCTGTGAGGTAGACATCTTGGGCCAAGATGAAGATAACATGCAACAATTCATACAAGACTCCCTACAAAACCTTGAGAACAATGCATCCTTCTATCCATCCATGCAACAACCAACACCTCCTATCATCCCATCACTTGATATGTTCAACCTTTTGTATCCTAAAATTGAAACAAAAAAAAGCTCAACAATCAATCATGAAAGAACTTGTTGACAAGGATAATAGTAATACTCTTCTATCTTATGCTAATCGAGTTACTAATACACCCATCAATCTAGAAGAGATTCATGGTCAAGGCTTCAAAATATTAAGCAAACAAGGATGTGACATAACTAATGAACATGGAATCTGTCAATGGTTAGAACAACAAGCATCATAAGACACAAAGGGACTAGGATATCAAGGATATCCTCCTCCCACTACCACTCCTCATGGGAAAGGTATTCTCTTTCACAAGATTGTTTCACATCACCAATTAAGGTCTCCTGAGAATGATCAAGTAACCTTAAAACACCCACCTCAATAAGTTACCCAATCAAATAAGAAACCCAAGCCCTATAAACTCAATAAGCTACTATTTCTCCATACTATAACCAAGAACAAACAAGCCTTACAGGCCCTTCTTGACCAAAGACTTATTATACTACCACCAATTTGAGAAAATAAGAAAGAAAATAGTACAAAATATCATATAACACTTGGGCATCTTACTGATGAGTGTCACACTTTAAATAATATATTTGAAAAATTTAATATTGTCAGAGATTTAATTGATATTATAATTGGCTAACATGCACACACTTTGCTCCTTTCCATGTGATAGTTGTAGAACCATAGCATACTCACTATTACATGTATTACATTTTAATGCAAACCTTTTCTATATTTAAAGGAGCACATTCTCATCACCTATCTCGACTCATCCTTGTCCTATATTTTGGGGGCAAGGGGTTAGATAGACTTTTCCTAGTACGACACTTGTTGTTTCCCCTTTGGCTAGTCATTTTCCTTTCGCATATGATGAACAAGATTGGGATGCTGAAGAATTACTTTAAGTTAGCTTGTATGTCATACTAGCTTTTTGTCTTCTTTCAATGTTCTTTGTGATATTGCATGTACATAATGTGATCCCTCGTATTGTGCTGCTTGGCATGTCTTTATGTTTGTGAGTCTACTTTGGATGACCCTTGTCACTCTGTTGATGCAAGGATACAAGGGAAGTGAATATGTTGTGACATTCTTCTATTTGATTCTTTATTCTTCTATCTGTCGTAACCATTGTCTTTTTTTATTTGTCTCAAGTGTTTTCTTTTTGGGGATGATGCAAAGCGTTGAGACATTTAGGTCTCTTCCATGCTGACTGAAAAGACTTCTCCTTTGTTTTCACTCTCTATGTCTCATTCTTCCTTTTTGCTCATTGTTCCATGAGTTATTTGGGGAATGATTATGATTTCAAGCTCAATTATATCACTGTAGCAAAGACATACGCTAACCCCAAATCCATAGATCCCTTATATGTTATCTCAGGATTGCATATGTGGAAACCTCCTTTTTCATGACGTAGCTTTATTTGGAAACATATCATTGGCATAGGGATTTCCAAATAAGCTCTCATGTCTCTTTCATCTATTGGCTTTTATCGTATTCTACTTTAAAGTAATTGCTCACAACATGGTGTTTAGCAATTTCTTTAAAGTGGGGGGCATTATGCCTCCCACTTGTTGCTTTCTTGATGTCATGACCTCTTGTTCAAAGTGTGGTCTTCTTACTTCATGTGACGTGTCTTCTTGTTGGTAACATTGGTATTGATGTCCTTCAAGAGGTTGACCTTTCTTGGCACATGACATTCCTCTTAGTGGTAATGCTATGGCTTGTATTCCCTAAGGTGCAAATCTTTTATCTCTTGAATAGTCCTCTCTTGATAGTGATATCAAGTGTGATGTTCCCTAAAGTGAGACCTTTCATGAACTAAGAAAATCCCCTTTGACTATCTTAAACCAAAAACTTTGGCCACTAAGGATAACACAACTTGCTTGGTGGTGCCCTTGTTTCATGAGTGCCTAGCATAATACAACTTTCTAGCCTTGTGATTGTCGTATGTGGCACCTTATCAAAGTTATCTGGGAGTATAACCTTTGTTATGATTGACATATGGGAACCTACATAATTGGCATGACTTTCCCATTGCCACTTGTTTTGTGGGTTCACACCTTGTAGATCTAGTGTGTGTTTCTAACTTCTTTAGACTTGTCAAGTGTATATCAGACCACTTGTAAGCATGTTTCTTATGGCAACTTTGCATAACACAACTTGCTTGTCTGTGGTTCCATGAGAGCATGTTTGATGGACTTGGCATAACATAACTTGCTAGCTCATCTTTTTTTTTGCATTAATTTTGATGTTGTATCTTGTGTTGCTACTACATTCACATATATCTTTGTGCCTTTGTTGGTTTTCCATGGGACCTTTCATCCTGGGGGCTTGACCATCCTCCTCGATCCTTTTCATCTCATCTTTCTAACATTTGTACAATTAGACCTCTCTTGACTTATTTATTTACTTTAGTGCGAGTTTGATCGTAGGGCTCATAATCTCACTAAAGTGGGGGCTAAATGTAGTGTAGGAAAATGTACTTTAAATTTTCACACTATGTTTTCATCCCTTTAATTAATTGGACTTAATTAAGCTTTTAATTGTCTAAATTATGCATTCCTAAGCTTTATTCCCATTTTTTGAAAGGGAAACAAACATTAAACAAATGTTAACATTATTTTAAACACCTTAGAAATTGTGTGTCCTAGATTTAGGTCCTAGGACCCATTCACCCAAGGGCGAATGGGTCCTCATTAAGTGCCAAGACCCAATTTTTAATATGTTTTTGGTGGCATTTTAATAATTCAAATTCAAGTTTCAAATGTTGGCTTATGGAATTTAAGTTTTGGGAAATTAGATAAACACCTATAAATACATAGTTATTTTACAAATTCATTCCTAACACACTTTATGCGAGAATTTCTAGAAAAAATATTATCATCAAGGCATTGAAGAGAAGATTTATCAAGCATCTACAACAAAAATCAAGATCATATCATCATGTCAAAGTTATGTTGTTCATATTATGTTTTGGAGCTAACATTGTGATGTAGGTTTCAAGCATTCAAGCATCAAATCAAGTTGTCATTCAAGCCAATTCATGCAAGATCCAATCCTTATAGTGATGTGTTGGACTTGAGTCCTCTAAGGGTAGCCATTAAGGGTTTGGTGAGTTTTGACATAACATTGTTCTTTCATTAATCCTTTTCATTTGTCATTATCTTTCATTATCAAGGTTTAATTACCAAATCGAGGTTTTACCAAGGAAAACCCATATTCACCAAAAACAAACAATTTCTCCCTCTCTTTGTGTTTGCAGATTTGCAAGTGAAGAAGGATTGAAGATTGATCAAAAGTGAAAATTTGCAAAGTTTTCAAAGTTGTCATCAAAGTTGTCAAGCCACAAAAACTCATTTGAAAATTTATTTTCGACTTTCTAACAATGGAATCCAGAGGAATCGGGAGTGCAAATCCAGGATCAGAGGATTGTGAAATCAAATTTTGAAACCTTGTGTAGAGACCCATTCACCCTGGGGTGAATCTGTCCTAGCAGGAAACTCAACAACCATTTTTGGTGATAAGTGCACATCAGTTTTTCCTTCTCATATTTTCCTGTAGCTTGTTGTTTCTATTTGTGCTATCCTTTAAATTAGCATTTCAAGTTTTACATTGCATAATTGAGTTCATTAGGCATTTTATTTTCATCTCCTAAAAGTGCATTTCAGTCATATTTGTCATTTTCTGTCATAAGGGAACAATAAATCCCCTAATAAGGTTGACTCACCTAAAGGTTGAAAGTCAATCCTACCTTTGGGAGATCTCTTTTCCTAATGAAATTAAAAGAAAAATAGGTGAATCATACATTACAACAACATCAATTCATTCACCCCATTTTCCATCATTCCATTCAAACACCACCATTTTTCTTTGTTTCAGTTGTAATGGATATGTATCTCTGAATGGGAAATTTTCCTGAAGACGCTTGTCAAACTGTAATTAGTTTAGTTCTTATGAAATAAAGGAATTTAGTTGTTTTCATGATTTTTTGATTAGTAGTGTGTATTCGATATCTCCTGTGAGCATAGAAACTTGAGAAAGGGCCACTCGAGGTACTACCAATCCATTTTTTTCTGCATTAGATTAGATGTTATATTGTTGTATCCATTTATTTGAATTCTCACTTATATGTATGTGAATTCCATTAATGATGTACTGTAGCATGAATTACATTCTATAATATTATGTTGAGTTAGTCTTTGGAGAAGTTAGGAGTCAGGAGTCAGTAGTGTTAGTTAGTTGTAAGTTTAGATTCAATAGTTAGTAGTTATAGTGTTAAGCAGAAGGTACCCGTAGCATACACAATAGATTCATGTTATTTCCCTTGATTTGCAATTTGATAGTTTATTTTCCTTTCCAATCGTTATAGTTTTCATTACATCTGTGACCACCTATGTTTCATTGATATAGGGTGTTCTTAGGATCCTTGAATGCACATATAGTTCTAGCACTGTCAAAAGATTACAAGCCTTGGTTGATAATTTAGCAAAGCCTTTGTGAGGGTTTGATGAACTATTCAGTTAGGAACCTATCCTCTAAATTGTGTGTCCACTCATGAAAATCAAGTTTATTGAACATTAGAAAGGCCTTACAATAATCACATTGAAATGAGTAATAATTGAGGTGAGGTTTTTTTTTGAGATCTTGACATACTTGGATGGAAGCGTTAAAGTTTAGGCTTGCTAAATTGGGAATGGTGTTGGAAGTCCCTACTTGTCAAATTCAGAAATTTAACTATTGGGAATCATTTAAAGGAACATTGTTGGAGTAGGATATAATAGTTAATGAAACATGTGTGTAGGAATCCTTTGAGAGAAACTTGGTAAGGAGAACTATGTGTGACTTTGATTTGTTTGGAAGCGGGTATGTAGGTGGTCCTTGGGGAAATGATGTCCCTGTGACTTCAAGTCCGTAGGGGAAAGGGTCTAGGGGGCATAACTCTTATATTTTTGGGTTGTTTCCAATTGTTTTGACCTTCTCTCTTCAATAGGCTTCTGATGAGGCTTTAATGGGTATTAGATGGTTATAATGAAAGAGTTAAGAAAACCTAAGAACTTGTATTTAATACATAATGTTTTTTTGAATAGTTATTCAAATGAAGGTAATGGATTGGACTACTTGGTAGTGGTTACATGTCGAGTTGGTCTCATCTTGTGTGGGTTCTAGGTGATTTCTTTTATGTGTTGAAAAAATAAACCTCAAACTTATATGGCTATGTATAGGCTCGTAAATTAGTTGATTGTGATCTACTTATTCGTAATTAGGAATCTCTCTTCCAGTTATAGTGCTAATTTTGGTGCAGGTGCTAACTTTTATGATAATAGATGGAGTAGGACCCTACAAGGGCATAGGTCAAGGTGGTAATCCTCTAACAAGTAGGCTATTCCTATCCATCCTAGGTGATCATTGATGGAAAATCCTATGTCCCACTTAGAGATAAGCTTATCCATGCTCGAGATTGAAAGGAGTCAAAGAGCATACTATGTTAGTGGACTGTTAGCCATACCACTTGGATAGCAGGATAGATTTTGGTAGGTGCATGTGGGCCTTGGGGCTAGTGGCATGTCAGAGATGCATACCCCATGTTACTCTAGAGGCCTAGACAAATTTCACCAGAAGCATGTGGGCCTTGGGCCCAACGGCATGCCGATGATGGGCATCCAATGTATGCTAGATGGTTGGATGGTTTTTCACTAGCAGCATATAGGAGATGGACCACCTTGTTTGCTTAGTTGTCTGATGGACTACAAGGAAGAGAGTTTCTAATGAATAATAGGTAGGTAATAGTTGTACATGTCTAATATTATATTTTAGCCTATCTTGATGTGGAAAATGGTGTCTTGGATTATTAGGGGTAGGTAGCCCCTTTGGATCATGAAGAGATATGAACCTATATATAATTGAGTGTGTTTATACATTAATGCCTCCCTAAGCACTTGTGTAAATGGCCTAGGGTAGTGCTCATTGTTATATTGGTGCCCTTGCTTGCAATGACATTGAGTAGTATGGGATTCTTGGTTGTTGTCATAGCAGGCTTATGTAACTATGAATTAGGTAGTGAGTTGATGCATGCAATAGGTTGCATCCATTTCCACTTTACCTATTGTTACTTATGTGAACATGTGATGCATTGTGTGGATTATCACATTGGATATATGTGATGTATTCTCAAGCTAGTCATTGTTGTGATGTGATGTACATATGAGCCTATTACTAATGTACTTGTGATGTGTATGAGCTAGTCTCCTTATATATGTGTGATGCATGCTCAAGATAGTCACTGTGTATATGTGATGTATGTTAGAGCTAGTCACTAGGTATGTATAATGTATGCTTGAGACAATCACTATGTATATGTGACATATGTTGAAGCTAGTCATTGGCTATTTATGATGTATGATGGAGCTAGTCATTGTTTATATGTGACGTATACTAGAGCTAGTCATTGTATATGTGTGACATTTGTTGGAGCTAGTCTCTATGTATATGTGATGTGTATGAGTTGGTCACCTTGTGTATATGTGATGTATGCTCGAGTCACTCACTAGGGGAATTGGGGAATTATGGAATAATATGACCCCTATGTATTTGTATAAATTTGTACACTATAGATTGGTAATGTTTGGTATGGAACCAACATTAGATGGTAAATAGTTATTGTTATATAATGATTGGACTAAGTTTAATGAATAGTTATGGTTTAAAGGTGAGATCATAGATCTCATACAAGAGGAGAGAATGAAATCCCTCTAATAGTGGTAGGCAAACTACAAATCCTCTAATTTCCTATGAAGGGATACACAGGTAGGGTCATCAAGAATGAACCCTCGAGGCTTAGGTCTAGGTCTAGGAATGACCTTAACTTGGGAGCTTACCACTCCTATACATATAAACATATAAGTGGTGAAGTCAAGTTGAGGCCACCATGATGAATGGAGAAGTTTTGAAGTTAGCACTTCTAAGCTACAAGGAAGATGCTCAATCAATTAAGTTTGGTATTTGTTTTGAATTAATTTATGAAAAAAATAGTAGCGTCCGAGGGGTGGTTGTTACACTTTTATGAAGTGGCAACTGCAACCCTAGTTGAGATTTAATATTTTTTAATTTTGGAAAAAGATAATTTAAATTTTGTTTGTCTTCTTTCATAAGAGTACTAAATAGTTATAAAATTAGTTTAATGATTTTAAAATGTTTGAGTAGGAGATTCTAGATTTTTTGATGCAAAGGAGAAAATCATCTTAGATACTTCTTAGAATGATTGACATAGCCTCTTTATATTTGAAGAGATTTAGAAGATCAAAATTTAGATTTCTATATGAAGGTTATTTTTCTCAACCATAAACTTCTAGTCATGAGTTCAACTTTTATTTTAATTTTTCATACAAAATAATCATTTTCATTTTACATATATAATATCTATGAGATTGAGAATGTTTGAAATGCCATAATAATTTAATTTAATTTAAATAATATGTACAAATATTATTGAATTAAAAAAACATAACACATGTTAATCCAAATTCCAAATTTAAATAGAAAAATAAATGAAATGCATCTCTTTATTATTTACCTATATAAAAGAGTATTTAATGAATGTAAAGAAGGGGATTTCCCCCCCCCCTCCCCCCCCTTATAACTAAGATATAAATTGAAGGAAGAAAGAGGTGTTTCAAACACCTACACAAGACAAATACTACACAACTCAGATAAAACGACAATCATGTAATAGTGGCTCCTAGTTCAGGCATGGGCCCATGCTCCTTTTGTTTCACTACTTCAACAGTGGGTCTCTGAGAAAATCCAGAGAGGCATGTATTTCAAACACAAAAAATAAAAAAGTTAGAGTTTACAGAAAGATTTAGAAATAGTATTCCTTCTTCATCACTTCAATGGTTACTTGTTGTGAACATTGAAAACTCATAAATGCATATGTTTGAGAAACTTGAAAGAAAAATAAATTGAATTTTCCCAAGAGGATGAGAAACAGTTTCTTTCTTTCTCTTTCACCTCTTCAAACCCAAAGATACATGTAATTCAAACATTAAAAACAAAATGAATTCAATTTTGAGAGGAGAATGATAAATAATATTCCTTCTCTTTCATCACATATATAATTTCGATAATCAAAAACTAAAATAATATATAAATATATTTTATAAAGATATTGAGAAATAAATTTCTTCTTTTTCACCACTTCAATTATATCTTTTAGAAAACTCATAAATACATTTTTTAAGACATCCAAAAATAGAATGAATTCAAATTTAGAAAGAGAATGAGAAATTTTATTATTGCTCTTCCACCACTTGAGCAGTGATAAGTTTAAGAAATCTCTCCAAAAAAATAAAAATCTTGACGAATCTTTCATTTTTTGGTGAATCTTTTCTTTTTAAACAAATTACATGGTGATGACTGACTAGTTTAAGGTGTAGTGCTTGTGTTTATAATTCCTTAATATTTTAAATTCTTTTTCATCACTATTGATTTTAGATTTATGTTTTATTTTAGATCATATGAGCATTGGATGAGTATATTTTCACCCACAAAATTTAACTTCAGTTGTTAGATTCTAAATCTTCAACGATCCAAATACAATTTCAGTCTTGATGGGAATTGAAGCTCTGTGGGTACATTTTAATTTATGTAATACAATTCAGCCATTAGATTTTAAATAAAATCAATGTTGATGATTAAAAATTGATGATATGACATTAAAGTAATCAATAATTATTTATTATTATTGATGAATTAATTTCATTTTCTACCATAACTTATAAAATTTAGATGAATCTGATTATTACAAATTTTTTAATTTAAAATTTTAATAAAATATTATTTTTTACAAAAAAATCACTGCACTTGAGCAGTAGTGATCTGAACCACATTTTGACGGAAAACAAGAAATATAAACAAGAAAATGAAATATGAAAATTGATTTATTTTTTTCGCTTTTACATATTTTCTCACCCCTACAGTAACAATTTCAACATCCACGGATACATTTTCATGAAAAGAGAGAGTTCTAATATAGAAAAAAAAGAGTCTTGTAAACTAACCAGAAGCTAACCCCTCTCATCTTGTTTTGATTGCAAAAAACTTCTCGTTAAGGTCGTGAAGTCCAAAATGAACCTCTTCTGCCTAAGAATTTAATGACTATGGTCTTCGTCATGATCTGCAATTTATCTCTTGCTTCAACAACATGATCTCTATTTGTCATTACAATAAATCACAAAAATAAGACCTTGAGTATTGTAGACAAACATGTCTACTTTTAAAAATCATGTTATGTTTCTCAATAATTGACACTTAATCTATGACTTGGCTATGTATTTTTTTTTTTGCAGTAGCATTCAAGTGATGTCACAAGATTCTACAAGATAGTGCCAGTTGAACTCAATTTTGTTTTTGAAATGGAGAATAGACACTTTACATTAATATCCAACTAAAATAATTAGGAAAAATAAATTATCAATAAATGTTTGGTGCACATTAATAGAAGCAACATAATACACCTTATTAATGTGGTGAGTCAATTTTTACTCCAAATTTCCTAAATTTTCATGTTAAAATCTTCTTTGAGCATTTATTCAAAGGGAGATGCATTGTGCTTAAATCTAGAACCATCTTCACAAGTGACAACAAATATACAATCGTCGAGTGTTTGTCTTTCTTGAACAAGTTTGCAATCCTTTGGCGTTCATTATCAACATGTCAATGCTTTTACCCAATTTGTCATCTTCACCTCAAAAATGACTTCCAACAAAAATGAAACCATTGTCACAAATGAAAACCATGTATGCGACTTGAAACTAGAAGGGAATTGTAGAAATATGCAAAAATTATTGGGAGTTAAAAGAAACAGAGAAATACCATGTTATCTAATGAGGACTATCTAAGGTTATCTAAATTAGTTCCAGGATGTTGTTTATTTATCAAGTTAGCGACATAGGTTGGTAAATTTCCAATAGGCTTAATGATCATACCTAAATTTGAAAGAGTTTTAATTGAAGCAAACAAAGAAGTTAATGTAGCAGTACCACAAAAGAAATTATTTTCTATTGTCAATCCCTTTGAAAATTTGTTTTTTTATTGGCGCAATTAACTTGCTTGAACATATGCTTTATGCTACATACATTTAGTCAAGTAAACTCAAATAAGATCGAGTACAGAGAAAATCATGCAAATATTTGTCAATCATGTAAAATACTTTTTAACATTCTGATATATTTAAGTGGTCAAGCTAGCTCTAATAAAATTAGATGGGAAACTTCTTTCAAAATGCCTCTGAACATTAACAAAATTCCCTATCTTATTTTACCCTTAACAAATCTAGAAATTGAAAATTGATTCTTGGGGAATAATTAAAAACATGTGACAGGGAGTAGAAAAAAATACATAGCCTGATATATTTGATTTGAAACACCAACTTTCTATAGTATTTATGGCATTTGTTTCCAAAAATCTATTTTGAATAACCATGGAAGCTTAAAATCTCAAATAAATTTGGCAATTGACAGTCTCAATACCTTATTTTCTTGATTGACAATTGAAGTAACATGTTTTTCATAAATTTCTCTACTATATACTAATTTACATAACAAAATTGTAATATTTTCTTCTTTCCTTTTTTTTTCCATTTGCAAAAATAGAGTACATATCCAAATGCAGAGTGTTGAATAAAGTTATAAACCATATTTTCTAATTGAAAAAGGACTATACAAAAGCATAATGTGAAGCATAATTGAATATAATCATAATATATCAAGTGCCAAACCAAAGAGGTATATCTGTAACAACAACCCCTCAATTACTACTAATTTTTTTCTTTTTCTTAAATCAATTCAAAATAAAATACCAAACTTAATCAATTGAGTATGCATCTTTCATGTAGCTTCAAAGTGCTAACTTCAAAAATTCTACATTCACCATGGTGGCATCAACTCAACATCACCACTTAGATGCTTACACATAGGAATGAGAAGCTCCCATGATTAAGATCATTCTTAGACCTATACCTAAGCTTCAAGAGTTCATGATGACTCTGCCTATGTATCCCTTCATAGGAAATCAGAGGCTTTGTAGTTCACCCACCAATGCTAGAGGGGGCTCATTCTCTCCTCATGTATGAGATCTTTGATCTCACCTTTAAATCATGACTATGTACCATAAGTGTCAGCTATCAACTTAGCCCAAATATAATATAATTATATCAACTCACCATCAAGTGTTGGTTCCATACCAACATTACCAATAAGTAGTGTGCAACATACACAAATATACAAGGGTCATATCATTCCAAAATCCTCCAATTCCCATAGGAAGTGAATTGAGTGTGCATCACATATACACAAGGTGATTAGCTCATACACATCACTTATACATAGTGATTGGTTCCAACATATATCACATATACATAGTGACTAGCTCCAACATATGTAGCATATACACAAAAACTAGCTCCATCATATGTCACATATACATGGTGACTAGCTCCAAAATATATCACATATACATAGTGACTAACCCCAACATATGTCACTAGGTCTCAGGCGGCCAGTCCTGGTGATAGCGCCATGACTTCCATGTCTGGTGGCTCTTCAGATAAGTCTTTGTCTGCGCAAAGGAATAATGATGAAATCTCTAAGACTATGGTGGTAGGCATTCATCTTCAGGATAATAATGAGCTGGCCTGGCTTGACAAGGCGATGCAAGTGGAGGAAGGTTGGATTACTGTAATGGGCAAGAAAGCTAAAATCTCTAGGCCTTCTTTTGACATGAATCTCCGCTCCCACAAGAAAAATGCTAAATGTAAATCTTGAAGAGTCTTGTTTTGGAGCTGGTTTTTGGCTGGCTGCAGGCTGTCTTTTCTACAGCCGTGTTCATGTTTGTAAAGGGTTTCAAGTCCCTTCAAAACTTGTTTTAACCTTTATAAAAAAACTCCAACATATGTCACATAAACACTATGATTAGCTCCAACATATGTCACATATAGTGACTATCTCTAGCATACATCACATGTACACGATGACTAGCTCCATCATACATCATAAATACCCAATGACTAGTTTTAATATATGCCACATATACACAGTTACTGTCTCGAGCACACACACACACACACATATAAGGTGACTATCTCATACACATCACAAGTACAATAGTGACTAATTCATATGCACATCACAAGTAAAATAGTGATTGGATCATATGCATATTACAAATACAATGATGATGATCTATCATGTACACATCACATTACAACATGGACTAGCTCGATCACACATCATAAATATCCAGTTTGACAATCCATACAATACATCACATGTTCACATAAGGACCAATAGGTAAAGTGGAAATGGATGCAACCTATTGCATGCATCAACCGACTACTTGATTCACAATCACATAAGTCTACAATGACAACAATCAAGCATCTCATACTACTTGATGTTGACACTAGCAAGGGAATGTCAATATATCGATGTACACAACCCTAGGCCATTAACACCAATACATAGGGAGGCATTAGTATATGAACAAACTCACTTGCACATAGGTTCATATCACTTCATGATCCCAAGGGATTACCTATCCCTGATAATCTAAGATATCATTTTCCACATCAAAATAGGCCAAAAATATAATATGAGGTTGGTCCAACTATTACCTACCTATTCTTAATTAGAAACTCTATTCCATGCAGTCTATCAGACGACTAAGAAACCAAGGACATCCATCACTAGGATATTATGCTCTTTGAATATTACCAATATCAAGCCTCATAGTAATGCTCCTTGACTACTGTCAATCTCGAGCATCATAGTATTGCTCCTTGACTATTATCAATATCAAGCATCATAGTATTGCTCCTAAACTATTGTCAATCTCGAGCATCATAGTATTGTTCCTTGACTATTATCAATCTCAAGCATCATAGTATTGCTCCTTGACTATTGTCAATCTAGAGCATCATACTATTTCTGCTTGACTACTTTCAATCTCGAGCATCATAGTATTGCTCCTTAACTCATGCTTAGCACTATAACTGGAGGATAGATTCCTAACTCAAAATAAGTAGACCATAATTGACCAATTTAGAATCCTATACATAGTCATATAAGTCTGAGGTTAATTTTCAAAACACATAAAAGAAATCACCTAGAACCAACATGAGGTGATCTCAACTCAGCATGTAACTTCTACCAAGTAGTCAAATCTATTCCTTCATTTACCTTGCTTTCAAAAACACATTATGTATTAAATACAATTAATCAAGCTTTTCTTAGTTATTCCATAACCATCTAATAAATGTTTGGCTTCATCTAAAGCCTACTAAAGAGAGAAGATCAAACCAATTAGGAAAAACCCCAAATATGGGAGTTATCCTCACTAGATCCTCCCTACAGACTTGAGCTCATAAGGGCATCCTTTGCCCAAGGATCGCCTATGTACCTACTTCCAAATGGATCAAATTCACATGTAGTTCTCCTCACGAGATCTCTCAAAGGATCTATACATAAGTGCTCATAACCAAGTTTTTATTAAGGTTCTTTTTCTATTATTAATGCTTAATAGTAGGTACAAAAGCATTTAACTAAGCTCACAATATAGTAAACTTATACTAAAGAACTTCCAAGCTCTCCAGTTGACTTCCCACTAATGTTAATTCCTAACTCAATGTGAGCATCCCATAACCCTTGCAATTACCTATCAAGGATACCTTGCAACGTTTGGTATCCTAATGTTAACATTTATAATATAAGATTTTATTGAGGATTAGAATGAGATAACATACAACATGATTTGGTATTCTTATACATCACAAGTATATTGGTTCTTGATATCTTGAACTACTATATTATAGTAATGAGAAATCCCTTAACTTTCATGTATGAGAATAGCCCATTAGAATAAATATCACCATTAGGATAAATTTCCTAGTAATAAGGGGGATCAACACTCAAGGTCTATTCACATTATGATATTATACTAATATGGTCAATCATCATGATTATATTAAAAATTAGAACGCCATACCTTTATAAGGACATACAATATTATTACAACTTCGAAAGACATAACACAATAGTTATAAATTTTCTTCAAGTAGAGTCAATATGCAAGCTGACTCTAGACTATTGGTAACACTAAATTCATTGGATCAACATCTAAGGTATACATCCAATAACAATATATTCTTAATCTCTTAATATTCTTTATAGGTAATTTTAGTTGCCTTATGATGCAATCACAATGTTCTTATATTAAATATGACCTAAATTGTTAGATTCACAATGATAATTTTCTAGCGAGTAAGAACATCTATTCCTCATACTTACCAATTAGCACTCTTCAAGTCTAATAGGACCTTATAGCAGTCCTAATTCACCTTGAAATATCAAGCTAGCAATACTTTCATCAATATACAAATTTTACATGGATACTCTACCAAAATTGAACACAGGTACTTCAAAATATTGTTCAATTTAGAAGATCATCCGCCATGAATTAAGCTATAATATCCTTCATTTGCATAATAATTCCCATATCAAGGTTATCATATTTATAAGGTCATTAGTTGTCATGTAGTCATATAAAGCCTTTACCATGTAATATCAACATGTTAATAAAGGTATCAAGTTGCAACATTGAAAATATATTTAGTAAAGTGTATACGTAATGCCACTAAAGGAAGTCAACATTGCTTACATTATTATGAAACCATGAACCAAGGCTCATATTAATTATTTCTTATTCTCATTTCATATTATAATATTATCTTACAACTAAAGATTTGACCTAGAACTCTTTGCCATCTTATTTCCCTCAAAGTTCGAACACAAATTTATTCAAATATTAGTCTAGTTTACAAAGTTACTTCCTTAGGCTCTAAGGCGTCAAGCAATAACTCCTAGTTTCAAAGGGTGGTTTGTTGCAATGATAGATATATGTAGCCCAACAGAGGAAATATGGAGGAAGCTATAATCTCCTTTATGGAAGTCAATATTGGGTTTTGATCGAGGAACTTCATAGTTGTTACAAATTCATCTAGTAAGTATGCAACATTAACCAGATTAGCAGAAAAGTGTTGATTAATTATATGAGTGCATGAAACAGAGACCCCAGAAGCTCTTAGTTTACAGGCTCGTGGTAGCCACTCGCATCATAAAATGTGATTAATAATACTTGTTAATGCTTTTAAATGGATTCAACCACAACCCTGTTTTACCTTGCCAATAGATACCAACCTACCCAAATAACCCTCCTCTGAGATTCAATGAGCAATGAATATATTTTATTTAGATGGATCTTTTTGTTTCAACAATTCAAAGAAGGAAACATGAGTGGCAAATTCTACCTCTTTTCCATCAAATCACACCATTCTCGCTCCAGTCACAACATATGACAAGCTTGCTGCAAAAAGATCTTCTAGAATCATAGAAGGGCTCCCAGGTGAATGAATACATGTACAAATCTTGTTTGCTCCTCAACAATAACATACGGGAATGGTGGATTTCCATTGCAGCACCATCCTTTTTGGACAATGAATCACTCCTCGAAATGCCCCTATCAGTCACGCTACACTCCCAAACGTGGCTCGAATCTATCCCCACCCAACTCTCAGATGATCTCCATCTCTTTTCTTTTCCTCCAAAATATTGCATGTAAAATTCCTCTAACCTTTATGCCTTCGTGGATGTCCACAGTCCATTCCAAAAGCTCCCATTCAATGTGGGCGGGGATGATATTGGCAACGGTTATGGAATTTGGCTTTGCAACTACCAACTGCATCTGCTTAAAAGTTTGCAACACCTTTCCAACAAACCCATTCTGTGCATATGCTGCAATCATTGCATTCATTGAGATGGCATCACATTCCCCATTCTGGGCCATGGATTTCATCAAAAAGGTTTTACATCACCTCCCTTTAAGGCATCTACATTCCTTCATCTTTTCTCACATGTGTTTCCTTATTCCTTGAATTTGATGGATGATCATAGCCTATTCAAGACTTTCCTCCTACCTTAGGCAAGGAGAATGCTGGCTACTGTTGTGGAACGTGGATTTTACACCCGCCAATTGCATTTGCTTGAAAGTTCTAGAGCCTTTAAAAAAATCCATTTCGTGCATATTTGGCTTTGAATGCCAGTTTGTCCTCTGATCGGCAATGGGTGGAATGGTTATCCTTTTCCTTGCCCCACACTATTCCTTCGTTATTACTAATTTAATGCACTCGATTTGTATTGAAGTCGTTGGGAGGGGGTGTATTTGATGACTGTAATACGTGCCTTTATCAACAATTTGCAGTTTTCCTTATTGATGGGGAGGGTTCCCATGTTCTCTTAATGGGAGAGACGCTTCCCTTACTTTCCTTACACCATGCTCCTTCACTACGAGCTGTCTCCTTGGTCTTCTATCTTCTTTCCTTTTGACGGGGATGTGACAATATCTTTGTGTGTGTCCATTATCAGAGCTAATTTCCTTGCGGAGTGTAAGGTAAATTTACTAAATTGGTAATGTTGAATTAATTCTAAGTTAAGCCATTGAGTTAGAAAATTAATTAATTAACAATTGTTTTTCGATATGAGGTTTAATATATCAAATTGTGTCAATGGACTCTTGATCTGTTGGTGAAGTTGAATGGTTCTTAATGATTCCACCAGGGATCAAGTCTTGCTGAGTGCAAGGCTCTGACATCATCGTAAGGGATGAGGCTGGGATTGTGCCTTGGACGAATTTGGCGGAATGGATACCCCACAGTCCTTGACTCTTAGCCAAAGAGGTTTGGCCCTAGAAGGCTCATGCTTATGTACTAGGTAGCTAAAAATTGTTTGTGGATGACCTCCATATATATATAACACCAAATTGCCACCTTGATAGATTATGGAAAAAAATCCTCCACCTTTAATCTTTATATATATATATTACACCAAATTGCCACCTTGATGGATTATGGAAAAAATCCTCCACCTTCAATATTTAATTAAATTAGCTCCATTTATCATGTTCTTCAAATGAATTTTGAAAGACAAATATCTAGTGCCTCTTCGAATGTAGAGCATTGTTGTTTTGTCTTGCCAAATGGATAGGAGTAAGATGTGTGCTTCTGCTCCCATTTTAGCACTTCTAGATTATTTCTATGTTCACGAATTCATTCTATAATGATGGACAAAATTTTCAACATGTGAAAATTAAAATACAAGAGTGTTTTGAGCTGCTATAATGATAAGTTCCTTTATACAGAAGTGAATTGATCACACAAGTACCTAGCTTTTGAGAGGCATGTAGTAGTTGTTTTATTCCCATACTTTTCTCATTGTGATGTTTACTATCTTAACTTGTACATTACTCTTACATGTGAGAATTTAACATTGTAGTTGACCTTCCTACTTTTTACACTGTTTTTAAGTAAACATCACAATAGATTGATGCTATCAAATAATTACATGGTTGTAAAGTAGTATCAAAGTTTGCTACAATATTATGCAAAAATAGTGATTTTTTTGAGAATGCAAATTTCAATGACACACTATCTCTCTTTCTCACTACATTGCTTTTTATTAGGTAAGCAAGGTTTTGAAAGGGCTTTGACCCTTGTATAAGGAGAAAGATAGAGCATTAAGCACAACCAGACATCAAAGCACAACCAAGTAGAACAACTAAGAGACTATAGAATACAAAGCATTACAAAACTTGATACACCCACCAACCAACTCATGGTGGTTTAAAAAATTGTTCCGAAGAATTTTTATTTATCATAGTATAAGGGTTGTTCTTCTCAAACCTTGTTTTTTGGTACAGGGAGAAAACATAAGGCCACTGATTGATCCAATAGGTTCCAACCCCAAAGTTTTAAAAGTGGATTCCAACATCGAGGAATTCCCTTTAAAAACTTCATTCTGAAACTCCTCAAAGGGACTAGTGTACTCCATAGAAGATGCCATTTTTTCCTTTTTCTTCCAAACAAAGTGTTGTTTCTTATTACTCAAGCAAGTAGTGGAGGCATAACCCACTTTATCACAAGAATTATACACAATCAAAGAGTCTTCATATTCGATTTGCTACACCCTCTTTCCAAAATTTGAAGGTAATTTGAGTGGGGAGCACTAGGTTATTCTCCACAAACACACATAATCTAGTGAACAACAAATACTTCTTAAATATGGTGATCTTATTAGTAGCGGAGTATTGCCCAAAAGAATTAGTAGTACTCATAAAAATATGTTCATGCCAATACTCCAAAGGTAGCCCTAGCAAACAAACCCAAATAGGAAACTTGAAAGTGTCTTTCATTGGGTTGAAACCAGGAGACCAATTTTTAAGACAAAGGCCATTCAAGCCGAGAAGCTAAGAGCCATCTAGAAGGACCCTTGAACAATCCTCCAGGCACGAAAAAGAAAAAGGATAAAAACCATTCAACATAACAGTTACCTCATCTTGGCCTCTTATTTTCCAAACTTGAAGAACCCATCTTCTAATAGTATCGATATTGGGACGATTGCCACAAAATATCCCAACAAGCGAGCTCTTAAGCCAAGTCAATGACTTAGCAAGGAGAGAATCAAAAATATCAATTTGAAACTATCCATCCTCCTTAACCTCTAAGGAAATCCCATTTGTCACATCATAGTCATAACCTAACTACAGGTTAGACGTACAACATACCTTTGCATTAAGCTCCTCCACAACCCTAAGGTTTAAAGTAGGGACAACAACAAGAGGAGAATAAACAACAACCACAGGAAGACCAATACTCCCAACCCTCACATTACAATCCTTCCTCACAATTTTTTTTTCAAAAACCTTAGGAATCAAAGTCGAAATAGTAGGAGAAGGAACATGAACATCAATAGGAGAAGAGGAAACAAAAGGCATACAAACAATCGAGGCCTCAACATTTGAAGGGAGAAGAAAGCCTTTTTGAGACTTGTAAACAAAGCATCATTATGGGGTTTCTCCATAGACTTCACAACCTCACACCTTTATGCCTTAAGAAAAGCCTCAAAAATCATGTCAAGAAAAAGTTTGTCCTCGTCAACAACCCCTTCACAAGCCTAGGCATCTTCCTTAGAAAAACAAGCAACAAAATCACCATTTTTTGCATTACTCGAGATAGATCTATCATCAGAAGAATATATTTTTTCCTTTGTAAGGGATAGAGCCTTCATCGATGGTAAAGCAACAAAACTAGAGGAAAAATCATCTTCCTCATCCCGTTCTTGATGCAGAAGCATCTAGGGCAAAGAACAATCCTGCATCATGAATTTTGTATTTGTTGTTCAAATAAGGGCTGAGCATGTTCTATCGGTGAGACATTCCCCCACGTCCCAACGGCATACCGATGGTATTGGAAGGGATGGAGTGCATCAACATGAGGTTCTTTCATTGGCGAGATGATATTTGTTGTCTTACCAATAGCTTTTTGTCAATGAGATGTTTCATGGTTGGCGGGACTCCATGGGAAGTCTCCACGATGGCCCGATACCTCTTGTGTGTTTGGTGATATACATGTTTGTCAGCAGGAGTGAGCTTTGTTAGTAGGACACTATATTGGGTCTCCCCAATAGGCTGATGGATTTCCTACAATGTTCATTAGTGTTCATCAACGAGACTTCTTTGTATTGGTGGGAGATGTGGGCGAGTCTCTCTGATGGGGAAAAATCAATGTGACATGGTAGTTTTGGAGGAAATGAGATGGAGTCTTAGCGACATTCTGATGGAGGTTGATACATGGAGATGGTGAGTTGACACAATCGACGAACCCAGTGGCGACACATGACACAATAGCATTCGTCGATTTGCATCGTTGTTGCTAATCAACTAGGTCAAACAAATTTATGGGCATGCAGTGAATGATTGGAAAACAACTTACTGGGGAACAAATAAGAATTGATGTTACAGACAACCATGTAACTGCCAGGAAAATCTGAGTGACCATTGGATGACATGGCGATACTACGACATGGAGGAGGAATATAGTATATAGAAGAAGGGGGCAAAGTGTAGAGAGTAATGTGATGTAGAAAAGAATGTTGCTTTGTAATTGAGTACCTCTGCATGTAACCGAAATGTGTTGCAAATAAGTAAAAAGAGAGTTGTTTTTATTCTATCTATGTTGTGTCATAGTTTTTTTTGGTTGCAAAATTGTGATAGCTTGATAAGGTTCTCCGGTCTCGACTGCACCAAGTGGTATCAGAGCAAGGTTTGCTCCTCGGAAGGTGTCAAAGCAATTGTGAAGTTCTATAGAGAACTTGTTGTGGGTAAGTGAGCTAGAAGGAAACTTGCAACTATAGAGGACTCGGGTGAGATGGCGCAAAGAGGATGTGGCAAAGGATGAGGGGTGCATAGAGAAACAAAACCTGTCCTGATAGATATGTTGAGAGGGATTGCGGCTAGATTAGAGGATGTCAAAAATGAATAGCGAAGAGGTCATCATGTCAATGATGTGAGTGACAAAGAAGAAGAAGAAAAGGTTGAAGTTGGAGAAGGAGAACAACTAGAACTTGATCAAGGAGAAGAGAGGTTCATTCAAGCCCTAACCAGAATAAATGCCAGACCCCATTTTGACCCTCCTAAGTACAAAGGGAACTTGAATTCCGATGAATTGTTGGATTGGATTACTGAGATGGAGAAGTACTTCGAATTTGAAGGTACTAAAGATGACAAGAAGCTGAAATATGCTTGCACAAAGTTGAAAGGGAATGCATCCTCGTGGTGGGATCATTTGCAGACTGATAGACAAAGAAGAGGCAAGAAGAAGATAAAATCATGGGACCGCATGGTGAAAAAACTGAAAGCAAAGTTCATCCCTACAAACTATCAGATAAGTTTGTTTAGGAAATTATAGAACTTGAAGTAGATAGAGTCCAGTGTCAAGGAGTACACTGAAGAGTTCTATCAATTGAGTATTTGAGCAGATCACATTGAAGATGAGGTTGAGCAAGTTGCAAGATACCTAAATGGGTTGCAAGTGTCCATTCAAGATGAAATAAGTTTTCTCAAGTTGAAAAACATGGAAGAGGCTTATCAATGTTCCTTGAAAGTTGAGGAGAAATTAAACAGAAAGCAACAAAGAAATAACAGGGGTAGAGGCAGAAATGCCCGCGACCGAGGACAAAGCAGTGGTGGAAGAGGATATTCTGTGAAACATGATGGAGAGGGTATCTCTCAAGATACAAGAGGCAAAGGATATTTCTGAGGAAAAAGAGAGTCATCTCAAAGAAGAGGTAATTTTGGAAGAGGAAGAGGTAGAGGATTCACTATTACATGTTACAAATGTGGAGAGATTGGGGACAAGTCTTTTGAATGCCCACAAGTTCAAGGTGGAGGTAAAGGAAAAGAGGCCAGAGTGCATGTGGCCCAAACTAAAGATGAAATGGTAGAAACTTCAAAGCATGGAGAAGATCCAGAGGATGGAGAATCCTTGATGATAAGGAAGATTTTGTTAAGTCCTGAGAAGGTAGAAACATTTGTTTAGAACCAAATGCAATTCAGGTTGTAAGTGTTGTAAAGTAATTATAGATAGTGGCAGCACAAACAATATTGTGTTTGATGAAATGTTGAGGAAATTGGAGTTGAAAAGAATGAAGCATCTTAGTCCTTACAAGGTTTCACGATTGCAGAAAGAGCATCAACTAGTGGTAAGAGAAAAATGCTTGGTTAATTTTTAGATTGGTAAATACAAGGATGAAATACTCTATGATGTAATGCCTATGGATGCCTACCATATCTTGTTGGGAAGACCATGGAAATTTGACCGACAAGTTGTTCATGATGGTAAGAATAATACATATACCATTAAGAAGGATGGTCAGGAATTTACTTTGAATCCTATAAAGGATAATGATGAAGACATAGAAGGTACCTCCGAGGTGTGTTTTGTCGTAGGAAAGTAGTTCCTAAAGGATTTGAAGAAGGATGGTGTTTTTAATGCATTGGTAGCACGACCACCACAAAACCTGACAGCAGAAAAGGAAGAAAAGCTACCGATAGAAATTCAAGGATTGGTTGATGAGTATGTTGGCATAATGATGGAGTTATTGGATGGATTACCATCAGTGAGAGAAATCAATCACTGTATGGATTTTATTCCAGGTGCAAGTTTTCCAAACAAAGAACCATATAGGATGACACCACAAGAGAATGAAGAAATAAATAGACAAGTCCAAGAGTTGTTGGACAAGGGTTTGACTAGGGAGAGTCTCAGTCCATGCATTGTACCTGCAATATTAGCACCTAAGAAGGGAGGTGAATGGAGGATGCGTACAAATTCCTGTACCATTAATAATATTATTACTAAAAATAGATTCCCATTGCCTAGAATGGATGATTTAATTGATTGTTTGAGCAGAGCAAGGTATTTCATGAAGATTGATCTAAAGAGTGGTTACCATCAAATTAGAATTCGTGAAGGGGATGAGTGGAAGACAACATTTAAGATGAAGGATGGATTGTATGAGTGGCTGGTCACATCGTTTGGATTGACAAATGCACCTAGTACATTCATGAGATTGATGAATCAAGTGTTGAAGCCCTATCTTGGTAAGTTTTTTATAGTTTACCTTGATGATATTTTAATTTTCATCAAAACAAAAGAAGAACATTTAGAACATATTAGAACTGTTTTGCAAAGATTAAAAGAAGATAAGTTAATGGCGAATCTAAAAAAGTGTACTTTCATGAAGAAAGAGTTAGTGTATTTGGGATTTGTAGTTTCTGAGGAAGGATTAAAAATGGATCCTGAAAAAGTAAAGGCTATTGTTGAGTGGCCATCACCAAGGATTACTTTTGAAGCCCGTAGTTTTCATGGGTTGGCGAGCTTCTATAGGAAGTTCATAAGGAATTTCAATGGGATATGTGCTCCCATCATGGAGACAATGAAGGGAACAAGAAAGAGTTCCAATGGACAACTGCAACAAAGAAAAGTTTTCAGTTGTTGAAAAGCAAGGTGACAGAATAGCCAGTGTTGGCATTACCAGGCTTTGGAAATTTTTTCCAAGTAGACTGTGATGCAAGCATAACAACAATTGGAGGAGTTCTCAGTCAAGAAGGAAGACCAATAGCGTACTTCAATGAGAAGTTGAATGAAGCCAAGAGGAAATATTTAGTGTATGATCAAGAGTTCTATGCGATTGTGCAAGCACTCAAGGAGTGGATGCATTATTTATTGCTGAAATATTTCGTGTTGTATACAGTTCATCATACCCTATAGTTCATAAAAAGCCAAGGTAAATTGAACTAGAGGCATATGAAGTGGGTTGAATTATTGCAAAGTTATTCTTTTGTGTTAAAACATAGAAGTGGTAAATCCAATAGAGTTGCTGACGCACTAAGTAGGAGAAATTTGTTGTTAAGCGAGGTGAGAGTGAATGTTGTTGGTTTTGATTCATTGGATGAGTTGTATGAGTACGAACTAGATTTTAAAGAGGCCTAGTTAGCCTACAAGAATCCAGTTGAATTGGATCAAACTCCATGGTTGGAGTATTTCATTTAGGAGAACTTGTTGTTCAAAGAAAAGAAGTTGTGCATACCAAGAGGTTCCATGAGGGAGAATCTCATTAGGGAGAAGCATAGTAGTGGATTGGGTGGACATTTTGGAATAAATAAGAAAACTACGTTGTTAAATAAAAGCTATTATTGGCTAGGAATGAGTGTGGATGTCAAGAAAATGGTACAAGGATGAAGAATTTGTCAACATGCGAAGGGTATGAAACAAAATGTACCGGATTGTATCAACCATTTCCAATTCCAGAGAGATCGTGGGAACACATTAGCATGGATTTTGTTCTGGGATTGCCTCAAACTCAACGAGGTAATGATTAAATTTTTGTGGTTGTCGATAGATTTTCAAAAATGGCTCATTTTATTCCATGTTAGAAAACTAGCGATGCCTCCCATATAGAAAATTTGTTTTTCAAAGAAATAGTTTAGTTGCATGGTTTTCCTAATAGTATCATATTTGATTGGGATACAAAGTTTGTTGGTCATTTTTGGCAGAAATTGTGGAAGAAAATAGGCACACATTTGGGTTTCAGTTCAGCCTACCATCCACAAACAGATGGACAGACTGAAGTCGTGAACAGGAGTTTAGGTAATCTCCTTCGATGTTTGATTGGAGACAAATCTAAGCAGTTGGATTTGCTGCTATCCCAGGCAGAGTTTGGCTATAATAATTTGGTGAACATGAGTATTGGAAAAATTCCATTCAATGTGGTGTATGATTTCAGCCCTAGGGGTGTAAATGAACTCAAAGATAGTGTGGACCTGGTGAAAACAAGTGTTGTGGTGGAGGATTTTGCAAAATATATTAGAGACTTGCATAAAGCAGTGAAAGAAAAGTTGGAGAAGAGTACAACTAAGTATAAAGATTCTGCTGATCGTCACATAAGAGAACATGAATTTCAAATTGGAGAACTAATTTGGGTTCATTTAAGAAAGGAGAGGTTTCCACAGGGAACCTATAAAAAGTTAAAATGGAAGAAAATAGGTCCTTGTCGAATCCTATGTAAGTTTTTAGCCAATGCTTATGAAGTAGAACTTCCAGAGAATGTAGATATATCTCCTATCTTCAACGCCAGTGATCTATACAAGAATTTTGACAAAGAGACAAGTACTCAATCACATTCACATGTTAATACAAATTGGCTGAAGCAGCTACCAGAGAAGCAAACTGAAGAAGTAGGCGCAATTATTGATTCTAGGGTTGCAAAGGAAACACGTGGTAAAGAGTTTCCAGAGTACCTAGTTTGCTGGAAGGGAAAATCAGTAGAGGAAGCATCTTGGTTTAAGGCACATGAGCTAGCTCATTTTGGACTTTTGGTTCCAAACTATCCCAAATGTTCTTGAGTCTCCACTCATGGAACTTTTTTCCTACCCTAAGTGTCTGATGTAGGAGCATCTAGGGAAAAGAACAATCTTGCATCATGAATTATGTATTTGTTGTTCGAATAAGGGCTGAGCATGTTCTATCAACAAGAATATTGATATATCGGTGGGATGTTCCCCCATGTCCCAGTGAAATATTGATGCCATTGGCAGGGATTGAGTGCATCGGTGTGAGGTTCTTTCATCGGCGAGACGATATTCGTTGTCTTATTGATAGCTTTTTGTCGGTGAGATGTTTCATGGTTGACGAGACTCCATGGGAAGTCTCCATGATGGCCTAATGCCTCGTGTTTTTGGCAATATACATGTTTGTTGATGGGAGTGAGCTTCGTCGACAGGACATTGTCTTGGGTCTCCTCGAAAGACCGATGGATTTCCTACAGTGTTCATTAGTGTTTATCGGTGAGACTTTTTCATATTGGTGGGAGATGTGGGCGAGTCTCTTCGATGGGGCAAAATTGACATGACATGGTAGTTTCAGAGGGAGATGAGTCAGAGTCTTAGTGACATTCTAATGGTAGTTGATACACGAAGATGGTGAGTTGGAAGAACGAACGAACCTAGTGGCGATACATGGCACAATAATGTTCGTTGATTTGCATTTTGTTGCTAATCGACTAGGTCAAACAAATTTACAGGCATGTAGTGAATTTTTGGAAAATGACTTAATGGGGAACAAATAAGAATTGACATTACAGACAACCATGTAACTTTTGGGAAAATCTGAGTGACCATTGGATGACATGGTGATACTATGACATGGAGGAGGAATACAGTATATAGAAGAAGGGGGCAGAGTGTAGAGAGTAGTTTGATGTAGAAAAAAATGTTGCTCTATAATTAAGTACCTCTACATGTAACTAGAATGTGTTGCAAATAAGTAAAAAGAGAGTTGTTTTTGGTCTATCTATGTTGTGTCATAGTTTCTGTTGGCTATGAAATTATGACAGCCTGATAAGGCTCTCAGATCTCGACTGCACCAGTTCTCGTGCCCAAATATCTTCCTCAGAAGAGATGGCAACAAGGTCAACAACATCACCATCGCCACACCCAAATTTCCAAAAGAAACCAAACCAAAAGTAGGGTTTTGAGGAACCCTCTCCATTCTTTGTAAATCCCTCAGAAGAGCATTGTCGTCCTCTCCATCCACTTCATCTATTGTGTCCTCTTCTTCACCAACACCCACATATAAGGTCAAATTGAAGCCTACATCACCAAGGATTTATGTTGTTTAATTTTCCTCTTCATCCATGTTTTTGTCTTCTTCCTCTCCATGGGTGATTGTTCTCACTACATTTTTGTGCTTAAAATGCATTCATAATTCTCGACATTGTTGGGATTTAGAAATTTTATAATATTGGTTTGATGATTCAATTTTCCTAGCTCAATTGGTAACCTAAACCATGACCAAATGCAACAGGGGCATTTAGAAGTCATCTCTAGCCCATGACCAAGTTTAAGAGTATAGCATTATCTAGAAGAGTCATCTCATGCTAGCACACAATAGAAATTCTCTCATAATTTGAAATCTGATATGATTAGACTAACACCGTACATATAGTGCACGCCACAAGTTCAGCTTGGCTTTGGAGGAATTCTCTCCATTTTGTTCCATAATTTCATTTACAATCATCTCAACCATACCTAGGCTTGTCAAAGTATATTTTCCTTTACGGTTTTGGAAAGGCAATACCTACATTGTTAGTGGTGTTTCTCCTAAATCTAAAGGGAATGTCTCAAATGTATTGGTCCTTTTGTTATTAGAATAATAGACCCTGTGAGATTGATTCAAAGAAGGAATATTTGAGGGATGTTTAACATGAACTACAAACATCTTTACTAATTCCACAGTAAGTCAAAGTTATGAATTTTGCATTATGTATTGTAGACATCTTTAGTTCTAAAGCTAATACTATGAAAACATGTACAATTTAACTTTTCAAACTAGCCATGTGTTGTTTATAATATTGTGAACCCCAATCCTAGACCTGCACAAACATAACAAACAAACACAATATTAGATCCAAATGCAAGTTAGAACTAAGATTCCCCATGGAATTCATCTACAATGCTCAAAATAGGAAAGAAAATGAAGAACAAAACAAGAAATGAAATGAAATCCTATTTAAGCATGCAAACTCTCAATCCCATGGGGAATTGGTGCCAATTTGATGTGGAAATTGGCCCTTTCCCAGCTCCTTTGCAAGCTTGACGATCTTTGATGAAGATTGATGATTATTTGATGCTTCTTTGGAGAAAATACTGCATAACCTAGCTAAGAAATGATAAAAATGGATGAACTTGATATGAATATGATAACTTTGGCTCCAATTCTCCTCCTAAATGAGCATAATGATTTTACATTGATTGTGGCTCCTCAAAACAAATAGAGAAGACCTCTATTTATAAGAGAAAAGGATTGAAGAATGAAATATATGGAGGATGTGGGACTAAAGATGATCCAATGATAAAGTTCCACTTGTCAACATGCCATTAAAGAGAGATGAAGCATATTTTGGAGAATGCACAAAGAGGGGGAAATTTGAAATTCAAAAGATGGCTTGAAAGATGAGGTGAAATATGAAGTTAATACCACATGGCTCAAGAAAAGGACATGTAAGAGACTTTAATGCTTTGTTGGAGAGGACAAGTCCTTTGGGAGGGAGAGTTCAACTTGGAGAATATTCCCACTTTGATGCCTTTTTGAATAAAAAGGAGATTTAATAAATCAATTAAAATTATTTTCATGAGCAAGTGGCAAAAGCTAGAGGATTTGAGTGATTAGGATTAGGATTAATCATGATTTGATTGATTTAAAAGGAGATTAGCTGATTTGACCATTTGATTTAGATTTTTGGATTGAAATAAATCAAAATGAGAGGAAAATGATTTAGACTTAATTAAATAAAGATTTTGATTTATTTAATTAAAGAAGATGGTGTTAGATTAAATTGAATAAAGATTAATTTATTTAATTTAATGGAATGACTTTAGAGATTAATTAAATAAAATGAATTATTTAATTAAAAGAGGGACTATAAGATTAATTAAATAAAAATGATTTATTTAATTAATAGGAGATGATGACTTAATCAGATAAAATTGATTTATTTAATTAAGAGATGAAATGTGATGAATTTAATTAAATAGAGATTATTTAATTAAATGATTAGCAGAGAGATGATTCAGGATGAACTGGTGTTAGTAAAATTAGGATCATGTGTGATTGGTACATTTTCTGTGTCTACAAATATTTAAGAAAAAGAACTTTAAATCTTTCACTTGAAGCTTAATTCAATCCAAATATAGTACGCGATACACTATTCCACTTCTCATTTGTAGCAAATAGATAATATTTCTCACATATTCGTGCTAAACATATCAATTACTCCTATCGCAATGCAACTGTTTAGATTTTAAAAAGCCAATCTTCTACTCTCATCAATTATTTTTGAGATCTAGATTTTAATTCAACAATGCAAATTGGGAGGGATTCCTATGTTGGTGGTATTGCAAAGACTAAGAGAGAAACTAAAACAAAGGCTACTTTTCTAGCATTCCAAGCCATCTAAGAATAAGTCAGTGAGTTTTATCATTGTTCCTGTGACCTCATTAATGATATTTTTAGTCATTCAAACCATTGACCTTTTGAGATCTATTATAGATGATCCTTCTAGCTTCAACTTTAGGCTCACCATGACAATTGTGAATAGATAAGTGCAAAGATGAAAACAAAAAAAAAGTTAAATAAAACCACATGATGTTTTTTAGTAACAAATCAAATAACTAACACTATTACTATGTTGAAAATTTTCCCACGTCTTTTAATATTCAAGTTTTCACATACAACTCAACATTTCTATAGGTGCATGGCCTATTGCATAATTTTAAAATAAATTTAAATGCACATCACTATCATAGCTTGAACCTTGTTACACATTCTACTAGTTGTTATATTTTTTCTTTAACAAGTATTTATGTTTGGTGGTTTTCACATTTTATATGGCTTGTCATATTATAGAGTTACAAAATGCAAATAGATCTTTTAGATTCAATTAAGCCTTATCTTTTTTAATTAATAAAAATATTGCAAATGCAGTGTTGTCGTCATTTTAGTCACCCTTTTTTTAAAACAAAAAAATACCTCACCGAGCACTTAGCAAAATCAAAGGGTCACTTTTCTTGGTCTTTAACCAAGTTCGCAAACCTATATTGAATATCGACATGGTTTCAAAACCTCTTTCTCACCCGACAAGCTTAATCTTGAAAGTATTTGCGTTGGTATTTTTGGTAAGTTGTTAGTTGGTCAAGTGGTTATTGAAATGACTATGTAATCAAAAAATGGAATCAAATGGGCTGAGATCAAAGCAATAAGAGCCTTGGCAGTGTTTCACAAAGTTTTGAAACCTTTGTTGGTTCCTGTCAGGGTTCCCAAAACTCCTTCATTTCCGTCGTGGTTTTCAAGTTAAGCTATAGTTATTTCCCTAAGTGTTGTTTGTAAAAGTAAAAAGAGGTTACAGAAGATTAAGATGTTTTAAAGTTGTTTAGCAAGATGATATATGAGTAGGTTTTCATAACTAAGGCCGACTCCGAAGTATTTTAAGAACCTACCCAGAAATAGATAACCAATGCATTTGAGGGCGAATATTGCTTCATTAACAATGAAATGCTTGTAGAATGAGAAGATACTTATGGAAATAAAGATTTCATTAATGAGAACCAAAGTCATTCACTATGAGCATAAAGTGAAAATATTTGAAGTGGTGAACATAAAGATAAACATGAGATTTCTAGGATATTCCCATAATACAAAGCATTTTGAAAGCCAAAAGATAGATATATTTATTTATATATTTTTCGTAAAACATTTGTATTACATCATTACAAAAACAAGGGATTCAACAACACAAGGGGTCTTAGGCACATAGAGTAAATATGATGAATCTAATGGCCTTGATTACTTCTTGCATACACTCTATCTGTGTAGGGGAGAAGAGGTTCTCATTGAACTCCACAAAGTGGGAAAAGGTTTGCATGTTGTTGTGATCCAATCCAACACACAATAGGGTGAATGCTTGACCAACTCACTCATTATGTAGTGCAAATACAATGCATATTGCATCACCAACCAACCCCACACTCAAATGAATAGAAAGGCCTCTTAGGGCGTAACACACAATAGATATCGTGGCCAAACCATATTCTCAACAACTTGTAACCCCCATTCAAACTCCTGGAGGTGCACAAAATGTTGTATAGATAACACAAAAGGAAACTCGAGTTGTGGACATGCACCTGGGACATAAAGTTCTCGCTAATGATCTTACAGATTACTTCCTCCTCCACATCACTACGGATTAGGAAGATTTCCCTAAGTTGGTCTATGACCAACCTATGAACAATGTTGCACTCGGCCCCATCAATAACTAAAAATCACCTTTAATCTCTAGAGCTCTGTCACTTGATATGCTCGACATGCTTGAAGCAATATATTAAGATTGTGCAAATAAATAGTGATGAAGTTGATTTGTAGAGGGGAAAGAGACAACTAGAGGAGTTCGCTTGAGGGAAATTAATGCTAAAAGTACATCCAAATTGCCTCAAAATAAATGAACTCAATAAGATGATGTGATGGGAACTTAGTGAGTGAGATACAGATGTCGATGAAATCCTCTACATTTAAGGAAATTGCATGGAAGCGATCCTAGGTGGCTTGCCAAAGGTCACCGAAAATTGAATGTGGAAGACATTTCACACGAGAGTAAGCCATAGCAAAATGTCTGCCACATGGCTTGCTTAAATCAAGTGATGATTCATTCTCTTGTCCTATCAATCAAAAAATGGGGATGTAATCATAACCATCCTTAAAAATAGAAAATAATGACTTTGTTATCATAATCTAATAGGGGTTAGTTTTCAGGCAACCTTTTATTCGGCCAAATGGCAGTTGGTTTACAAGAATCAGTTTCCAAGAAACTCCAATCATTATGATGTAAATTTTTTAAATATCCCTTCATTTGATATAGCAAGGATCCAACACTTTGATCCCCCTTGCACCATGATGCATAAGTGAGAATCAATCATAATAGAAGGATCAAATTTTGTAGTTTTAATATATTGTTGTGAATGTTTATTGTTTGTGTGCAGTAAATTGTGAGTTAGATACTAATGTTTATGAATAAGTCTATGAGCTTAGATAAACATTTGGATATTCCTTCCCTGTGAGGATGCGTTGTCCAATGGTGTTTGATTCATTTATTCACAACATGTGTTAAGATTGTATTGAGTAGAGTTATAAAGCTTTGATAATCTAGTCTGTGAGCTATGATATTAATTGCTTTCCAACCTATTTTTTAGCATTGAAGTTAGTTTAGGTTTAGTTTCAAATCATTTTCCTTCGTATCTATTTCACAATTATGAGTAGATGTTAGTTTTTGCTTTTCTGGTTTCTGGTCAAAATCATACCCTACTTTCATATATTTTTAAAAATCAAAATTATACCAGAAGAGGGAGTTGTGCCTCAACTAAAATTCAGAGGAAGATCACCAATGCAATGGTGATCTCTCCAATTTTTGTTGATCGATTAGTCCTTCTTGGGGCATTATAGAGTCATTTTGTGTTTAATCATATAAAGAAAAAATCTATTCACCAACACATAGCAAAAAGGAATTCATAACAAATTACAAAATAGGAAAATATTTTATGCCTCATACCAATTCAATTGGTCTAGTCATGCTCTCCATTTGTCTAGATATCAAAGATCAAAACTGACCTACCAACTTTTGACAAGAACTTCACAACACGAACTTGTTTAAAGTAATATTGAATCATAAATTTTAAAGATTATTTTTAAATTTTTTTTTTTTTAAAGAATGGTTATTACCATGACAAACCAAAAAATGGTTATCACCAAAAAATTATATAATTTAAAAATTTTATAATTGTAAAAATATATAACATATAAACTTTATAGTATATTATTTAAAATAGTGTTTGATAGTATTATATTTAAAAAATGTACTTTTTAAGCGTCTTTTCATTTAAAAATTAAAAATATAGATGAGAATGGTTATTACCATGGCACAACCAAGGTATGGTTAGCACAAAAAAAACTATATATATTTTAAGAACATTAAAATATATAAAAATATATAATATATAAAATTTATGGTATATAATATCTATTATATGTAATATAAAATATATCTTATAATACATAATATATTATTATCTTTAAAATATTAAATAATATGTTTAATATTGTATATATAAATTTAATATTTTATTTTTATTTTTTAAATATAATTAAAGAACTGGAAGATTTTAAAAAAATAGTACTTGTTTCTAAATTGATGTTTTCTTAAAAAAAACCACAATCAAAAGAGACTTTGATACCATGTTTTTTATTAGATAGGAAGGGTTTTGAAAGAGCCCCAACCCTTGAACAAGAAAAATATAGAGCATGAAGCACAACAAGACAACAACAAACACCAAAAAAGGATAACAAATGACTACAGAAGGAACATCAAAATTTAAAAGACCATCCCCGGTCCACCCTAAGTCAAGGTGGTTTAAAAAATTATTCCAATGAGCTTTGCTTTATCTCAAAATGAGGATATTTTTTCCCACATCTAACCTTTTTGTTATAGAGAAAGGTCATGCAATCACTAGCTAAAACATCACCTAAACCCAAGGAATTAAAATCCATAGGGGTATACACTTTCAAATCTGCTTTCTAAACTTCCAGACAGGGAGGAGAAATGAAATCCTCCTTAGAAGAAAAAATATGATCCTTCTTCTTCCATACAAAGTGTTGTTTCTTAATCTTAAAACAGGTAGTGGAAGTATGACCCACTACACCACAAGAGTGGCCGATAACCGAAGAGTCTTCATACCATGTTAAAATAAGATAAATGTTTAACTTTAGATTTATAAATTGTATAAAAATAAATATTATTTAAATATATGTATGAAAACACAAAAAATTGATATGGGAAAAAGGTAGAAAACCTCACAATAAAAAATCTATGTAAGAAAACTTACACAACAATGTCTATAATAAACAAACCATGAATGTGGAGATTATTCCCTTTTCCATATCTTCCAATAGACTTTCTTAAATCCTCATATGAGGTCTAAAAGTTCCTCCTCAACATTAATTTTACTTTGAGGGAACCTCCCTTAAACGTAGGGAGAGGGGATGGGAAATACCTATTGGGTAGTTCCACACCTCTTCAAAATAAATATAAACAATAATTAATAATTTAATAAACATAATTATTTAATTAAATTATTAATTGTGTAAATAAAGTGTTAATTCTTTTTAAGGCATCTATATATTATAAGGAGATAATAATTTATATTTTGAGCTTTATATTAATGTTATAGAGGTATATAACCCTTAATATCATAATTTTCTCTAACAAGACATTGTTCCAACATTCTTTTCTACCTTACAATTCCTACATGTCGTAGAAGTCGTCAAATTCTCTACAATAATATTATCCTCAATTATTTGACCTCAATACTTTTTATTATTTGATTCATCTAATTTTTAACAAGAGCTTTAAAATCCTCAGATTTGTTAAAAACTTTAAATTCATGTTTCAAAAAATAAACTAAGTATGACATGAGTACAATCATCAATAAAGAAAACATAATGGGAGTTTTCAATAGAAACAACCACATGACCAAATACATCACTATGAATTATTTATGTTAATCCTTTTTATCTAATACTACTAGAATAAAACTTTATTCTACTTTTTTTACCAAACACAGAGTGCTCATGCACAAAAGAATCTAGAAAATAAGTATACAAACCATCCACCATATTTTTATTAACAAGGGTCTTAAGACCTTTTTCAAAAAATGTGACTCATCCTGTGATGTCACAACATACATGAATATGCTTTATTTCACATAGGTAGAGTTATAATACATAGATGCATTAATATTAAACAAAGTCCCAAATCAAGATATTTTTGTTATCACCAAATTCCTCTTTGCCACATTTAACCACTCCTATCAATTATGACATGCATTGTAGCGTCATTCTTTTTAGAAACCAAAAGTAAGTTTTATGCTAATCATATAATATGCATCACATTTATGAGACATCTAACTCTTGCATCAATGAACATAAGTTTTACCTTGTCTTTGCAAAAATAAAATATGAACTAGAGCACTATAAAGAGCCAAAACTAGGTCAATACATGATTGGATCTCAACAGCATCCATTATAACTCTATGAAATATGTACCATTAGAATATTGAAATAACATGCATAGAACTTAATGACATCTATGTCATTAGACCCTTCATGCAAAAGTCATACGTTCATAATTTATGAGTCAATATCGCTTAACTATGATGCATGATACAACCTTTAAATAAAACTCATACGACTCAATGGTATAATCATAATTTTCTACCCTTAATGTAGAATCCACACAATCATTATGCATAAGATTCACTGTCACTCAACCATAATGCATCAACAAGCATACTAGGTGCACTATAAGAGTTTGAATCAGCCTTATAAAAGAAACATACAACAAAATGACATATATGCCACTAAAACCTTAAAAAAACCCATATATTACAATGACATATTTCATTATACCATTCATATAAAAGTCATGACCATGCACAATATTAAATGTCACTAACCATGATGTATGAATAAGAAGATTATGCACACAACCATAGGAGTTTGATGCACACTAGCCATTATGCATGCTTCCTATAAAGTGCATCACTCATATGATAGTATACCATAATGTCATTCAACGCTTATGCACACCATATACATATGAGAGCGATAGTGATAAAAAGAGAGAGGGAGACAAAGGGAAAGATAAAGAGATAAAATATGTATAAACCATTTAAGCTATGAATAAGTACAATATATTGATGTATCAATCTCAATAAGGCTATGAAGATGAACATAATATCATCAAAATATCATATACAACGCCATGAAGTCAACATTGTCTTTTATGCTACAAATGTCATCAATATATAGCCATACAAATTGTTATAATATGCCATAAAATCATATAAAATATCTTCATTTATGTAGCAAAGACTCAATAAAATATTCAACCTCTCTTTACTTGACTATAAAGTAAACCTTGATCCCCTGAATTGGTTGTTATCTTACATGTCATTCCAATCTTGTGTACCCCTCATTATTTGGAAGCTCAACCTATATATTAAAATTACAAAATTAGATACTATACTACCTCTATAAATAAAAAGTATTATTTTAAAATGACATAAAAATAATAAACACACTTACAACAAAGTCATAGTCTATTTATTCTTACCTATCAATCTCAACATTATCAAAAGAGGTTTATCATTAGACAGGAGTGCTTACATTAATTTATAGCATAACAAAAGTAGTATATATCAATTATTTACAAATACCTAGTGATGAGGTATAAATAACCTCATGTTTATGATAAGCTAAATACCTTTCTTTTTTCTTGCCAACCACCTCAACCATGCAAATGTGTTTATTTTTAGAAGCAATAATTGTCTTTTTCATAAAATGATCTATGAATCTTTATTTCTCAAATTGATTGGAATTAGCTAACTAATGTTGATATAATGGTATAGACTTTAAGTCATTGTACAAGACTTATGCACGACCGATGAATGGAGTGGACTTCAAGCGGTTGAAGTTAGAGCTCCAAAATTTTGGGCGCCATAAATTTAGGCGTGCATAGTGGAACGATTTCTTTTAAAGCTTTTTGTTAACTTTTTTGTTAAAGATTTAACGACTTTACTCAAAGCCTTTATTATGTTTTATGTCATGGACATCAATTAGTTGGTTAGTTGTAATTCTGCTTAAGAATTTTTCAATGGTATTCTCCCGCCATTTGAAAATTGGGATTTTGTAGTGGTACAATATATATATGTGTAACTACCAAAACAAGGATATGTTGTTATGACATGTTCTGAATATTGTGCAATTATGTGCTCTATGTTGTTACACTTTTATGATATGAATAAATAAATATCACCGGTCTTTATTCCGAGTAATCTGTTCTGAGTAATGGAAGTGCTATGAATTGATTTTCTTTGAAGTTGTGAAAGTACCACATGTGATTTGAGCTAATCGTAGGAACACCCGAGAGCTGGCCACTCGACGGATCTCATAGAGTAGATAAGTATTTTTCTTGTTAATATTGTTACTTCCATTCTGTACATGTTAAATTTAGATGAACGTTACTTTGTGTTGAGCTCTGTCATTAAGTTTATGATCTTTAAGTTCTGTTTACTTGGAAATTCTGGAGCACTCACTCCTATTGTTAATTACTATAAACACTCAAAATTTGTCCTCACAATCATCCTATTTTTTGTATATTAATTAAATGGATATTATTATCTATTTAATTAATTCATTTAATATTCTCCTTTATTTTCATTAATCAACTTAAATCATTAAAATATTATAAGCATCTATCCATCTGCACTTATCAATCATTTATCCATACACTACAACAAATCCTTGTGATTTGCTCCATTTTTTGCTTCCACCCACTGTTTTAATGTATTTTTTGCCAATTTTTTGAAAACGTCGGCACTATTTATCGGGATGGTGCTATTTTTGGTGTTTATTTGCACCGATCAGGACAAGTCAACACTAATTTTGGTGCTAATTTGTGCTAAAATTAGCACCACCTTTAGTGCCAATATTAGCTTCGAGTGTGGCACTGTCGTTAGCACCGCCTTTGGCTTCGAGTTTAGCACCACTTTTAGTTCCAATTTTAGCTTCGAGTTTAGTGCCGATTTAGACACCCCTATGTCGAAGAGACTTATTTATATGTCTCATTGACGATGTAAAATAATGAAATGTCAACAAGATACGGGCATATCGAGGAGAGTATCACTTACGTCACATTGACAAGGTATATCTACAAGTGCTCAGCGAAACACAACTCTTGGATATAATGCAGTAATGTCAATGAGACATTGAGATATCGGTAAGACAAATAAGATTGTCTCATCGACACTCTTCAAGTAATGATCAAAAGCATACACTGCTAGACCGTTAGGAAGGTGAGCAACATATGTGGTAAAGCAGTATACATCGCAACCCTGCAACAAGAATCCTTGAGCAAGGCGGCAATGCGGTAAACAACAGAAGGGAAGGGAAAAACACCGCCATACTACAATGGGTATAATAAGAGACATCGATAGTATGGTAATTGTGACATCATTACAACTTACAACACTAAATGTAACAAATCACGTTAGTCACAATCCATTTGAATAAATCATTTAAGGAATCAAGAATATAGCCTGCCAAAATACTCTAAAACTCTAATAAACATACTCTAAAAATTTCATCAAAATCTTATTTTTCAGGCATGGCCCACCAGAATGGAGTTTTCATTTTAATAAACATACAATAAAACCTTTGTTGAAACCTTATTTTCAGACATAGCCCACCAAAATGGAGAAGTGTTTCAGTAAAGAATGACAAAGAATGGTAAGGAGATGTGTGTGATAGGAGGCATAGGATTCATTTTTGTTTATCTCATTCCTGCTATGATCAACAAGGGTTACAATGTTTGCGCTACTATTTGTAATCCAGGTATTTAATTGACATATGTTTGCATAATCTCAAATTCCTTCGGATGCTTTTGAAGTATCAATGTATCCTATATAGGGCTTAAAATGACTTCTTTTAATTTTAAAAAATAAATCAGATGCTTTTGAAGTATCAATGTGTCCTATTTAGGGTTTAGAATATTTTTTTTAATTTTAAAAAATAAATAAATGATGTATTTTACTGTGATTAGATAATGTGGAGATCTCCTAAATCTGCCCTAGCACACTATCCTCTTTCGCACTATGTTCATTACTCCAGCTGCTAGGGTTTTGCATTTGGCATCTTTAATATCTTCATGATAGTGGCTTTTAAATAGATCTCAGTCTTTGCTTTAATCTTTATCATGGTAACCCTTGAGTTCCATAATCCACCTTCAATCTCTTCTAAGAACATTGTCTTAAGCTAGACTGCATAGTATGCATATAAAGCAAGTCCTTCATACCTGCCATTGTTCCAAACCACCACTCATCGCCTTGCTTAAAATGTTTCCTCCATAAGCACAATAACATGTTTTAAAATCATGGTTGCTAGTGATTGACCATTAAGGTCACTACTTTCATCAAGATACAATGAGATTTTTTTCTTCAAACTTAAGGCATTATGCAAGATAACATTGTGAATTGTTTGTTGTGTACAATTTGATTTTCTTGCACATTTACTGCTTTGCTAACTTCCTTTAAGATTGGATATTGCACCATCAGCTGCAATCTCAAACAACTCACTCACTGTCACTTGAAGATTCCTTTCATGATCATCCTTGTATAAAATCAAACTATTCCCTATAGACTGCCTACTTACTAATATAGGGGACTCATTGTTTCATGGTATTTTGAGTTTTATTTAGAAGGGGTTAATATGTGGAATTTTTATGTAAAGGAAGAATAGATTGTTATGCAACGTTCAGGTATGGACGGTTCAAGAAAAATTGGATTGCTATCGGTGTCATAACCAAGTTGGATTGTACCTTGAGCCGGTGTGAAACACTTTTGGGTGTTTTTGCTCTGAAGAAGAACTTGTGTGTAGGAATTTCCAAATATCCGGCAGAGGAAGTTCCTACATTCTAAAGATAAAATCATAAATCTACTTATCCATTTTCTAATCCAACCTGAGATCTTTAATATTCGATAGAGAAAGTTTGTAATTCTAAAGATAAAATCATAAATCTGCTTATCCAACTTCTGATCTAATTTGAGGTCGTGAATATCAAACAGAGAAAGTTCCTATATTCTAAAGATAAAATCATAACTTTTATCGGTCCAATTGGAAATCCAATTTCAAGTTGTGAAGCTCCGACAGAGAAAGTTCCTACATTCTAAAGATAAAATCATAAATCTGTTTGGTCCAATTGTAAGGATTTTTCTTTTTAATTATAATTTCTGACATTTGTCTTGATACAAATTATTACTTTAGAATTATGGTATTTCTTTTCTTCTAATGTTTTCAACCCTCATTTTAGGGAAGCACTCCGAAGATGGTTCCTTCAGATGGAGACTACACTTTTCCGCTATAGTTTCCATCTAGAAACACCAGAAGCTCAGGTACTGTCATACTTAGGTACAACAAAGTTTGAGTTTACCTTGTTCTCCTTGATACAAAATGTTTTCCTTCAATCCCTCTTAAGCAACATTCACTATTATGGACTTCATCATTGTACCTTTCATGCATTCGATTTAATTTGTTATGTGGAAACATGTCTCTGTCTTTGCAAGTGATGACTATTGTGTAAGCTTTTAATCTACATGACTGCCCCTCATGTTCAATTCTTGTGACTGTTATGATGCTTGGGGTTGCTTACTTTTAACTAGACTATTAATGAAAACTATCTTGGAATCCTTGATGATCAATTTTGTCAAAATCATGTCTATGTTGATAGTGGAATATTCTTATTAATAAGGATAAATCTTTATCAATAAGGAGATTACCCCTTACCAAGATACTCCACTATCCTTGCAAAGATTGATCTTTAATGCTTCATGGATGGTTTACTTGTGATTATCCTTCTCAAATGAAACAATAGGGTAGCAGGCTGGGCTTAGCCCTTGTGGGAGCCACATTTCACCCCACATGCTATAACCAGATAAACAAAACAACAACCTAACTGTATTTATACCTGGACAATGAGAAAACATGTTAGATAAAACCGAGCATATGATAGATATGTTTGATAACTTTCTTGTTTTCCTGGACATCTATGATATGCAAGTTATTTGAATGCGCATGATGATCAAATTATATGTTTATAGATGTATGCACATATTTTGACTGGTGATCCTTCATTGCTCTAACAACACTCTTCTCACTCAAATGCAAGGAACCTAGGAGCAGCAAGGAAGACATCAACTTGGTGGCTTAGACAAGTGGGAAGACTTAAGATGATGCAGAACAAAGCAACCGAGATTCGTCATTGAGGCAATGAGAGGTCCCCTTTCTCTTTATGTGCATTTTTCTCTTTTGTATCTATAAATGTATAGTTTTTCGATTATATGCATTCAAATAGTCAGTTCCATGGCTTGTGTGGAACAACATACATTTACATTATCAATAAAGACTAAATTTTTGAAAGTATTGTGCAATCTTTCCTATATTATATGCATCTGCATAAGTTCAATCTTGTAATGCAATCTTTTGATTTTGTTTATGCACATGAATGTAATGTAGCAAAAATAAAAATGTACCTTACTCTTCATTTGAAATTCACAAAAGATCTAGCTGATTGAGCTATTAACTTTTGTGTCTTCACGAACATATGTTGATAAAAATGAATGGAAGAAGCATCCAAGTAATCCTAATTTTTTTTGCCAACAATTCATACCAAAGATTGAACAATTTAAGGATATTGCAATAGGTAATTTGTATTGACAAAAATAAAATTATTGAAGCATTTCAAAGTTTAGGCCATAATAATCATCCTTTTTTAAACATGGATTGTGTTGTAGCCAAAATTCTATCCTAATTATTTTTGCATACTTCCATTTTCACTCATCTCTTACATCCACCATATACATAGAATTCTTGTCATAATAACTTAAATTTAATAAAATCCCTCACGTGAGCTTCCAAATAAAACCCTTGATCACAACATCAAAGTGTATTCCTCCTTTGAAATACTCCTATGATTTCTCATAGCATATCGCCAAGACAACACCATGTCGATGAGAGTCCCTCCAAAGTCTCCCCAACATTAGCACAAAGCACAGATTAGAAATGTAGATGAGACACCCCTATGTTGAAGAGACTTATTTATTTGTCTCATCAATGATGTAAAAAAGTGAAATGTCAACAAGATAAGGGAATATCAAGGAGAGAATCACTTATGTCACATCAACAAGGTATATCTACAGGTGCTCGATGAAACACAACTCTTGGATATAACAAAGTAATTGTCAATGAGACAGTGGCATATCGGCAAGAGATGTTAACTTGTCTCATTGACACCGACAACCGATATCGAAGGAACATAAGATATAATGTTGATGAGACATTGAGATATTGGTAAGACAAATAAGATTGTCTCATCGACACTCTTCAAGTAATGATAAAAAACATACATCACTATACCACCGAGAAGATGAGCAACATATGCGGTAGAGCGATATACACCACAACCCTGCAACAAGAAGCCTTGACCAAGGTGGTAGTGCGGTAAACAACAGAAGGGAAGAGCAAAAAACCGCCATACCGGCATATCAAAGAAACAACAGGCATTTTAATTAAAAGTATCTTCAACAGTTATGAAATGATGATTAGTCCGATTGATGTGACTAACAAAATATCAATGAGACTACCACTATTAATGAAGAATTTGATCATAAAGGTGGTGCGAGCGCCATTTATGAACCAGGGCTGGATGAAGTGTCCTGAAATTTGATAAATACGACCTCAAAGAAGTTGAAATCATTGTGAATTGTAATTGAAGGATTTGGAGAATCAAGTTGGATGATGATAGGCAACTGGAAATTTGTAGCATTTATCCAAGTAAGTGGTCTAGACTCAGCTCAAAGTATTTTCTCAGCAAGTAGATGAAAGCATTGGATGAGTAGGGTTGAGATGGAAAAAAACCTAAGCAAACAGAAATAAAAAAGATAGAAAACTGAAGCTAGGAAATTGAATCAAGACTTAATCGATCAGTGTCCTGGGTCTAGGCCAAAATCTAGAAGAATAGCACAGCTTAACCCATCGTGTGTGACATTAGAAGATAAATAAAAAAAATAGGAGATGTATGGACTCCGTGTAGGGGTTACGACCTCTTTATTTATCATTATAGGAAGAAATTCTGGCATAGCCCAGTGTCAAACCATTGGAATTTGAATTTGGGTAAATTTGTAGTACCCAACATCTTTGTGAACGTAGAGTTAATCAAGGTGTTGGAAAAGAATTACAATCCAAAGATGAGAGCAATTCATTTTCCTGATGGGTCATAGTTCATGGTCATAAATCCAGATTATATTTCCATGATTTTTCAACTAGACACTTCCCTGAAAATAAAATTATGAATCAGAGACTTGTTGGAGGAATACTGCACCATGGACACAAGTTACAAGAGGTGGAAATTGCCTCTACATAGGTTTAAAGGTGCGTGTAACCAAACTATGAGGTTCTCTAGTGAAGATAAGCCCCCATTCTCTGTGGCTTTGTTTGAAGAATACCTTCAATACACTTATTACTTAGTTGGTCAAGTACTGGGAATTGATGTTCCTGAGAACATGACAATTTCTCCCATGGTTTTAGCCATAGACATCTAGAGCCATAATGCCCGACCCTATGATTATGTAGAGTATTTATCGGAGGCCATCAATAATTCCCTCAATATCATCAAGAATAACAGTGAAGCCATTTATTTCAAGCACTATTCTCTTTTCATGCACATGATATTATATGAAGGGTAGCTGATGGGGATATGGGGTGAGGAATTAAGAATAAAAGACTTAGATAATGATGGAAATTCAAGGCCTATACAAATGTGGACATCTGTGTGGGACAACAGGTGTGGGAGGTCCCACTACCTATATTTTGAGGAATATTTTGTCAAACCACTATACAAGATGTTAGGCCACAAATGTGACTACAACCTCTCCCCAGAGATCTTAAGATTTCTCCAACCAAAAGATATGGGCCGTGAAACAGGGATAAATCACAATTGGGGGGACTGGTACATGTTTGGGGATTGTACTGTTATTAGGGTTTATGGATTTGAAGCTACACCTTATTTTTTGCCTAAGACTGTGCCAGACAGAGTTGCTTATTTAGAGATCATAAGGCAATTGTCATTTTCAGCTTCCATACATTTAAAGAGCCATGGTAGGCAGACTTTCATGCCTTCCAATTTATGCTTTGGTGATTTCACTATTATATTTGATTCATGCTATGACTTGGTTAGTGGTAAATTGGATTAGTATGGCTTACCGGTTGGCAACAAAAGGGAAAATTTTGATCCTGAACACTTCATTTGTGATGCCAAATTTTTTCAGAAATTGAAAGGGTATGAGCATAGTTTCCTTTTAGAATATTTCATTAGAAATTTTGAAGAAAAACAAAACATGATGAGAATGAATGACTATAGTAGGGTTATGATGGTTGAGGCTTGGAAGGTGAATAAAAACCCAAGCTACGTAGGGGCTTTCCTTGAGGTACAAGATCCCATAGAAAGAATTGAACAGTTAATCCTCCATGAAGAATAACTGATAAGAGATGTGCCACTTGTGGCATTTGAAAGAGGAAGGGGCATCAATTCTAGGAGGCAAGTAGAAAATATCACACCACTAGATCACTTATCACCTCATCCTACTCCTGAAGTGAGCTTTTCAGTTGGTTCCCCATCCATGGAAGAAGATAACACTGAGGAGGAAGAAGAAGTCTCACAGTTTAATGCTCCTATTATACCCCAATGTGAGATGCCATTGGAAAGAAGTGTGATCACCTTTGAATCCTCTGATGAGCTATTAGATGATGTGAGGCATCATGCAAGTCAGGAATTTGTTGTAGATGATACTTTTGTGTAGACCCTTGAATTTAAGTCCTTTATATATGAGTATAAAGGAAGAATAATAAGAGAAAGGTTAAAGGAAATTGACCTTGAGAAAGAGGCTTATGCCTTGAAAGAGTTGCAACATGAAGTTGATAGGGAAATGAGAAACATGACTACTGAGAGAGGAAGAGCATTATTGCAAGAAGCTAGATTTATGCTCCTTCTTGGGTGGGATATTAGTTTAGCCATTGTGTTTGACAACTTTTTGAAGATAAAGAATAAAACTTTGCAAATAATGGATGAAGCAGGTGACAGGGTCTATACAGGTTCAGGGTACAATCTTGATAATACCACTTTGCAAATTTGGGCTCTTTACCCCCCGGACAATAAGCCTTCTCTCATTGACCATGATCAAATTTTTGGACATCTCCTCGTGCAAAGAGTAGGGGAGAAAGATCCCTTGGAGACTGTTGACTTGAATGTGAATGTAGCCAAATTCACCAAAGCCCAGATCCAAAAGCTAGTAAGAGATAACCAGTGGCTAATCGAGGAAAATGACAAGTTGAAACAAGAATTAACCAACTACAAAGATAGGTTGCTTTCTTCTCCAAGGCTTTACTCTCCTTTAATTGAACATGAAACAAAAGTATTAGAGGCCATGTCTGAGACTACTCAATGGAATCATAAATTTGAAAAGGCTCAAAAGGAACAAGAAGAACTAAAAAGAAAATTAAAGGCTACTACTTTTGAAGTAGCATCAAGGATAATTTGTATGAAATTGAAAGATATGTGCCAACATGCAGATGGTGTTTGGCATGCTCACAATGGAACATACAAGGCCGTCGTGGAGCATGGAAGACTGCTTGATAGGATGAAGGAAATGGAATCCCATATCAATGAAAAAGATGGAGATAATAATGCTTTGCTCCAAGAATGTTAGAGCCTCATGAATACACATGAAAACTTCTAGAATATCTTGACACAGGAATTGAATGACTTCAACCAACCACTATGTATGGCCATGCCAAATTTCTTTGAAGAAACAAATTTGAAGGATCTGGAAACTTGGAAAAATGAGATATCAAAATATTTTCCAAGCATCCTTGATGACATCAATGATGAGGATGAGGTACTAAATAAAATGCATAAGCTCAGCTCGAGAGGATTGTTGGATTGGAGAATGCAATGATAGACACTCTACAGAATGCAAACACTTATGCCCAAGAGAAATACATTGGTCACATGTCAAAGGTTAATTTGTTCCTTGCACGAGCTGTATGAGGAGGTAGTTAGAGTTTGGTTGTTGTGGACACATTAACATGGTACTTGAACCTTGAACAAATCTTAGGTGGTCATGGGCACTAGCTGATGATTAACAGACTGTGGTGCATCCAACAATAAACTCTTTTTAAGTTTCTATGTTATGTTAATTATGCTTTAGTTAAGAACAATGTAAATTTTGTGAATGGACCCGAAGCTTGTTGCTTCTCGTATAAATAGGGAAACCAAGGTCCAATTTTGATCATCATATCATCATTTCAATCCATTAGAATAGATACTAGACCATCTCATCCACTTATTCATATCAAAAGAACTCATGTTATGTATGTTTATATTTTAAGCAATATAATGGAGCAGATACATTATAACTCGTAATCCATTTTCAGTGTTCAATTTTTGTGTTGATTTTCATGCTTATTTATTGCTTTGTTGTCTCCAAAGTGGTCTTTTCAAGTTGTTTAAATCTGCAAGATTTATCAGGGCACATTTGTTGTTGTGTGGATTCTTTGATTGGTTTCTGGTTAGGTGTGAATTAAAGTCCTTTCAAATAATTTACTTTAATTGGTTTGTATTAAGGATTAAATTCCTCTTAGAGACTGGCACCCTCTTATGGTCTAAAAACCTGTATTTTTGAGACCCAACAAATTGCAAATAACTCTGAAAATTTAGAAGTCTATGAAATAGTGTATATATTCTATGAAAAATTCCTTATTTTCTATGAAACAATGTATATATTCTTGTACTTGTAAATATTCTTTTACTATTATGTCTATTAAAGAAAACAGAGTTTGAATAAAAAATGCTTCACCCTTTTTTGTAAGTGAGTATGTGAATTATTGTTTAAGGAAAAATATTACAGTGTTTACATTTTCAGTTTACTAGTTTCAAATCTTCATTTTCTATGTATATAAAATTGTATGTGCTCTTTATCTCTAATGACATAAAACAATAATGTCATTAGAATTAGGGTTTTCAATTTCAGCACCATCATTGTCCACACTTTTCATATCATGTTCACTTTTAAGTACAATCATCAAAATTTTATTTTTATTTCTTGTCCTAGTTAATCTTGATTCCTTTCAGTGCAACATAGTAGGTTGCATATTAAATTTCAAACATTTTCTTTGCATTTTTTTGTATATATTTTCTCAAAGCATCATTATGTAACAACAATTTCACTTCTAAGATATACAGTAAAAATAAATGAAAGCACATGTTTGCTTTGTCAAGGGAAATGTATGGTGAATACCCTATGTCTTTTAGATAAGTGTGCAAGCGAAATAAGACATAACTAATTGAATCTGATTTTATACTATACAATTGTTTTTTTATGTGCTTTTTACTTTTTGCATGTGGATTACCCTAAAAAAGAGACTACTTATCTTTTTTTAAATGAAGCCTTTACATTTCCTGTCTACAAAAGGAATATACTGCTTGACAATAGGATCGTGAACTTCATACAAATTAAGATTGGTGTAAAATACCATCCCCACAAATGTTGCTTGGTCTAGAATTATAATGGAAAATTAAAAACCTTGCTAGGAGAATAAAAAAGGTTTTCAATTGTCCAAGTACAACATAATATTACTGAAGCATTTCAAAGTTTAGTCCATAAGAATCATCCTTTTTTAAACAGGGATTGCAAATAATTTTGAAAATTTAGAAGTCTTGGTCATTAACATTATTGTCTACTACAATGTCATCCAGTGTATCATTGTCAATGTTCATATGTTCTTTCAAGTATTTAATATTATCATCATCCTCATCTTGACCTTCATCATCTTCATCATCATTGAAATTTGACTGTAGACCATCTATATTGTTACCAGATGTATTTGGATCATCATTTTCTATACCATCCATATCGTTGTCTTCCATAACATCATCTAACTCTAGATTGTTGTCTTCTTGTGCCTGAACACAACCATCTTCAACATCATCATGGATGTCAATTTCTTCGATGTTCTCTAATCCCTCTCTCTCATTTTGTTGGCCATCATTGTTTTGCTCAGTATCCACTAATGCATCGTCAAATACATGCCTTAATCTTGGATCATAATGTATGAAAAATATCTATTTTGGGTCCAAAATATCTTCATAGAAAAATATCTACACATGAACGACATACATATATTAGACATATGTTATAACAATTTTATTGATTAATAAACACATGTATATATTCACAATAAGCTATAAATTAATAGATTAATGATCACTATCGCTTCTTGTTTGAGTTAAAGAAATACCTACTCACAATGAATCATACATATATTAGACATATGTTATAACAATTTTATTGATTAATAAACACATGTATATATTCACAATAAGCTATAAATTAATAGATTAATGATCACTATCGCTTCTTGTTTGAGTTAAAGAAATACCTACTCACTATCACTATCGCTTCTTGTTTGAGTTAATGATCACTATCGCTTCTTGTTTGAGTTAAAGAAATATCCACTATGGGTATCATGTCTTCGTGTCCTCTCAAATGCTTCATACCATCTACACTTAAAAATACAACATTTAAAAGAGCGGTAATCCAACTCAATAATTTCTTGTATTTTCCCAACATATTGTATATTCCCTTCAATTATATTCTTATCTTTTGAGGTTGATCGACTGGACTGCTTGAAGTCAACCATGATGCCGCAATCAAAGGATCGTCTCTTTACGTCTACACTTTCTACACGATAATGTTGACCATATGCCCACATTGCTGGATATTTCCTCGCTTGTGAAAGACCATTTATTTCAATGAAAACAAATATAATGACAAATATTAAAATAGTTAATATTGTCAAAACTGTAAGGAAACAACATTTTGTAAAATTCCAACTGTACCTTTCTTTCACATCCTATAGACAAGTTGATTTCATCTTCTGTTATATTTGAATCTGTACCTGCATCTTTTATTTGATTTTGAATTTGTTTTGTAGCCATTCTAGTGTGCAATATTTTCCCCATTCCCTAAGAAGATGAGTGGGAAGTGGAGTATTCCTTGGTTTGATCTCTTAAACTGTCTCCTTGATTCTAACACTTCTCTCTTTTTATCATACAAATCAATCCATTTGTTCATAAAGTCCATGTGGTATAGAATGAACTTGTTGAGTAATGAACTTTCGTCTACACCTATTACATGTCAACATGTTTATTTCAAACTCCAAATGTCATGCTGTTAATTTGACAAATAAATTAATGATTGCAAGAAAAACAACCACATTGATCGTGAATTTACTTACTAATTTCTACTTCAACACTATTAGATTGTGGTTTTTCTCCATCAGTAATATTTGATGCTCGTTCTTCATCCTAGACGCATGGGCCATCTTCAAAATCCTTACCAAGGAATTCACACAGGAAGAAAAATGCTTCATTCAATACATACCCTTCAGCCATGCAACCCTCTGGATGTGCCTTTTGTCAAACATATCTTTTAAGATTTTTCATATACCTCTCAAAGAAAAACATCCACCTCGTTGATACGACACCCGCCAATTCAATGTCATCGACTAGGTGTATAAGTAAATGGACTTGTAGGTCCATGAAACTTGTAGGGAGCTCCTTCTCAAATACACATACAATTTCCACAATTTCCTTCTTCCATTTTGCCACTTCAGATTCATGGATCTCCTTGGAGGTCACCCACCTAATATAAGAATAGTAAATTAGTATGAACCTTTAGTCATAAATTAAAATGCAATATAACATCTCTATGTCTCTCACACATGAACATTTCATATAACCACATACCTTGTAAATGCTGACAATTGACTTATGGCATTCTTGAAGTCAACTATAAGATAGGAATGCCCCCTAATTTCCAATGACATGCTATCAAACACATTTATGAAAAGGACATTAGTAATTTTTTCTCACACAAAAAAATATCAAAATAAATTTAGTGCTTAATCAATGTTACTAGTAAATGTTAAATGTTGATATATAATACCTTCATTAAATTATGAAAATCATGTGTTTTAAATCTTGTGATATGTCCAACTGTAAAAGCTTTAGCCAATGATGACCCATAGCTAGTAGGTGTCCTTATTGAACAAATGACATTTTTTAGTTGGTCTAGCTCTTTTTTTTTCAAAATCCATAGAGCTTCTGCATATGTTTCATTTTCCCTATTTGGCCACAAATGTTTTCTATCAAATTTGGTACACGAAAGAGCAATATCTCTCCTCGAAGACAATGTCTCCTCCTCTTTGCCTAATGTATGTTGAAATATAGAATCTAGGACATTTTTGAAGTTCTGCATAGGATCTAATAGGTGAGATATTAATAGATCCTTCCAATAAGGGAGCTCATAAAATATGGATTTCCTTTTAATTCCTTCTAGCATATTAACTACAACTTGTTCTGGTTCTTCAATTGAATCACCCCAAAAAAAAAAATCCCCCCAAGCTTTCAATTCAGCATCTTCATACTTCCTAAGCCAATCACCTAGACCCATAATCATGGGAGGGCCTCTATTTTCAACTTTTCCATCAAATTGATTCTTCTAGCGATTTCTAAACCTATGATCTAGTGGTAGAAAAACTTTGTTGTTTGTGTAAATAAATTTATGTAGATCTTTAGAATACCCCCCTTGAAATTGCTATGCACATCTTGGACATGCAAATATCCCCTTTGTTTGAAGCCCTGCAATTCAATAAGTAATCTTAATAACATAAAAAAATTAGTATAAAACTAAGTATGAAAGTTGGGATGAAAATAAATTGAGTGTAAATACATAAATATTTTATCTTACCAGAACAAACACCAAGTCCTAGGAAATCATGAATAGTCCAACATAGAACACCATACAACATGAAGGACCTATTTGATGGAGGACGTGATATGTCATACATTCTTATGCCTTTCCATAACAATTGCATCTCATCAATAAAAGGTGCAAGATAAACATCCATGTTTTTAACTTGATGTTTTCCTAGAACAATGAGAGTCAGCATAAGGTGCTCCTTTCTAACACTCATCCATGGGGGAATATTGTATACTATCAATCTGACTGGACAAACACTATAATTTGAGCTCAGGAAAGAGAATGGGCACACTCCATCAATTGCAAGACGAAACCTGATACTACGGGGTTCATCTTTGAATTTTCTTGGCCATTTTTCCTCTGTGTTTCATTGCTTAGGAGTTAGCAAAAATTTGCATGAATCCATCTTTACTCATGTTCTTTGCATGCTAGTCCATCAATTGTGCTAGTGAATTGCAACGAAACATTCCTTGAAGTCTAGGTATAATTGGCATGTGACATAAAACCTTCTTTGGAACTGTAGGACCTTGTACATTTGTACGATATCTCTTCTCTTTGCATACAGGGCATTCTACCTTGTTTTGATATTCATCTCTGTATAAAATGCAATCATTATTACATGAATGAATTTTCTTATATTCAATCCCCAACTCAACCAACAACAGACGCGCCTCTTTGCAAGTTGATGGCAACACATTCTCTTCAGGGAATATTTTAGTTTTTAGTGCCCTGTAAGATTGTCAGAGATTAGATCAATTGAATGTTTGACTTATGATGAACATGTTTGATATGTCAATCTATACTAGGATTGTTTATATACAATATATGGTTTTAAAATCCCCTTAAAGAATTATAAACGAAGTTGATGAATGTTTACGAATTATGTACACCAATTGACAATGCAAAGTAAGAAATATATTTCAACTCACTTCAGTAGGGTAGTGAATCCTTTGTCTGACCAACAAAATAGTGACTTGATTTCTAATAATATTAATGTGCATGCTAGTTTTGAGGTTCTACTTGCACCCGATTTGAATATGGGTGCCTTCGTTGCTTGCTTGATGGAGTCTTTGATGTTGTTATCATCAACATTACGTTGGTGGTAATTACCCCTGCTATCATCGTTACTGTCAACCATATCATCATTATTGTCATCATTGTTTCCATCCCCAAAGAAACCTGTAATCATTCCATTCAATCCTTCTTCATGCACTGCATTTTCACTATCATGATCATCATCATTAAGGCTAGGTGGCATGTCATCAGTGTATGTGACTCTCATCAGCTCTTCAAATTTCTTAGGTGGTAGTGTTCTCTTCAATCTTACTCTTCTCGCCCTGGTATGGTTTAAAGGATGGTTTGGATCATCCCATCCAAATCTTAATAACCCAGTTGGATCTTGGGTATTAGATAACGTGTTTCATCAAAATCTTCTACCTGTCAACAAACGCAAGCATTATTTAATGTTTGGAAACAATTGGATAAATCATAAATGTATCAATTTCAAAGAAATATAATCACATATGGCTTAAAAAATAAAAATAAAAAATTGTATGAACATATATACATCAATTGAATAATGGAACATTATTTTATAGACTACCTTTTTTATACAATAATTTAAATAAAACAAAATTTTGACAACATAGTTTATAAAACATCAGTCCACACTCATTTATTATTCTTTGGTTTTAATCGATTGTAGGAGGCATACTACCGACTGGAAGCTCATCATATATGTAATTTCTTTGTACACTCAATCGTTTAAATTGTTTCTTTCCACGACATACAAAACATCGACAAACAACAATTTTCTCAAAGTATTCATCCCAAGTACTATAGTCCTGACCTACCTCTTCTTCAGTGCAATCATTTGTTGTGTTTGCAGTATCCATTGTCATATCCTCTTCCACCCATTGTCATCTACGTGATTTAACAGTTTTAGGTCCATGCCCACATACATATCTTCTTATTTTGCTAGTTGAATGCTTAGGGTCTGCATTTTCTCCAATCTCCATCTAAAATAATCAACAACATGCATTAATTTATGTCAAGATTGGATAATACATTATAAATTTCAATAATACTATGAAAAAAGATGGGCGTATCACAAAATTCCATTAGATCATTTTTTCCTAAGTCAAAATTTGAGTACCTGATGTCCTGCTTCATCCATTGTATCCTCATTTGATATGACACGATTTGTTACCATGGCCTTGTCTCGCCCCTATAATACACAACATAGTAAATAATGTTTAGTACACCAATTATATCATTTCAATGAGTATGCTATCCAACACAAAACCTCACTTTAGTCATATATTTGACATATTGATATATCCTCTATGTTGTAGCATTTGTGAATTCATAAACACCTTCCTCCTTTGGTTGAGGTTGCTTTCTCTTCTTACCTCTATTGTATCTACAGATTTTGTTGTCTCATCTATTTCCACCCACTTTCCTCTCAGCGATTTAGTATTTCTACGCTATCTACATCCTCTCTCCATGGCCTCCTCTATGAATAAAAGTGTTGCCACATAAGCTTTCACCACACTACTGCCGAGAAGGAAGAAGCAACTTGTAGGACCGCGGTAAAAACTGCTCTACCGCACCGAGCTGATGAAGGAGCCATAGGACAGCGGTGGTCACCGCACTACCACACTCCAATGGTAGAAGACTTGTGGGAGTCATCGCAACACCGCTAGGAACAGAAGGAATACTCATGTGCTTCCACAAAAGCTTTCACCGCACTACTGCCAAGAAGGATGAAGCACCTTGCAGGACCACATTAAAAACCGTTCTACCGCACTGAGCTGATGAAGGAGCCACGGGACAGCGGTGGTCACAAAAACAAGGCAGGAGTTGGAATTATTTCCAACACTCTGGATCTTGTGATACACAACAATGAAAATAGTCATTATATAGCAATGATAGGCGCTTAATTAGGAGCACTTGGTGTTGCCTTAGGCACCCCAAACATATTACATTAATGGTCAAAAGTCGGCATTAACTAACACCGACTATTGAATAAAAATTTAAAATTTAAAAAATTCTTGCGTGAAGGAAGAAATCAGACGACAAAAAAGGGAAAAACGCCACGCAAAGGAAGAGAGCAGGGCACTACCAGCAACTGATGAGAAATTCGATTTAGTTTGTGACACCATAGGTAAGGTTACAATTTTTTTTTTTGGTTGAATTCATGATTGTTTACTGCTCTTTGTATTGCATTTGAATTCGTGATTGTTTACTAGTTCGTGGCCTAACCTATCCAGGCAACCTCTAAATTGTCCCATCATTATAAATTGTAAAACCTTTGAGAAACCAACAAAAAAATTTACCTTACCCATTTGAGCTTTGGCTCAAAATATTATAGCACGAAGCTAGGATGCCTCTGTATTCTTTCCCTAACCTGGGTATCAAGGAAATAGTGAACTGCTTGGAAAATCTGGGAATTGGGTCGGTCATTGTTGAGCAACTACTAAAAATAAACATAGAAATTGCTTGGTTTTTCCCAATTGCGCCATAGCCACTGATGCCATGAAAAATTCATGCAAGATTGCATTAAGAAAGAGTTTTCATGATAAGGTTTTCAACACTAAGCAAACCCAATGAACATATTTTCCCTAGGTTATCAACACTAAGCAAACCCAACGAACATATTTGCCCACAAAAGAAAACTTTCATACCACAAACTGGACGAAAAAATTTCATACTTGACAGTGTGTACTTCGTTTGCCTCCACAGACTGGACGGAAATAATTTTCCCTACGTCACCTCAAAATGTCAAGCAATAGAAGGAAGCGAGCATTGTCATCAAACTCTGGCCACAATGAGGTAATTCATTGTGATTTGTAAATGTTTCCATTTTTTCTTTGAATTTTACTTTTTAGTTTTTTATTTCTAAATTTAAAAGAAGAAATATAATTTAAATACATATATATATAGGGACATGAGACTGACAAAGATAAAGAGGAATTGTAGTTTTTAGTTTTTTATTTCTAAATTTAAAAGAAGAAATATAATTTAAAAATATATATATATGGACATGAGACTGACAAAGATAAAGAGGAATTGGCTTCCATATTGGGGGTAGAGGCAGTGAACAAATTGGTTAATGTGGACTAAAAAATGCTTGCTAGATACATAGAAAGACAATTTGGTAATGCCCCTCAAACATTGAAAGCAAATCAATTGTGTCAAAGGGAATCAATTGATTCCCCAACCAGTCCTGGATTGAGCAAAAGATCTAGGAGGAAATCAGTGATAGTAAACTCTAAGAATGTGGAATAGGGAGCAGAGACTTCCAATGTCCTAGCCACTCCTGGGACACAGACTTCTTCCACCACGCCATGTTATCAATCTTGCATTGGTAGCTACAATACGAAGATAGAATATGAGGTGGTTTCAGGGGAAGTCCGAATGACAGATGCTGGGAAAATGTTTGTGAATAGGTTGAAGGAATCATGCCTTCAACGGTTCAAAGACCATCTACATTTTCCATTCTCACAGATACCCATGCAACTGAAAAAATCAGTTATCCATGACATGGAGATTGATTTTGGCACAGGTTGGTCTGTAAAGAAGATAAAGCTACGAATGTCTCAAAACTGCAAGAGATTTCGGTGCAACTAAACAAAGAAGATAAAAAAATCTCTCTTGAGCTAAGGCAAAAAAGAAGGCCAATTGATGTAAGTGTGAAAGTATTGAAAGAGCTTGTAAAAGCATATGAGAATTCCTATGCACGGAGGAAGTCCGGTGAGGAGAGTATGCACGTATTTGAATTTCCTCATAAGATTATATCAAATTTATTAAATGATATTTAAATTTTGTTTGTGCATAGTTAAATTGAATTAGTATATGTTTCAAGACAAGGCCTCCAAGGCTAGGCTTGAGAAACTTCATGTCATGCATCGTAGTGGCCAGAAAGGTTTACAGGCCTTGATCTGTACATTTGTAAGTATATTTAATATTTTAAATGATATATATTTTTTATTTCCTTGGAAAAAGTAAATGATTGCATATTAATTAGTTTAACTAGTCCATGTGCCATGTTTTGACAGGAGGAGAAATATGGCCACCATCCAAAGCAATTTGAAAAGAATATGTTACAAAACAAAAAGTGGAACGATTTTGTAATCTAGATGGAGAACGAGGTATCAATAGTTGAGTTTCAATAACTTAGTTGGATATTGTTGTGTTAATAGGTCAATTTGCATCTCTTTGTTTCGAGTTGTTTATTGATGCGTAGGATGAGTAAATAGAGCTCAAATCTTATGATTACAAGATGACCGTTTATGTGCATGAATAAACAGTAAAAGGATTTAGATGAACTCAATTCATTTGACTTTATGCCTCTTGGCAGACATTCCTCTTGAATCTCTAATATCAGGTGCCCGAGACTTCCCTGTAGCTTTTACCTTTTGTTGTCGCGTTTCCTCTTCCCTGTCAGACTCATCTCCTTTTTCCTTATCTGCATTTCTGGATTCAACTTCTAATTCATCCCATGTTTTACCTTCCTCCTCTTCAAAATATTCTTCTTCTTCATCCTCCTCTAACTCCACAAGAGATTCATCTTTTGAACATTCCTCATCTGATTCTGATTCCTCTTCTATATCAAAGGGTTCATATCCTTGATTTGACTCTTCTGATTTATCGAATCAGAATCAGTAGCTTCCATATTCAAAAATTCCCAACCACCATTTTCAATAAATTTATCTGGATCATCAGTAATAGTCTTCAAAATTGGCCACCAGTTCAAGTTCATTTTGCTTTCATAATACTTTATATCCACGGAGTTCAACCATTCCTTGATGCCATCAAGCAAAGATTGAGGAATGGTGTACATTCGGAGTACATCCTGCTTGAAGTCTTTTAAAAACAATAGCCATATCAAATTCCATTTTCCCAAGTCCTACTCTCTCAAGGTTAACAATTCTCAATCTCACTAATAGCGATTACTAAGAAAGGTAATTCCACCAACTCTACCAAACAGTTTACCATAGGAACAATAAAAGCAGAGGCTTTGAAAGGAACTCCATGAAAACCAATCTTTCTAAATGGTATATCAAACTCTAGTTCAAAATATTTTAAATGAGGCTGCTCCCATAGCTCTCTTACTCGCTTGACAAATCCTTGAAACTTTGTATTGATTTTATTTTTCCTGTCCCTCTCTTGTTGTTCTTCCTCAATTTCATTAGGATTATACATTAACATTCTTGCCCCTCCTAAAGTTTGGACCACATCCATTACCTCCACATAAAACTAAACATCCTTGGTCTTCTTGGTTCCCATGTCGTGATGTGGTTATGCAAATGAAAATGAAGCAAAGTAATCATCTCCTTCTCTGCTGACTGGAAGAATGCATGCTTAATGTTTTGATACATGATATCAACTCTCTCTTCTGCTCTCATGGTTGAATACTGAAATCCATTATGGTGGGCCTCCAGAGTTCTAGTCATCTTTCTTCCTCTTCCACCAAACATTGGCCTGATCCACAAGTTTTCCAGCCTAATTGGCTTTGTTTTTGAAAGCTGAAGTTTCTTCTGACTCACCAGTATTAGCTGTAACTTTTTTAAAATTTTATTATGGTATGTGCACTTTGATATGATGTAATATGATTATGGTTTTGTCTCATATGTTGTAATATTAGATATATAACAGAAAAAAAAATTATTGTATGAAATAAATAATAACTTTTCATTTTAAATGTTTTTTTTTTGCAGAAAACGGGTCTTCTAGAAGATCAAGATGATCCTCAACATGATATAGATCCACAAAATATTGGTTCTACCGGTACATATCACATGGTAGAGGATGATAATGACGCATATACGAAAGACACCAAGACTGATGACAATGATGACGACGACGATGATGACGACAACGACGATCACGATGGTGATGATGATGATGAGACAGTTGGTGATAGTAACCAATGAAATTCATGATCATATAGACTACATCATGGATCATTGCTGATATGTTGTTATGATGACTCTTTTTATGGTTACTATCATATGTATCATTTTCACGGCCTACAATACTATATTGTTGAGTTGTATCATATTGACATGTATCATTTTCACTTATGTCGATTGTTGGACATGTATCATTTTGACATGTTTTTGATGTACTAGCATATTTGACTTTCACTTGTTTTAGTTATATATGATGATGATCTTATCAGTATTGACTTGTCAATTTATATATATTAAAAGTGGTTGATGATTTTTGGATGGATATTTATTAAGTATGATGATTTTAATTTCATCAGATGGATGTTGTCAAATTCAATTAAATTATAGATATTTGACTCACTTGTTTTAATTATAGATGATGATCATGTTACAATAATTATATTGTTATTTAATCATATGAGTTAAATAATTAAATTACTTACTCTATAATCATATGAGTTATTTAAGAGGCACGATATATTTAACTAATTAAATTGAAACAAAACATATTAAATTAATAAATGGAAGAAAAACAAGAAGTATTTTTAGAAGCAACAATGGAATCCAAACTAGAAGCAAATCAGAAGCAATCTTGGAAGCAAACCTGGAAGCAAACCTAGAAGCAAAATTGGAAGCAAATCTAGAAGCAAAACTGGAAGCAAATCTGGAAGCAAAACTAGAAGCAAAACTGGAAGCAAAACTGGAAACAAAACTGGAAACAAAACTGGAAGCAAAACATAAAAAAAACTTGAAAGCAAAACTGGAAGCAAAACCGAAAGCAAAATCGGAAGCAAAACTGGAAGCAAAACCAGAAGTAAAATTTGAAGCAAAATCAGAAGCAAAACTGGAAGCAAACTTGGAAGAAAAACAAGAAGCAAAACTATAAGCAAAACCAAAAGCAAAACTAGAAGCAAAACCAAAAGCAAATTTGGAAGCAAAACCAAAAGCAAAACTAGAAGTAAAACTGGAAGGAAAATCGGAAGCAAAACTGGGAGAAAAACTGGAAGCAAACCTAGAAGCAAAACTGGAAGCAAACCTAGAAGCAAAATTGGAAGCAAATCTAGAGGCAAAATTGGAAGCAAACTTGGACGCTAAATTGGAAGCAAAACTAGAAGCAAAAATGGGAGTAGACATGGAAGCAAAACCGGAAGCCAAATTGGGTGCCAATTTTGGCGCAATTTTTGACGTTACTTCCTGGGGCTATTTTAGGCTCTAACGGAGGCGCTACGATTTTTCGGTGCTAAAATCGGCAGAAAAGTCAGCGCAAAATCCGACACCGAGCTGACCATGCCTGTTTGTGCCGAGTTTAGCACCAACCAAATTGTTCACTTCATGTACTCAAAATACACTAAAATCTGACGCTAATTACCTATTGTGTTGTTGTGATAAATCATTTCATATTATTCCATTTGCATAATCATTGAAATATCATTTGCATTCATATCGCATTAATTTTTATCCATTTACATATTCCATTAAATCATTTAAATATATAAACCCATTTAATTCAAAAATCCATTTTAAATCTAATTCCTAAACCTACACTCTTTCATAAATCCATTTATTTATCTCTCATTTCAATCAATTGCATTTGATTAAAGAATATGGGATAATTGTTAATTTCTCCACTTCACTCTTTTATCCCACATCTCTCTTGCAACATGAATCCACCCCATGAGGACATCTATAAAAAGCCTTCTCTTCTCACCAAAAAAGCATACATTGAATTTTGATCATGCAATCCTCTCTTACATGTTAAATAGGCGTAGGACAACTAAGAGGGGGGGTGAATCAGTTGTCACACAATTCAAACTTAAAAATTAACACTTATTCTCATAATTCTCCAAATACATCTGCAACAAATGCAATAATCTTCAAACACTAAACACCTTTCACTAGTCCATCTAAACTGTACAAATTCACACTGAAACACTGAAACATGACTTTCAAATTACCAAACTTCAAACCTCTTTACCAGAGCACAGAAAAGACCTTCACAAGACATATCCCAGATCCGCAAGATCTAAAATGAAACAACAGAGGACTGTGGAGAAAAACTATTTCTCCCAGTCCACAAAAGACCAACTCAACCAGAACAGTTCACATACCGTCACATCAGAAGCTAGAACTTAGAATATATCACCACGAGATCACCATTAACAAACCTTTAGATCCACACAATCATAGAATCAACACATGAGAAACGCGGAGCACATATCGGATCCGTTCTGAACACATTGAACACTTTGACTTCTCTTCTTTATTAATTTTCTCAAAAGCCCTTGGAAACTCATCAATACAACACATCTGCAACAACATAAAGATAGCTCCATGTACTCACAACATCTCAGAAGCATCTTAGCTATACATGTACAATTTGCAACATACTGAACTGTGTTGACATCAATGACAACATTAATGGCAACACCACCAGACTAGCATATACTTGCAACATTCCATTCATCAAAGCTTCTTGTTGCATTTATGCTAGTAAAAATCTGAGAGCACCAAATGCATAATTCAAGATCATGGTGAATAAGAGAACAATGGAGTTGGTTTTCTTTTGAATGTATATGTTTGATTTCACATAGTTTAGTTTTATGTTTTTGCATGTGCTTTCATTTAAGAAAGGCTTCATTGGAGTTATGCTGGAATTTTGATTTGAGTTTATAGTTTAAAATTAGTTTTTCAATTTTTAGCATATACAAAATGGTGAACCTGACGTGAATATGGTCTCATAACATGTGATGGTTGCGGGGTTTTTTCAGTACATGGCAGATTTTGTAGAGATAAAATAGTTAGGCGTTCGTGATTCCTGTTCATGTAATAATCTATGCATGTTTCTTGTGTGATTCTTGATTATTGTATCTCTTTCCATATTTACATATCTACGGTCTTTGCATGCATATGGTATATCTTTCAGGGTCTTGTATTTTGTGAACCTTTCACAACCTATCAAAGACCATGTAATTGCTTAACTCTCATTTAACAATCTACTTTGCATATAACTTTACATTCCATCTAGAGATGATATAATTGCCTTTTTCTTTATATTAGTGCATAAAAATTCCTCACTAGATTTTGGAATTTTGTCTTGTAACCTGGTACTGTGATGGAGGGAATCACTTTACTTTAAAGATAAAGCAAAAAGTAATAGCATACACGCTTGCCTTCTAAATTCTTTAGCTCATATCTACGAGTGCCTAATCTTGTTATATCAATATGCTAAAAACATTTGAGTTAAAATGGGTTAATGTGGTGAGGATTTAGAACTTGGACTGCAAGAAGGTTTATTGATGGAATAGCTGGTTTAAATAGATGATTGAGATTTGAGTTTAGTTTGGAATTTTTCTAACAAAAATTTTAAGGCTCACAATGGACAATTTATTGGTCTCTTCTATTGATAATCGAAGAATATTTTCTTCCCTTTGCACGCGCAATATCCTTGATTTTGTCATAAGCTTGTAATTTGTATTAGTGAGTTCATCATTACCTAGTCGTGGAGTCCATCATTGTCATGAACTTTTTAATGTGAACCATTATCTGGGGCTCATCTCCTTTGCACAACACGAATTGCCCTCAAGTCCTCTACCATTTCTTGACTTTGTGTGCAGTCACTTCTTCGCTACATTTTCATTAGGAATTGCAGCATTGACAATCCACAAGTTTTGAAACAGATGATATCTCGCAAAAATCTCTGAAGTGTGAGAAAAATTTGTTCCTTTTTTTTCAAATAGAAAAGTTTTTATTTCTTGTCGCCTGGACTGGGTTTGGTAAAAACAAATGATCTACACTAAGTCTCACAGGAAATTTACGCAACTCTAGAAATTCTAAAACGGATACAATGACAACAACATTCAGGAAATAAAATGAATTGATTTTTTTTCTCATCTATATGATACTATTGAGAGAGTTGAGTGTGTAATTTAGGTCCATTTTGATAAATTCCAACAAATGAGTTTTGTGCATACCTACAATCGTGGCATGAAGCCACCTTCCATAATCTTCGCCTCTGAATCATTCATTCTTTTGCACCCCTCTTTGTTTGCTGATTAGATTCAAATTGTTTGCTATTTTAGTTTAGCTTTAATTTAGATTTAATTTGATTTAGTTTTAATTTAGTTTAGCTTTAGCTTAGTTTAGTTTTAATTTAGTTAATTTTCAATTTAGAGTATTTTTAATTTAGATTTAATTTTTAATTTAGAATTTAATTTAGTTTGGACTTAATTTAATTTAGATTTAGCTTTGGATTTAAATTTAGATTTAATATTTTAGATTTTTAATGTAGATTTTTTAAGTTAGATTTAGATTTCTTAATTTAATTTAGTTTGGATTTAAAATTTTCATTTAGATTAATTAGATTCTAGATTAAATGTTAATTTTCTTCTTAGTTTATTTTTTTAATTTTGGGGCTAATTTTGTTAATTTGACTTTTGTGCAAGTTCACATGTTAGAGATCAAAAAAATATAAACTCACATTTGTCAAAGACTTGGAGGCTTGAAACTACTAATGACATTTGGTGCAAGATGTTTCTTGAAGACTTGACTTAAAAACCGAATGTCTTTTAGTATAAAAAATATTTCGATTGGTGCTTAAAAAGAACTTTGTTTGTTGTGTTTGGTGTGCTTGCACATTATGTGTTACCCAAGCTAGTGTGTATGTATCCTCTCCCCTTACACACTTGTGTGATTCTGGGTGACGAGAAATACACATTGGTCTCCTTTTTATTTTTAGTAGAGGCTTGCCTGGGGATTTCATCACCTTAGGGTTTGACCTCAAGCACATTTTTTAATGGGCTATATCAAAGGGGGAGAATGAAAGTTGTACCCCAAGGAGTGGCTAGCGTCGTTCAAAGACAAGCCGTAAAACCCTCAATCTGCCAAGACTTGCTGGTGATGAGAGTGGGAGTGAGCCTCCCAGTTCTCAGGCTATTACAGACGGGCTCTCTATTCACGGTAATCCCCTACTAGACACCTATTGTTTTTAGTAGCCAAACTCGTTCTATTTGTTGGCGCAGGAGGTCGAACCTCTGAAGTTGTCCCATGTTTTCGTAGTTCAGAGTAGAGATAGCAAATTCCTTGATATCTTTAGGTATTTGGGAGTTCAAAGTTTGGTGCGCTCGAGAAGTGAGTGCCATGGAGGGAAGCCAGTGCCACCAAACTTCTAAGCTATCCACTCTGAATAAGTGCAGCTGGAGAAATCCAAGTGGGAACCCAACAAATATTGTCTCTGCCAGCCTAAGATTTGTGCTTGAATGTTATTTATTGCAACAATCAAACAATATTCATAATAAAAAACAAACAAAAAATTTCAGTCACGATCAAACACCACACTTGTCCTATGAATCTCAAAAATTGTCCACATTTTTTCTACTGTGTCTTGTGTGTGTGTTCAAAAAAAATCTCAAAAAATCATCACACCTAGGAATTTGTAACATCTCAACCTCGCCAACCCCAAAAATTCAAATAGCAAAAACATCCAAAATGAACCTATCACTTAAATCTCTTGGGGCCATCATTCTTCAAGTTATGATCTTTTAATCCTTGCATCCCCCATAGTCCTTGCATATCTTCCACCCTTGCATATCCATTATCGGTCAAACAAACCTTTAGCATTGCACTTAGGTTACTCTTCCTAAGTCTTGAAATCAAACCTTTGGCTACTAGTCACTCGAATCACTTGAGGTTCATCATCCTTGAGTTAGGGAACATACCATTATCCTTGAGTAGGAAAATCCTCTTTGAGTTCATCATCTCCTACATACCCTCTCTTGATCATTTTTCCTTGTGTCTATCCATCATAGCACAAGTAAAGCCTTGCATCATAACTAGCTTCAAACCTAGAGTTTCCTTTGAGATCTTGCATTCTTATCATATCAAGCTTATCATACCATACCATTCTCATATCTCATCTTAGAATCATATCCTTTTTCATTGCATCCTAGTCTTAGGTTTTATACATTATCTTGTCTTGGATTGAATATCAGAACAATCGCCTATGACCCCTAAAACAAGAATAAAAATGTTTCAAGGATAAGGGAACCCTTGGGGAAAAGAATTTGATGGGGAAGATCACATTAGTGTTGCAACTAGTGAAACAAATGAAATTGATAACAAATAAATAACCCAATCAAATATAGATGAAGCACTCAATGATCATAGATTCACTAAACTACTTACAGAGGTAGTCAAACGTAACACACAACAATACTTCAAGGCCCTTACTAATGAAGGAATCAAAATGCCTCCTGATTTTGACATATCATTACTTACGATGAATGACCAACCTAAATCTAGTGAATCTAAGCATCCCAAAATAAACAATGATGATAGAATCAAAGATCATAGACCTTTTTATTTACAACCTAGTTACAAGAGATCTTCAAAGACATTAAAACCGGAACTTACAAACAATCCTATTTTGGATGAGCATAGAGCACTAAGACAAGAATTGGATACTCTCAAGAACAGTAAAACATCATCCCACAAGTTCTCTATTGAACATATATGTTCTTATTCTTTTGATCCAAACATACCAATGCCTCCTTTTCCTAGTCATTGGGACATACCTAAACTTGATAAATATAAGGGAAAAGGAGATTCTAAAGACCACTTAAGAGAATTTTGTGCTGCTACCTTTGAATTTGCAGTTAATGAGACATACCTTATGAGATTATTCCCTCATAGTCTAGAAGGGGGAGCTATGGAATGGTTTTCATGATTTCCCCCGACCATCAAATCTTTCCAAGAATTGGCTGTATAGTTTCAACTGTGAACTTAAAGTGACCATGACCAACCTTTCTAACACCAAACAAAAACAAGGAGAATATTGTGTCATTTTTACAAAGATGGAGACACTTAACAAAACAATTACCTTATGACATTCCAAAAAAATAATTGGTTGACCTCTTTTGTCAAAATTTGAACAAGGAAATTGGAAGGGAACTTTGCCTCAAATGCCTGGATTCCTTTGATGAATCCATAGAAATGGGATTTTGAATCAAACAAACTCTCATTGATGATGGAACTCTTAAACTTAATAATGACAAAGATCAAAAATCAAGTTCAAGCAACAAGACACTTTTTTCGATAAAGAACAAGAATGTAGTCAATGACGGAGTTGTTGATGCAAAAACAACTAAAACATCATCACCTATCTACAACCTTAAAGGTTCATCTTCAGATAAAGGAAAAGAAAAACAAAGAAGCTTCCCTAAACAAAATTTTACACCATTGGGAAAATCGCTTAAGTCTGCATTAAAAGTACTCCTTGAAAATAATCTTATAACGCTACCCAAGATGAAAGAATATAATCGACAAGTCAAACCCCCGTGGTAGAATGAGGATCACTTTTGTGACTATCATAGACACAAAGGACATAAGACTAATAGTTGCAATAAACTTCAACATATAATACAAGACCTTATTGATGATGGTAAGATAGTAGTTGACAGACACACTCCTTCAGGTAACTCTGATCGCGAGATGTTTAAAAACCATTTCCCTGAGCATGACAAGGATAAAGGAAAGGCCCTTGAATCTGGTGATGGTGTAAACTATACTACTACTAAGTATTAATATACCATAAATAACATCACTAAGGTCGATAATCATGTGAACACTTTCGTTATAAAAGGCAAAGAACCTGATTGCAATGTTATTACCCTTAGAGGTCCTAATTCAAAACCTACTGCACCAACTTCGTAATACAACCTCATAGAGCATTTAGGTAAAACGCCTACACAAATTTCTATACTTGAGCTACTACACATAACTCCTGAGCATAAAGCTATCCTAGATAAAGTGTTTGCTACTGCTATAGTGCCTACAAACCTACATGTGGATCAATTCCAAGCTATGGTGGGACACATCACCTCTCCCCACACTCTTACTTTTACTGAGAATGATGATTTTTCCATCTAACAACCACATAATGCACCTTTACACATTGACGTCCTTGTCCATAATATCAAGATCATGTGAGTTCTGATAGACGAAGGAGTAGGTCTTAATATTTGTACTCAAGAATTGATGACAAATTTAGGGTTCTCTAAAAATGTAGTTGATCCAAGGAAAAGGATTACCATAAAGCCATATGATGAAGAGGAACGCTCGTCTAAAGGATCAGTTACTCTACCAATCAGAGTTGGCCCTGTGGTAAAGGATGTGGTTTGCCAAGTCCTTGATCTCCCTCTGACCTATAACATCCTCCTTGGAAGACCTTGGGTTCATGCAATGCAAGCAGTACCTTCTACATATTATCAACGCATTAAATTCCCACACAATGGTGTCGAAATCACAATACAAGGAGATCCTAACCCTTTCATGTATTGCCATAATCTAAGTCCTAAAACTGAAATCACAATCCTAAGCAACCATGAAGCATTTCCTTCTCAAGCATATGTTAATCTTGAGTCCTTAAAAGCATCCACCTCAAAATACAATGAAGCTAAGATCAAAATACAAATAAAAGAACACGGAGTAGGAGAATATACTTTGAATCGTGCTCTTTGTATTGGAAAGCTACCTTTATCTCCCCACACCTATGGAAAACCACAGATGACTAAGATCCCATCAGATGTAGATACTATAGTGATTTGTAAATCAACTTTATAATGAAACAAAAGAAGATGATCTCCTAGGATGGCTATACAAAGATGAAGATATAGGAAAAGAACAAATTGAAATAAAGATACCTATTGAACAATATGGTAAAGGATTTGATCTTATGAAACAAATGGGATATGATGATAAAAGTCCTCTGGGATTACAAAAATAGGGTATCTTGGGACCAATACAACCTACTCATACGTAAAAATTCCCTAGTTTAGGATATGATGTGTAGAAAGATAAGACCTTGAGTACTGTGTGTACTTCAAGTAAGGAAGTAGAGCCCTCTAATTCTACACAGATAAATGAGGAAAGTGCCATCAATGACTTCATTGAAATTTATGACTATGATAGTGTCCCTACCCCTAAACCCAATCATAACATTTGTACCCTTGAATACATTCAAAATTTTGACTCAAATCATGACCCTTTACCCTTGGTTCACCTCGAACTCATTGATTTGGATTAGAAGGGACCACCACAACTGGATGTATTTCAAAATGGTGAGGCAATCATAAACTTCCTCGAAGCACGAGAAGTTACACCTCTTGAGGATCATAAAGCAAGTTTCGCCATAGAACTCAACAGTGTGGTTTACTTTGGGGAAGGTGCCAAACCTTTCTGTCACAAAATTATTGAAAATATAAATAGGTCTTCTAGTGAAAACCACTTTGTGGCGCTATTAGACCCGAGAAAAGTAAAAATAAAGGAAGTATCCAAGGGTTAAAACCTCTCTAAGGCACCTAAGGATGGAAGGCTTGACACACTTCCCCTAGCACTCTATCATGAAAAATCATCTATGTTGGTGGAGAAGACAGTACTAGCAAATCTGGGCACAAAAGAAAAACCAAGGATAATTTATATAGCAGAATCATTAACACTTGAAGAGAGAACAGAGCACATATAGTTTTATAAGGAAAGACAAGTCAACTTTGCGTGGTCTTATGTAGACATGCTAGGAATCAATCCAGATTTAGTAATGCATCACTTTTCTTTACCACCAGGGGAAAAACTTGTTAAGCAAAAGTTGAGAAAAATGCACCTGCTTGTCGCTCTATTGGTAAAAGCTAAATTACAAAAGTTGCTAGATGTGGGATTTATAAGACCTGTTGACTGGATTTCAAATTTAGTACCAGTTTCAAAACTTGATGGGGGTATCTGAGTTTGCACAAATTTCATAGATTTAAACAAAGCTTGTCCTAAAGATGACTTCCCACTTCCAAACATTGACATGATAGTGGATTTGACAGCAGGACATGAAATGTTATCCCTCATGGATGGTTTCTCAGGCTACAACCAGATTAAAATTGCTCCTGAAGATCAAATTAAGACAACCTTCACTTGTCCTTAGGGAACTTTCTATTGGAATGTTATACCCTTTGGGTTGAAGAATGTCAGAGCCACATACCAATGTGTAATGACCACTATCTTTCATGACATGATGCATACCTATTTGGAAGACCACGTAGATGATTTGTTGGGAAAATCCCACACCAGAGTTGGACATCTCTAGAGAGAGATCATGGACAAATTTTTCACAAGATTAGAACAATACAAGGTCCAGTTGAATCCAAAGAAATGTGTCTTCGGGGTAACCTATGGGAAACTCCTTGGATACATTGTCTCATCTAAAGGAATTGAAGTTGATCCTGCAAAAGTAAAGGATATACTTGAAATGCCTCCACCTAAGAATATCAATCAATTGTGATCATTACAAGGAAAACTTTAGTCTATTCGTTGTTTTATAGAAAAACTTGTAGATAAATGTCAACCATTTTAGCACCTGTTACACAAGAATGTGCCATTTAAATGGGATGACAAGTGTGAACAATCTTTTCAGAAAATCAAAGAATATCTTATGACACCACTAGTATTAGTACCCCCAACAGATGACAAGCCTTTACTTCTTTATATATCCACAACCACCACAACACTGGGGGCACTTTTGGCACAACATGACTCTGAAGGAAAGGAACTTGTAATCTGTTACATTAGTCACACTCTAGTGGGATATGAGCTCAATTATAGTCCTATTGAAAGAGCATGCCTTGTTGTAGTTTTTGCCTCACAAAAGCTATGACATTACATGCTTACACACTAGACAAATCTCATCACAAAAATTGATCCTCTCAAGTACCTCCTAAACAAAGCAACACTCACAGAACAATTGGATAAATGGATGATGATTCTTAGTGAGTTTGATATTGAGTACATAGAAAGAAAAGCAATCAAAGGACAAGCTATAGTAGATCAACTCGTTGATGCTCCTATGAAAGATAATCATCCTCTTATTACAGAGTTCCTTGATGAATCAATCTTCAACATGGAATCTACACATCTTTGGACTATATATTTTGATGGCTCCTTCACACAAGGTGATTTTGGTGTTTGCATTCTCTTTGTCACACTGCAAGGGGATTGTATACCTAAAGCTTATAAGATACAATTTCCATATACCAACAATATTGCAGAATATGAGGCATTACTTTCTGGGCTTCGTATGGATACGTAATGGAAAATCTTAGAGTTGTGTGTCCTTGGTGACTCTTAGCTAGTGATTAGACAAGTTAATGATGACTATAAAACAAAAGATGAAAAATTGATGCCTTCCAAAAGAATGGTGAATGATTTTAAAGCCTATTTCACATCAATTTCCTTTGAGAAAATCCTTTGAGATAGCAATAGAGTTGCTAATGCAATGACAACAATTGGTTCACTTGTGGAAATGCCAAGCAATGCCACCTACTACGAGTTCTTGGTAGAGGCTCTTTTGGAGCCTGCTTACAATATACCACAAACTACAATGATCTATCTTATTGTTGGTCCTAATTCTCAATGGTATGGGGATATTTATACCTATCTCTGGGATAAAACCTTGCCATCAGACCTATCCAATAAATCATGTAAAACCCTTATTTTTCAATCCTCTTGTTACATAATCCTAGTCGAGACCCTTTACCGACAAGGTCTCGATGGTACTTCACTCAGATGTCTTGAGCATGACGAGGTCAAAATTGCTTTACGAGAAGTACATGAAGGTATATGTGGGGCACATTCTAGTGGTCCTACCTTAGCCAAGAAACTCTTGCATATGGGTTATTATTGGCCAAAAATGGAAAATGATGCTTATCAGTTCGTTAAAAAATGCAAGAAGTGTCAAAGACATGCAGATTTGATACATGCTCCCACACAAGAATTACAATCTCTTGCTACACCATGGCCCTTTTATCAATGGGGACTCAATCTTGTGGGCAAGATCCATCCACCTTCATCCAATGGTCATATGTTCATTCTCATTGCCACAAACTATTTCATGAAATGGATTGAAGTTGTTCCCCTCACTCATATCACTAGAAAACAAATAGCCACTTTCATACTGAACTATATCATTTGTCGTTATGGTGTTCCTTTATCCATTATCACAGATAACATTCCTCCATTCAAAAACTAGGATTTCCGTAAAATCTATGAAAAATTCCATATACAACATCATTTTTCTACACCTTACTATCCTCAAGGTAACAGCCAGGTTGAGGCCTCTAATAGGACCATTCTCAAAATTCTTAAAAAGATGGGTCAATGAAGTTGGTCGAGATTGGCATGTTCAACTAAATCTTGCCTTGTGAGCTTACCAAATGAGTGTTTGCGCTCCCATGGGCATTACCCCATATGCCCTTGTCTATGGATTTGAAGCCATCTTTCCCATCGAGGTCAAGTTAACTTCTTTGTGGGTCTCCTTGTGCAATCAAATCAGTGATGAAAACTACCGAGTTTCTCATTTGCAAGAATTGGAATTGTTGGATGAACGAATTCAAACTGCTTTCAATCGTCTCAAAGCATACCAGCAGCGGATGTGTTGAAGTTATAACCATAAAGTGAAACCACGTACATTTGAGATTGGGGATCTTATCCTTCATGAAAATCCTCACAATCAACAAGATAGAAAAGAAGGGTAAATTTGAGCCTAACTGGTTGGGTCCATACGTTATCACTGTTGTGTATGGATCTGGAGCATACTAGTTATCTACTTCAAAAGGCGAATTGCTCAGTGATCCCATCAATAGTATGCACATCAGCAGGTTTTATACCTAAGTACTTCAGATAGTATGCTCTTTTAAAGTCTTGAAAAAATACAAAAAAATGAAAAAAAGTTAAGAAAAAATACAAAAAAAAAAAGAAAAAAGTCTTGAAAAAATTACAAAAAAAAGGGAAAAAAGTCCTAAAAAAAAAGAAAAAAAAAGTAAAGAGAAATCAATTCATTCAATGGTGAAAACCACTTTTGTGGCACCTTGAGCAAGTACCATGGTGAAAACCGAGAAATCGGTGTCATGTGTAGAGGCTTCGCTCCTCTTTCCTTTGGAGCTCCACTTGATCTTTCCATCCCATTTCCATTCACCCTCCACTTCATAATAGCCTTTTCACACTCACCATGGCTTGTGAATTGTTCGACATTCCCCTCGCTTGCTCGCTTCGCCATGCATACTAGGTTGGTCCTATCCCTCACTGGGGCATTTCCTCAACCTTAGCTATGGGTTGGGATACTGAGCATCTCAAAGTCAGAGAAACTATCCCCTTTATCTATCTGCTTGTTCCGTCATAAAACTCTAAAAAACAAAAAAAAATCAAATAAAAATCCAAAAAATAAAATATTCAAAATCCAAAAAATCAAATATTCCAAAAATCCAAAAATCAAATATTCCAAAAAAAAAATCAAATAGTCCAAAAATCCAAAAAAAATCAAATATTCCAAAAATCCAAAAAAATCAAATATTTCAAAAATCCAAAAAAAATCAGATAAACTTCAAAAAATTCCAAAATATAGTGACACTTTCAGATCACCACACAACTTTGAACTTCAACAAAATCAAAACATGTCACGATTGGCAATCAAACAGACATTGAAACATACCTATCAATCCCCCTTTCAAATCCAATCAAACACATAAATGGTAACAAGAATCAGTTCCGCATTGAAACATGATGTTTGTTTGTTTGTCAGTCTTTTGATTGATTTATAATTTTATCTTTGGTGGCATGTCTTTTAGCTTCTCGAGCATGTCTTGGACTAGAGAGGTGAGGATGGGGCATGTTCACTTGTTTGTTGTCTATGGATTGTTTCTTATTCACAAGATGACTTGTCTTAAGACATAGTTGTCTAAAATCATCAAGGACCTATGAGTCTCATGTGGATAAGAGCATTCCTTGTCTGATAGTGTCTTCCATGCAATAAGTATTCAGGTCATCTAAGGTCTTTATACCTAGATGATTATACTTCACTGCTAAATAAAAATGCAAACAATATTCAAGTCATCTAGATGTTCATGTTATCTAGACACTTATACTAATTTGTGACATAATAAGCTCTATGATGATAAAGCACTTTGTAAAGCACAAGAAGCTTCATCACCTTCATTTCCTTCATATCTCTTTTTCATCTATCATTTCTTCCATCATTCGTTTCCTTCATCATTTCATTTTCTTCATGATCCTTATCTAAAGGGTAATTAATCAGTTTATCTAACCGATACTTGTCTTCTAATCCAATTATCAAATCAATCAACTTGCTTTTTAGCATGAGACTCCAATGCTCCCTGATCACTCAATCTATTACTCAATTATTGTTTTACGCTAGCATCAATCTCTATCAGATTAATCAACTCATCAACTTGGCTATACTAATCATTTCCATCAATTGTTCAGTTATGCCCATCAACTATGCATTTTCATCAAATGCACATCTTTGCTTAATCACTCGTGCAATATCAATTCTCGAATCTTTTCCTCGTGATCTATCGAGAGCTTAATCTTCTCACAACTTGTTCGATCAATCTCTCGAGGGGGCATATCATCCTTATCATCATCCTTACCAGGATATCCCTAGAGCATGTATTAGTTAATCAATTATTTTTCTTTGAAACCACACGACAGGCTACATTGTCTCAAAGAGGGGCAAAATATACACTCAAAATTTGTCCTCATAATCATCCTATTTTTTGTCTATTAATTAAATGAATATTATTATCTATTTAATTAATTCATTTAATATTTTCTTCTATTTTCATTAATCCGCTTAAATCATTAAAATATTATAAACATTTATCTATCTACATTTATCCATAAATCATTTCATTTATTCCATTTGCATAATCATTAAAATATCATTTGCATTCATATCACATTAATTTTTATCCATTTACATATTCCATTGAATCATTTAAATATATAAACCCATTTAATTAAATCACTCATTTAATTTGAAAATCCGCTTTAAATCTAATTCTTAAACCTACACTCTCTCATAAATCCATTTATTTATCTCTCATTTCAATCAATTGCATTTGATTAAAGAATATGGGATAATTGCTCATTTCCCCACTTCACTCTTTAATCCCACATCTCTCCTGCAACATGAATCCACCCCATGAGGACATCTATAAAAATCCTTCTCTTCTCACCAAAAAAACATACATTGAATTTTGATCATGCAATCCTCTCTTCCATTCATCAGAGCTTCTTGTTGCATTTGTGCTTGTGAAAATCTGAGAGCACCAAATGCATAAATCAAGTTCATGGTGAATAGGAGAACAATGGAGTTGTTTTCTTTTGAATGCATATGTTTGTTCACATAGTTTAGTTTTATGTTTTTGCATGTGCTTTCATTTAAGAAAGGCTTCATTAGAGTTATGTTAAAATTTTGATTTGAGTTAAATATAGTTTGAAATCAGTTTTTCAATTTTCAGCATATACAATTACAAGTTGTTAAAGTGTACTTTCAAATGGTAATTAGTCGTTAGTACTTAGTCACCTTTGTTTAACTTTCATAGTTTAACTGCAAGTGTTGATTCTTAGATAATTTGCATGCTTTCTAGAATAGGAATTTGAATGTTTTCTAGCTTAAACAGTTTCATGCTTTCTAGTTTAAATTATGTTTTCAACCATTTCAAAAATTTAGAAAATCTTACTAAGAGAGATGGCCAAAATATCCCCTATTTCATACAACGTTTGGACACTACCTAGTCGACATAATTAACATATTTTTAACTAAAGTGTTAGGACCTTATGACAGCCTGACACCTAGTTGTATCAATTAAAAAAAAACAATGATAATTAAATATATGCATTCATAGTCATACCTATGTTAGAGACATCAAAGATAAAATTATTGTAGCAACACTAACATCCAATTTTTCTCATACACCAAGATACATGATAGCTGAATTTATTAGCTAAATAAACAATAATAAATTTAACTAAAAAACTCAAGTACACATAAATAATAACATTATATTTTGTATAATACAAATTTAAAACATAGTATAATGTGCCTCAATAAAATTAATATCACAATTGATACTATTAAAATGTGTGTTGGATGGTACTATAATGCCCACCTATTTAACAAAAAATTACATTTTCAAATATTTAGCATTATTATAAATATAAGCTAACTACTAATTTATTATGGTATATTATAATATTACCTCTAAAACATGTAAGACCATAACACTTGTTGATGTGTTGGTCGATGATGTACCACCCTATGATGCTAGACCCTAAAAATATAATAAAGCTACAATTTTAATTCAATTCTACCATTATAAATCAATTTACATGTTAATTTTTTTATGTATAAAATATAAAATATGTTATAAATTCATATTAAAATACTTATACATGATCACCAAAAAAATTATGTAATAGGTCATCATTTATCACCATAATATTTGACTCGCTGCCCTATATCGCTTCATTGTTGTCTATGCTCCAATACATCTATAATGACAATGAGTGCACTTGTGGGAGGTGACACCCTTTGCACTCTATGGATCACAATATCATCTAGAGCATAAATGTTAACAACTATAACATAGGTGAGAGGTAGGAGCATTAAAACTTGATGGTCGTGTTGCTTGATCATCTATTAAACCATAAGGCATGGACATTTAGGTGTTATGTTGTATAAGGGTGTTTGTGAGGCTAGCAATCACATGGAGAGCTTACACCTTCAATCTCATAGATGACTAATGACAATCTCACATGATTTCTAAATTTTTGTGCTAGTGGTCTTTGTTAAAAAAAAATATCCAATGAGCTCTCCATCTATCTTGGGGCAGAGCCTCAACCATTACCCTAAAACTCCCTCATATCAAAATAATTGTATAGATTTTTGTGCTAGTGGTCTTTGTTAAAATTTTGTTATCCAATGAGCTCCCAATATATTTTGGGTAGAGCCTCAACCACTACATTAAAACTCCCTTATATCAAAATAATTAAAAATTTCATAAAGACGAACTCACAATAAAGTTATCTCACAACTCAAGTGTATAGTGGCGCCTCATGGTTATTACATAGAATTTGGCTAATGACCATCCACTATCTATCCCAAAAAATATTTTTTATTTCAATATGATTGCACCAATAAATTAAAAATCTCTTCACAGTCACTACAAGGGGTGCATTGGTTTTAGAATTAGCAAAAAGATTAAAAAAAAATAGACTTTTGTTATATTTTTTTTTTCACTTCATTGTAAGATAACTTTGTCACATAAAATTAGTGACATGAATCTCTATCAAATTTTCATTGATTAATTTGACTCATGATCAAATCAACTTGGTTCATCATTGCTTCTAATGACAAAGTAAGTGATGCATGGTGGGGGTTTTCTATGGATTCCTTCAAAGATGAAACTAATCATGTAAGTTGATTTTTTTTTTTGTTAAATTCCCTAATAATTCCACTTGGATTTGTCTAGGGTTTTTTAGAAGTGTATAAGGAGATTGAGGTGATGTAGGGATCTCTTTAGACTTTTCTTTAAATTTAAATTAGATTTTAGGTTATGGTTTATAGGAGGTAATATAAAAAATAACATATAAGAAATGTATTCCAAAATAGTCAAATTTATGAAAATGAAAACATTCATTATTAAAAAATACGGAAACCTTCCCTACTTGCCTCTCCTTTGACATTGCATTGCTAAAAAACTTGGGATATGGTTGAATTTTACAAAATGTGATCAAGTTCTGATCATAAAGTGCCTACTCATCTCCTCATCACAACTGTGAATGGGCAATTTTTATTTTTTTTTACAAAATGCAAGACTTGAGATAAGGTTGAATTTCACAAAATGTAATCAAATTTTCCTAACAAAGCACCTACTCCTCTCTTGGTTGTGGTTGTAAATGGGTAGCATATTTTTTTGGTTTTCATGTTTTACAAAACACAATTATAATTTGTATAACATAAAATGCAATTGTGTTATGGCTTGGTATTTACATGATTGTGCTATTGCAATTTTTTAATAATGCAATCATGTATGGCCAAAATCACTAATTATGCCACTTTTTTGTCCCCCAATTTGGTACTCACCTACTATTTTTTCTAGCATCACACAAGGTGATGCACAAAGCTATATGGAATGCATTCCCAACATTACTCAAATGTATCGGTATCTTACACATGTCTGAGATTTTCATAAATGAATTTTGTTCTAACATGTACATGTTAGGCATCTCCTCTTGTAAAGGCTATAAAATTATTAAAATAAGACCTAGTAGAACTCCATTTGAAATCTCATACCATCTCTTCAAAATGTGATATGCAAGGGCCTTTATCCAAGAAAACTCATGTCTTAAATAGATCCCCATCTCTTGTTGATCTCCCACATATTTCATAGTACAAATTGTTGTGACAAATTTGGATCAAAAGATCAATTGTGAGAGGTTGTCTATAAGTCCATAATATCCTCAAGTGAATAAGGGGTAGAAAATTATGTGATAAAAATATTAACCAAAGTTGTAAAATAATTATAGAGAAAGCAAAGGAGACACATTTTCCTAGGTCCACCCCTAGAAAATTTCAAAACGGCTGAGCGAAAATGGCTTCCCAACGGTCGTTTCTTAGGAAAAGACAAGAATGTCTTGTTTTGCAAACAATGGCCATAGGAATCAAGATTATTCTGCATAGGGTCCCATGGGCTATACAAAAAGATATCATGCAAAACACGGGGAACCTGTGAGCAAGCATAGATTCTCTAGACCTAACTAGGTGTCGTTTTGTTATATCCAACATTTAAACAAGCAGAAGCAAGTTGTTTTTGACATTTATGAAAATGATAGACCACCATTACTCTTGGAAGAGTTTCAAGGGAACAAAGAGAGGCAATTTAAGGTTTCTTAATCGATTGTATAGAGAAAAGTGAAGTTGACTATAGGATCAATCAAAGAAAGGAAGCAGAAGGGGCTAGGGTTTCAATAGAGAATCATACTCAAGGGAAAAAGCGCATGCATGCAACCAATGTTTCAAATTGTTCAAAAGATCCCTTCAATCCAACAAATAGGGCACATGCAGATCAGGGTAATAAAGAGAATTCATTAGCTCAAGCACAAATGCAAGCACAAATGCAAGCACAAATGCAAGCAAATATTTATGTGGGAAAGAAAAGCAACAACCAGTTACAGAGAGAAAAATCGGATGATTATAATCCTAAAGTCCCTTCAAAACTGACTTTGCAACATGCAAAAGTAGACAATAATGGGTCTACGATACAAACTGCCTAGATCAAGAAGGAAAGGATCCAAAAGATTTGGGTTAAAAAGCTACAACCGAATAAGCAAACAGGGGAAACTAAAACCAACAAGAAAAAGAAAAAGGTGAATAAGAAAAAAGAATAAGAAGGGCATACGGAACATGGAAAATGGAAACATGTAGAAATCCATCCAAAAGCTTCACCTACCAAAAGACTGAATACAATGGAGCAAAAGGTTGTTGTCAACGTCACATTTTCAGACTTATTACAAGATCAAATTAAGGATCTTCGTCATCAGGCCTTAATATGTAAGTTCTGGTACCTTATTCTTGATATACATACTCTGAAAGATTTGTTATTTGATGAATGGGAAGGGGTATCAAAATTCTTTTATTTGGATCAAAAGGAGGGGATTTTTATTGTACTTTTTCATTCAAAAGAAGAAAGGGATGTTGTTTATAAAGTGAAATCATGGATATATGAAGGATCTGGTTTATGCATGAATCCTTGGATTCCTAATTTTAAATCAAATCAATTTATGTCAAAATTTGTGCCAGCATTGATTCAATTAAAATCCTTATCTCTGGAGTATAGGGAGTTTAAGTTAATAGAAATTTTGGCAAATCATATTGGTATCTTCCTTCAGCATGACAGAGCTTTTTATGATAATCCCACACAACCTGTTAGGGTTTGTGTATTTCTTGATACTACAAAACCATTCCTTGATGAAGTGCATATAAACTCTAAGTTTGGCACATGGACTCAAGAAATTGTAGTAGAAAGTAATCAAAATACATGTTCTTTGTGTCATTCTATGAAACATTGAAAGCAAAATGCCCTAATATGGCTAGTTGTCAAAAGAAAGAGAACTCTTTACAATCTCCTCGTAGTAAAGCTTTGTCCCCAACGTCTGAAAAGAAATCAGAAGTGATTGTACCAACATATTTGACTAATATGAGTATTCATAAAAGATATAGTTTAGCTTAAAACCTTATCAAGCTAGTTCAAAAATGGAAAACTTAAACATGGCCAAATCAAAAGATACTAGCACTCCCTTGTTGAATAATGCTCCGGTCAGGCCAATATATCAGTACAACAAGGTTGGTAGTGGGAGGGGTTTGTCTTCTAAAGTAACATTCTCAGTTGATCAATTGCTTGCACTAGCTCGCCAACTTCAATTTAATGGTTTTCCAATTCAAATTTCATGCAATTTGTTGGAAAAGAAGTTACCCATTCATATCACATATAATTTTTTGAAGAAGAGGCATGATATTCCTCAGAAGGAAGGTCTTCTAGTTCTTAATCAGGATCAAACTCTCTTCAATTGGAAACTCAAAGTTCATCTCAGTTCGATGACCAAAGATCCCTTCATTTGAAGAATCAAAACTCATCTCAATGGGAAGATCAGAGCTACCCGCAGTTAGTGGGTCAAAGCCCTCCTAGTTGGAGGATTCAACTTCCCTCCAAATGGAGACTCTTGCACAAAAATTACTCACTTCAATAGGCTCAAAATTATTTGATGAGATTGCAGAAGAAATTCAAAATGAATCAAGTTTGGAGGCAAGGGAAAGGTTGAATCCTTTTGAAGATGTTATTGACCCAATAATCTTGAAGGAAGATTTGTTGACTGAGGGTTGCATGGAGAATAAAATGGAATTGGATACAATTTTGGAGCATGAGTTTGACTATTCTCAAACCATATCCTTAGCACAAATGGATGCCCATCAGTTTTCGATTAAGAAATCTCCAAGTAAAAGAGGCAAAAAGTCAAAAATAGAAAAACTAAGGGAGGAAATTGAGTCAGGGATGCAATCTACACTAGATGGAAGATGCTCAATTAACAAAAGGCCGAGGAGAGCATGTTGCTCCCCTCGTCTACAATGAAAATATTATTGTGGAACGTCAAGGGAATTAATGCCCTTGACAAGAGAGCCCACATTAAATTCCAGATTGATTCTTTAGAGGCAGATGTGGTAGTTTTGCAAGAAACAAACTTATCAACAAGCTCCTATGAAACCACTGTAATGAAATGGGGTAAATGGAAATATTTGCATAGCCTAGCACAAGGAGCATCAAGAGGATTGATTTCCTTATGGAACCCGAAATCAGTGACAGTAGAAGCTATGGGAGAAGATAGTAATTGGCAATTAATGAAAGTTGAGTCTTTTGATTTATGCTTCAGACTCATTAATGTCTATAGTCCAACAACTCAGGATAAGAAAATACTGTGGGACAATTTGAAAAACATTATTCAGAGTTTGGGGACTAAAAAAGTGGTAGTGGCAAGGGATTTTAATGCTATAGTGTCTCTCAAGGAGAAGCATGGAGGTATTTGTCCACCCCAGAAAACTATGGAAGATTTGAGAATTTTATTGTGGATAATTCTTTAAGGGATGTGCTACCAGAAAAAGGTAGTTTCACTTGGACGAATAGGAGAAGAGATTTTTCACAAATAGTTGTTTGGTTAGATAGATTCTTGATTTAACCAAATTGGGTTCTCGAACCTTTTCTCCTATCCTCGCAAATTTTTCCATTTGTATGTTCAAATTATTATGCTATCTCCTTATTGATAAAGAACAAGAATATGCCCCCCAACACAAGCCCTCCTTCAAATTCGAGAAAATGTGATTCAAGCATCCACTGTTCTTGCTCTTGCTCAAACAATGGTGGGTGAGTGCACCACATTATAGGGGCACCAAAATGTTTCAGTTATTTAAGAAATTGCAATTCATCAAGGGGCGGATTAAAAATTGGAGTGTGCAAGTCTTTAAAAATGTTTTTGAACAAAAAGAGATAGTAGCAAAACAATAGGATGAAGTTCATGAACAGATTATTCAAAATGGAATGGATTCCAATACATACGTAAAACAAAAAAAATATGCAATTAATTTGGGAAGAACTAGGGAAAAGAGAGGAAATTTATTGGCATCAAAAGTCGAGAGAATTATGGTTGAGAGAAGGATATCATAATAAAAAAAAAATTCATGCATCAGCACAACAAAAAATAGCAACACAAACCATTTTCTCAATTCAGGAGATAGAAATAGGTAAACAATTGACAAGTACAAATGAGATCTAGGAGGAAGGTGTAAAGTTTTTTAAGAATTTGCTCGCTCCTATTAAACTTGATTCTACACAACGAAGGCAAGATGATCAGGAGTTGTTGGCAGCCATACCAACCCTTATCTCCTGAGTAGACAATGTGGAACTAATGAAGCCTTTTTCATTGGAAGAATTGAGAAAGGTGCTTTTTTCTCTTGCTCCAGACAAGGCCCTAGGCCCTGATGGTTTCACCACTTTGTTTTTTCAAAAATGTTGGAATGTTGTGGCTTTTGACTTGCTTCTAGCCTTGGAGGAATCAAGGAAGTCAAGCAAGATCCTCAACCACTTTAATGTTACAAATATTGCTCTATTTCCAAAGAAAAAAGAGCCTAAAACTTTTGCTAAATTTAGGCCGATTTCTCTGTGTAACATGGTTTATAAAATTTTCACCAAGACAATTTATCAAAGGATGCAATATTTAATTCCAAAAAACATTTCGCAAGAGCAAGGTGGCTTTGTGTCGGGTAGAGAAACAATAGAAGGGGCTTTGGTAGCACATGAGATTTTTCACTCTATTAAAACTAATCATCTTCCATCATTTATTATAAAGTTAGACATGATGAAAGCATATGATAGGGTTGATTGGAATTTCCTCTTGAAAGTTTTGAGCAAGTCTGGGTTTTTAGACAAGTGGCGTAAATGGATTTTATCTTGCTTATCAAAAGCGTTCTTTTCTATATTAATTAATGGTTCTCCTTCGAGGTTTTTAAGAGCCACACAAGGTGTAAGACAAGGTGATCCTCTTTCACCTTTTCTTTTTATAATTATGGCAGAAGCTCTGAGCAGGACTATAAAAGAGAAGCACAATCAGGGTTTATGGTAAGGGATACATATTCCACAAACTAGTTTGTTAGTTACACACAATCTTTTTGAAGATGATACTTTACTGTATGGAAGGGTGAATGTTAATGAAGTCAAGCAAATAAAAAGTATTTTGGATAGATACTCTGAGTTGTCAGGACAAAAGATAAATGCTCAAAAATCAAAAGTATGTCTTCAACTCTAAAGCAGCTTTAAAAAGAAAAATTATTCAAGTGCTAGGTTTTCAAGAGGCAAGTTTACCTTGTAAGTATTTGGGTATTCCTTTCTTTATGGGTGCTAATAAACCATCCTTTTGGGCTAATGTTATTGAAATAATTAAGCTGAAAGTATGTGCTTGGAAAGCATGTTGGTTGTCTTTATCAGGGTAGATTTTTTTAATAAAATTTGTATTGTCAGCAATCCCCAATTATTTTATCTTAGTCCTCAAGGCACCCAGATCAGTAATTGATCAAATAGAGAAAGTGATCAGGGGCTTTTTATCTTAATAAAATTTGTATTGTCAGCAATCCCCAATTATTTTATCTTAGTCCTCAAGGCACCTAGATCAGTAATTGATCAAATAGAGAAAGTGATCAGGGGCTTTTTATGGAAAGGAAATATGAATGATGTTAAAAAAAATCCTTTGATCTCTTTGGATTCTATGTCGTTGGAGAAATACAAAGGTGGAATAGGTCTACATGATATCTTAAAGTGCAATATAGCCTTTGGGGGGAAATTGGCTTGGCAAATGTGTACTAAGCCTGATTCCAAATGGTGCACACTTATGCAGGAAAGGTATCTTGACAATCAAGAACCTTCAAGAATTATCAGTCTTTAACCCACCTGCAGGATCTGCTATGTGGAACTTTATCTTCTCTTGCAAAAAAGTAATCACAAATTATGTTTCTTGGGAGGTTAATAATGGGGAAGCAGTGAATTTTTGGGATGACTCTTGGAATGACCATCCACCATTGAGAAATTGTCAAGACATTCAAGCAGTCATTCCAATTTTATCTTTTTTATGGGGTTCCAAATAAATTGTGTTGGTGTAAATAAGTATTTTACTTATTACACTTTACTTAAGCTTACTTAGGGAATGCATATCATTATAGGTTGCACTTGTGACACCTAGTTATTTGCATCTTGCATCTAGGTTTGTGCATACATTGAGAGATATGAGTTGGACACTTAGGGAAGTGTGTGTAGGACAAATTCCACTCTTTGTGGTGTGATCTAGTTATCACCTTTTTATCTCCACTGTTTGTGGCATGATAATTCCACTTTAGGTGGGTGATCCACCTTTCATGGAATTATCTAATATTTCTTTCTACCTACCCTACACATGATTGGGACACTTGTCTCATTCATGGCCCTTCATTGTGTCCTAGCTTGGCTTTATAAGAAAGCCTTGTACATGCTTGCAATTGTCTATCTTCATGCATATTGAGAATATAGTCATCATATTCTCTCATCTTGTCTCTCTTTTGTACTATGTTTAGTCTCTTGATTGTATTGTTTCTTTTCATAATTTCTTACATGGTATCAAAGCAGTTGGAGGCTCTTTGCATAGCCATTGTTGGGAGATCTTAGTTCGTGTGAAGGTGGTCAAGAGACAAATCTGAGGAGTAGCAACATTTTGGTGCGTCCTAGACTAGATCTGACCTCAAATTCATATTTAGAAGGTTGTTTTCAGTCAAGATAGCCTTTCATTTTGTCGAAATCTAACAATGGGAGCTCTAGATCAGAAAAAATCACCTATTTGGTTTTTTTTTCAATTTTCTAAAAATTTTCTATAGTTTTGGAAAAATTATCTAAAATTTTTTGATTTTTTTTTTTGAAAAAATGACTTCCGATTAAATTCATTGTCAAAAGTTTTTAATTCAAAAAAAGAAAAAAAGTAGGTCGTACTCTGCCTGTGCAGAGTACCTGCATCACCGCAAGCCCATAGACACCATGCGGTCCCCTGTCCACCTGCCACGCAGCGGATTTTATTGGCCCACACGAACCACCTTCCACCACTGGCGGTCAGGTTCCATCTATTGGCAGGCCCCCTCTTTCCCAAACCGGCAACAACTAGCAAAATCTTGGTTGTCGTTTTTTAAATCCGCGGTCACTGCAATTAGAAATCCAGCGATTCTCAAAAAATATGGCAGGAGTATATTCCGACGGCATCTCCAAGATTCCAGTAGAATATTCTAGCAGGTCAGACCAAACCCGTGAAGTGCATTTGACCGTCAATTTTAGCCTGGAGTATGCAGATGATGGCTATACAACCATCAATTTTAGGCTCGTTATCAGGTGATGTCAACACAACATCAGCATTCTAAAAAAACTTTTTCCCCCTCTCCAATGGAGTTTTTGATTTCACAATCCAACTTTGAAGGCTCATATCTTGCTCATTTTAGCTCCCTTTTCTAAGCAATTTTTTTTATTTGGGCTAATTTTTTGTGTACTTCGCAGCCGTGTGCTCGGTTTCTGATTTCGGTGGACAAATCTTCTAGAATTTTCAGTTTTTCAACATTGTACTTGTCCAATCCTCATTTCTGCAACTTCTAGGGCTTCGTTCAAGCACATATGAACTCCTTTTCAGGTGCCATTTTTTTTGAAAGTGCATGATTTTTTGTCTACTTCTTGAATCTATGATCAATTTGAAACGATATTGAGTGGATTTTGTACAATTAACATATGGTCTTTTTTGGCCTATTTGGCACTTGTATTGCATAGATCTAAATTCAAGTCTTTGCTTCATTGTTCTAGTATGTTCTTAGCCTATTTGTGGCAAGTTGTAAATCATAAATCATAAGTCCATTTAGCCAAGTTGCAAGTGGCGTATTGTACACGCACTAAATTATAAAGTGCCAAAATCATCTTTTTGGGGGGGATACTTTGATTGAGTGAATTTGGGGGGTGTCTCTTGTGTGATTGTGCCTATTTTCTCTCTTGTGCTCTTGCATTCCATCATGGGTTCATCTAAAGTTCCACTCTTAACTGCACATAATTATGCTACATGGAAAGTAAGTGCATGGAGTAAACTAATGGAAAAAGGTTTAATTTACTATATTGATGGGACCATAACTGCACCTTCAAATCCTAAGGTAGATCCAAATGCATATATGGATTGGCTCACTAAAATTTCTATGGCATTGGGTATACTTAGAAAGTTCATTTTAGATGATCTCATTTTCCATGTTGATAAATGTACTACAGCCAAGGAAGCTTGGGATAAGCTTGCTACTTTGTATGGCAAGGTTGATAAGGTTAGGGGGTCTAAGCTTGAACATGATCTCCTAAGCCTTGATTCCAAGGATTTTGACACCATTCAGGATTATGTCACTAAGGAAAATGAGCTAAGAGCACAACTAAAAGATTGTGGTATTGAGAAAGAGGATGATCAATTGGTCTTCAACTTGTTGGGCAAGCTGCTAGCTGAGTATGCAGCCTTTGTTTCAAGTTTTCAGACTCAACGATTGACAATTAGTAACTTTAAATCACCATCTTTTGAGGCTCTCACAGATCTTTTGATTCTTGAGCAAAATAAGTTGATGAAAATGGGAATTCTCAAGTCTTCAACTTCAAAAGCATTGGTGATTAATCATGGAAACAACAAGCAAGGCAAAGGGAAAGGCCAAAAGCAATCTTCACCAAAGCCACAAGGAGAGAACAAACAATCCACTCCTCCACAACAAAGCTCAACTTCATCTTCGTCAAAGAAGTACAACTATTCAAGCAAGAGGGAGCAACCAACATGTGCATATTGCAAAAATTTTGGTCATGAGGAGCATCATTGTCATATTAAGCAAATTGATGAGTTGAAAAATATCCTTAAGAAAAACATCAACTTGCCAACTGCATATCAGGAGGACTCATATCCTTCCACTTCTACTTCTAAGGGTAAAGGAACAACTCTCATGGCAACAACATCAAGCTCATCTCCTTCTTCTACATCATCTCAACATGAGAAACTTAAGGGGCAAGCATTTATTGCAATTGCAAATTCCAATTCAGATAGGTGGATCCTTGATTCAAGAGCTTCACATCATATGACTTCTTCCAAGGATATGTTCTCTTCATTTGATTCTTGTTCATCACCACCCATTTTGATGGCCAACAACACTTCTTTAGAAATTTGTGGGAAGGGGTCTATTGACATTGAAGGTGGAGCATTTAATGATGTTCTATGTGTGCCTACTTTGTCAAGGAACATCCTTTCCATCTATCATATTACACATAGTGGTACAGGAAAGAGTGTAGAGTTCACACCAAATTATGTCATTGTTCAGGATTTGCATAGCAGGGCTCTTGTTGCAATTGGGGAGGTTGATCACCGTTCTTGGTTCTACACCTTCTCATATTTTGCTCCTACTGATGATTCAGTTCACCCTAGTATGGAAACACTTGAGGAGAATGAGTATGGTTACTTGAATCTTGGAGTGCTCACTACTCCTGAGGTTCTTGAGCCTATTGTTGATATTACATCTCCTACATTGACTGATGTACCTTATGATACTTGTGTTCCGACAGTTTCAGTGCCTTGTGATTCAGTGCAATAGTCTATACCTTGTCTTCCAGCAGCAGTTTCATGGGATGACTACTTGACAGTCATTGGCAGTTTGTTTGTGGATTCCTACATTGCAGATTTGGGAGACACATTTTATTACTTACATCTTCTCTTTGATGAAGGTGATTCTTCTTCAATTGTTGCGAGGGAACACTCTGACCCTCCTCTACATGATCAGTCTTTCGAAGTTGATGTAATTGTGGATGCATATGTACAACAGTTGAGGAGGCCACCTTCTCTCTTGAGGAGACAGTGTCTTTAGAGTATGTTCTACCTACATCCTTGCCAGATCTTGAGTTGTCTTTTTTAGCGGATGAGAGTGTTGTTGCAAAGGGGTTCTCACAGGTTCCAAGAAGTGACTACACTGTGACCTTTGCACTTGCCATTGCAGCTTCACATGGTTTGGGAAAGGCATCTTTCAACATCAACACGGGGAAATTTGAGCAGATTTCAAAGACTCCTTACATTTTGAGGGTTCTTCCTTCTTCACTTGTGGATTGGGGAGACTTCATTCATGCACCTTTGGTATTGTTTCTTCCTAAGGGGAGGAACGTTGTTCAATGTTTTTGGAGTAGCTTCTTCATTCCTTCTCGAGCATCTACCATGGGTGAACAATGTACATTGAGGGGGGGCTGCCTTGTCTCTCTTCTTCTTCTCTTGTATAGGGGGAACTTTTTCCTCACATGGGGTTTTGTCCTTCTCATGTCGTGTTCATAGGCTTTTTGTATTTCATCTCTCTTTTGGGGGGTAGTTTTTTCCCACTGGGTTTTTCTATCTTTGCCTCGCTTGTGAGAGATTGCATTGCATTTGTACATGGGTACCTAACATGGCTCAGTTGTCGGGACCCATCTTGCATGGTTAGCTTGAGTCTTCATTCCCTCAGTTGCACTTAAGGGGGGGTGTTGGTGTAAATAAGTATTTTACTTATTACACTTTACTTAAGCTTACTTAGGGAATGCATATCATTATAGGTTGCACTTGTGACACCTAGTTATTTGCATCTTGCATCTAGGTTTGTGCATACATTAAGAGATGTGAGTTGGACACTTAGGGAAGTGTGTGTAGGAGAAATTCCACTCTTTGTGATGTGATTAGTTATCACCTTTTTATCTCCACTTTTCATGGCATGATAATTCCACTTTAGGTGGGTGATCCACCTTTCATGGAATTATCTAATATTTCTTTCTACCTACCCTGCACATGATTGGGACACTTGTCTCATTCATGGCCCTTCATTGTGTCCTAGCTTGCCTTTATAAGAAAGTCTTGTGCATGCTTGTAATTGTCTATCTTCATGCATATTGAGAATACAATCATATTCTCTCATCTTGTCTCTCTCTTTTGTGCTATGTTTAGTGTCTTGATCCTATTGTTGCTTTTCATAAGTTCTTACAAATTGATTATGTATGTGTAGTAGAGATCTCTTCAGGAAAAGTAATATGGAAAGATTTTTCAAAATCTCAATTATCTAATGAACAGAAGAGTTGTGTTCATCAGGTTCTGGAATAAGAATATTCGTCTTATCAGCAAAAGTGGATCGTATTATTTGGGATCCTTCAAAAGATGGCAATTACTCAGTCAAATAGGGTTACAAGGAAGTCATTAACAAGGATAACCATTTGCAGTCTCAAAGAGCATATTCATTTTGTTGGAGTAATATGGTATTGCCAAAGGCAGGGAGTTTTGCATGGCTTGTGCTAAGGAAAGTGTACTCACAAGTGATCGTCTGGTAAAATTGGGTATAGCAGACCTATTTAATTGTGTTTTGTGTGGTAAGTGTTTGGAAAATCTTGATCATCTATTTCTACAATGTTCATTCGCCCAAAGCTGCTGGGAATTTGTCATGCAAAAGATGTGTTTTCATACTCCATTTCCAAACTCAGTATGGGATCTCTTTTCTTCATGGCCAGTGCTATATAAGACTTCATTTTTTGCATGTATTTGGCATCTAATTCCAACTACTGTCATATGGCCCATTTGGTGGGAAGGAAATAAACGCATATTTAGAAAATTTTTAGCACCAGATCACTCTGTCCATGTAACAATTGAAAAATCAGTTGCAGAAGCGGTCAATGCATATGTATAGGATCAGAAGAATGTTAGTTCTCAGTTTACCTCATGGGATCAAAGCATACTTAAGGGTTGGCAAGGTATTATTCTGCCTTTTAAAGGGAGTATGAAACTTCCTTCCAGATTGAAGGTGAATAAAAGCCTAATCAAATGGCACCCGCCGCTGATAGGTTTTTTCAAGCTTAATTTTAATGGCGCATCTAGAGGGAATCCAAGCTCTTCAAGGGTAGGTGTTTACATTAGAGATTCTTAGGGTAAATTGAGAGTAGCTAGATTAATTCATATTCCTCTAGGTACAAATAATATGGCGGAGTCACTGGCCATTCTTTATGGTTTGCAGTTAGCAAGGCAATTTTGAATCAATAAGATTCACATTGAAGAATATTCACTTGTAATTGTAAACATGTGTAAGGAAAGGAAATGTCATAATTGGCATCTAAGGTATATTTTAGAAAAGGTGTTGGAGTCAATTGACGAGTTTGAACTATTCCAGATCTCACATACATATCGTGAGGGGAACAAGCTTGCAGATTATTTAGCAAATATGGGGTGTAAGAAAATAGAGGTAACAATAATGGAAAATAATGATGATCTAAAAGCTTTTCCTGATTTGCAAGAAATTATAGATTGAGAAAGCTTAGAAAATATACTCTGAGATTGGAAAGCACGAGCATGATATCAAGTCTCTGGGTGAAAAATATTTTTTTCAAATAGTGGTTGCTCGTCATGCCTTTGTTCCTCCAATCCCTCATGCATATTTTCCACAAGCGGCTCCTTTGGCAGCTACTTCAAATCCTTGCTATATGGAGTATCAGGCTTTTGGTTGTCGGCATATCGAGTGTACACAACATATCGGGCTTTTGGTTGTCGGCTCCTTTGTTCCTCCAGTCCCTCATGCATATTTTCCACAGGCGGCTCCTTTGGCAGCTACGTTTTATCCTTGCTATATGGAGTATCAAGCTTTTGGTTGTCGACACATCGGGTGTACACAACCTATTGTTCATATGGTGCCGGACCCGATTGGTCCTTTCGCCCAATAAGCCTTTCTGAGGTCGGCGATATTGGCACATCGAGTGTACACAGCATATTGTTCATATGGCACTGGACTTGATTGGTCCTATCGCCCGATATGCCTTTGTGAGGTCAACAATATTAGCATCTAAGCTTACGTCTCTAAGGATTTGTCAATGTTAGCCGATATTATGGACTTGTGAGGACACCCTTTGATCCTTGTTATATGGAGTATCGGGCTTTTGGTTGTTGGCACATCGGATGTACACAACATATCGGGCTTTTGGTTGTCGGCTCCTTTGTTCCTCCAGTCCCTCATGCATATTTTACATAGGTGGCTCTTTTGACAGCTACTTTTTATCCTTGCTATATGGAGTATCGAGCTTTTGGTTGTCGACACATCGGGTGTACATAGCTATTGTTCATATGGTGCCGAACCTAATTGGTCCTATCACCGATAAGCCTTTCTGAAGTCGGCAATATTGGCACATCGGGTGTACTCAGCATATTGTTCATATGGCGCCGAACCTAATAGGTCCTATCGCTTGATTTGCCTTTGTGAGGTTGGCGATATCGACATTTAAGGCTACATCTCTAAGGTTTTGTCAATGTTGGCCGATATTATGGGCTTGTGAGGACCCCCTTTGATAGACTCCAAAGGACTGACTAGTATCAGAGGTTGGACTATCGAGTGATCAGGGAATCGGGTTAAAATTAGGTTCGGATCCCACAAGATATTATAGGCTAAAACTCCAACTAAGGCAACTTTCTGATAATACAAAGGATGGGGCCTTTTATGAAACAAAAACTTTGACGCTAAAAACCATCGAGGAATGGTCAATCGGGTGTCCTATATGCTACGAGACCTAAACTAAGTTATAAATATTTACAGTCAATGTTCTTATTCAGGGATATTGTAGATACTCACAGTCAGTGGCAGTATAGATCTTATAAGGGGGTTTTATCAATTTTGATTGCAACAAGTAAACATGACAGCAATCTTGGTTGTCAAGAACCATTGTAAAGTTTACTTTGTAACTTTTATTATATATATATATCGACTTTTAGCCTTTCGCCAAAAAGAAAAAAAATATAGAGAAAGCAAGATAAATCAATCCATTGTAATGCTCTACCATCCAAATCCAATATAAATTCACTAATCAATATAATCTTATAATCTATGTGTGTATAATTAGCAAGTAGGAATGACTTTACATATAAGGATTCATCAATAGACCCATCATAATCATCATTTAATGTAGCATAAGGGAACACAACATTAATGAAGTCTACATGAGAAACTATGAATGATATCAAAGAATAAGTTACGATCATGTAAAGAAAAGTTATGTGAAAGAAAGTATCTATAAATCCAATGTTACATATAGAAAATTGATTCTCGTGTATCACATCATCATATGTATAAAGATTTTATATAAAAGGTATGATTCTATAACATTATCCATTATATAGAGGATATATTTTAGAATGATTTGATACAATTATGAACTTGTCCTAGAACATGAAAGGGGTCAAATCAAAGTGGATAATGTATGTATAGAAATATGTACATTCATATGTGAAATAAATAGGCAAATTGGGAGAACACATAGGGATGCATAAATATATGGATGAGAGAAGTGGTAAGTGTATGGGAATAATTGTAATGAATAAGTAGTTAGCATAGGGCAAGAACCCTAGCTTATCACAAAATTACATCGTTTGTCAATATATCTATGTATTAAGATAGTCCTCAAAATACACAAAACTAAATGAAAAATATATTAATATACAAATTTTGAATCATTTTTTTATATATTCTTCTTAAATCATAACTAATATAATTAAAAACCATCTAACTAAATATGTGAGAAGCAGAGGGTGACCATCAAAAAATATGAAAATACATTATTTACAATCAAATTCTATATATATTAAAAGATAAAATTTACAAGTAAATTTGTCCAAATCTTTATGCAATAAAAAAATTATTATGAATATTTTTATAGAAATTTAGTCAATATGAAAAAATATATACAAATATAACATTTACAATCAAATTTCATTCTAATCTTTATATGTTGGAATATTAAATAATCTTCATAAAAAATAGTCAATAGGAAAACAATATCTTCTCATATTCATGTAGAAATATGAAAAGATAACATGTGAATCAATTTATATTTCGAAATTTATATAATTAAAAAATTAAATAATCTTTATTAATTTAAAAAAGAAAAAAATTGATAGAGAAATAATATTTATAATAAATTTTATCTATGAGAATTTTACGTAATTGGATGAATGAAATTTTTAATTTCACATAGAAAATCTAGCAATAGAAAAACATATGACATCACATCTCTATCAAAATCTAAGTTTATTTTTTATAATTTAATTTCACAGACAAGTTTAGTCAATAGGAAAGTGATATCTTAATGTATTTCTATGAAAACATAAGTCCATTCTATATGATTTAGTTTCACATGACAACTCTAAAAAGTCATATCTTATCACATTTATATGAAAGTCTAAATACATTTTATATAATATATTGTCACATGGCAAGTCTAGTCAATAGAAAAACATGCATCATATTTCTATCAAAATATAAGTCCATTCTATAGAATTCAATTTCACATGGAAAGTCTAGTCAGTAAAAAAATAACATGATGTTTCTATCAAAATCTAAGTCCATTCTATATAATTTAATTTCACATGGCAAGTCTAGTCAATAAAAAAGTGATATGGCATCATATTTCTATCAAAATCTAAGTCCATTCTATAAAATTTAGATCTGCACAACAAGTCTAGTCAATAAGGAAATAATATCTTATTATGTTTATATGAAAATCTTAGTCCATTCTATATTTAATTTCACACAGCAAGTCTAGTCAATAGAAAAGAGGAAGTCTAGTCAATAGAAAAATGTCACATCATATTTCAGTCAAAATCTAAATCCATTTTGTATAATTTAATTTCACACAGTAAACCTAGTTTATAGAAATTGATATCTTATCAAATATATATCAAAATCTAAGTTCATTCTATATAATTTAATTTCAACAGTAAATCTAATCAATAAGAAAGTGATTCATTATCATATTTTTAAGGAAATCCAAATCCATTTTATATAAACATCCATGTTCTGTTCTGCAACAAAATTTGTATGGAACCAAAATCAACATTTCTTCTTCATTATAATTACTTACCTTCTCACTCATCCAACACTCTAAATACACATTTTAACCAGATTTATGGTTAATTAAAATTCAAAACCATCTGAATTTCAATTAAATACCGTCAGATGTGCGTCCAGAATGCTGGAGAGACAATACCGTCAAATCGTAAGTTGTTATCACAAACTGGAAAGTAATAAGCAAAGAATAAGTGCGTAAAATATAGCCTTGGTTGACCCAAGTGAACACCTGTTGTTTATTATAATTCGTTGCTATCTCATGCTCATTATACTGCTAAATCGCAAAAGTTGATACAACCGAGCTCATCCTCCCATGGCCAACTTATTTTTGTTTTCTATTATTACTCTGTTTCTTCTCCGCTTCTGCTGTGGTCGTTTTGAGGGGGAAGCCCATGATCTTCTTCTCTTCAAAGCCGCTTTAAATTACTCTTCTGGTTCCGATGCCTATCTTAGTTCGTGGGAGAAGGGAACCGAATGCTGCATCTGGGACGGCCTTTCCTGTGATAACACCACCCATGTAGTCTCTGTTGATATCCACGGACTTGAAGGAGGCGTCATATCTCAGAGCTTGTGCAGACTCACTTCTTTTACAAGCATTGACCTCTCTGGCAACGGACTAATAGGTACTCTTCCCCTCTGTTTGGGAAACATGTCTTCTCTCATAAAACTGAACTTAAATGAGAATAGGTTGAGTGGGAACATTCCATTGTCCTTTGGAAACCTGTCATCGCTCCAATATTTTGATGTTTCTCAAAACACTTTAAGTGGTAGTATCCCACATTCCATGGGCAAGCTCTCTTCACTGGAATACATGCAGCTGTCATTTAACACTTTGAGTAGTAGAATACCAGATTCCTTGGGCAATCTCTCTTCACTGGGACTGATGGATCTGTCTCATAATGCTTTAAGTGGTAGTATTCCAGATGCTTTGGGCAATCTCTCTTCACTGGAAACTATATATCTGTCATATAACGTTTTAAGTGGTGGTATTCCAGATTACTTCCGCAATCTCTCTTCACTGAGACTGATGGATCTATCTCATAACACTTTAGTTGGTAGTATTCCAGATTCCTTGGGCAATCTCTCCTTGTTGGAAACTATGTATCTGTCTTATAACACTTTAAGTACTAGTATCCCAGATTCCTTGGGCAATCTCTCTTCATTGGGACTGATGGATCTGTCTCACAATGCTTTAACTGGTGGTATCCCAGAGTCATTGAGCATTCTCTTTGCACTAAAAACTATGTATCTGTCTTATAACATTTTAAATGGTAATATACCAGATTCCTTGGGCAATCTCTCTACACTGGAACTGATGGATCTGTCTCATAACACTTTAAGTGGTAGTATCCCAGATTCTTTGGGCAATCTCTCTTCACTAGAAAATATGTATCTATCCTATAACACTTGAAGTGGTAATATCCCAGATTCCTTAGGAAATCTCTCTTCACTGAGACAGATGGATCTTTTTGAGAACAAATTTAATGGAACTCTTCCCTCTTCGGCGCTATCCTCTTCACTTGAAGAGCTCTATCTTTCACTAAATGGCCATCAGATTATTTCAGAGGCTTTCTTTCAAAACCTCAGCAAATTAGAGTCGTTGTCTTTATCCAATTGTGTACTTAATATCAGCACTATCTGGATTCCTCCATTCCAGTTAAAAACCTTATCATTGACATCATGTAACATGGATGGTCAAATCCCCTCATGGATTTCTACTCAGTTCTCACTTGAAGAGTTGAAATTAGCTCACAACAATCTTGTTGGAGAAATTCCCTCTTGGCTACTGGATATAAATCTTTTGTACATCAATCTCACAGCAAATCATCTGCAAGGTCGCCTTTTGCTAAATAGTTCAGCTTGGAAGGGAATGACGGCCTTGGATATGTCTCATAATGCATTATGCGGTCAGATACCATTAGTTTGGCCTCCTCGTACAGTACTATTGTTGCTCAACGACAATTTGCTGACGGGCAGTATTCCTCCAAACTTGCAATTTAGCTTTTCATTGCAAATATTAAATTTAGCAAATAACCGCTTGAATGGAGTCATCCCTCCAAGCTTAGCCAATTATACTCAGCTTCGTATATTGAATTTGGGGGATGATAATTTGAGAGGTGTGATGCCATCTGAGTTTGGTATGCTAAGTCAATTGCTGTCACTAGTGATAAAGAATAATCAGCTAAGTGGAGCATTCCCTCCTCCAATATCAAACTGTGCATATTTAACTTTTCTGGATATTGGGCAAAATCGATTCAAAGGCTGGATTCCAAAGTCAATAGGGAACCTTTCAAAGTTGCAAAATGAGGAGGAATTATTTTGAAGGTGGTATTCCTGCAGAAATTGGGCAATTAAAGCACCTCCAAATCTTGGACCTTTCTTCAAATCGCCTTTCAGGATCTATACCACGCAGCATTTATAGTTTACAAGCAATGTTGGCAGAACCACAACAGGGATATATCATGACTTACAAAGTACTCTATGATATAAAGTCCATGTATAACAATGAATTGAATATGAATTCAAAAGGCAGAGATGAGAACTACACATATATTTTCTCCACAATGGCAGCCATAGACCTCTCAAACAATCAATTGAATGGGGATGTTTCTTCTGATTTGGGAAATTTGAAGGGGTTGAAGGTGCTCAACCTTTCCATGAACAATCTTCATGGTATCATTCCAAATAGTATTGTACAAATGAGCTGGCTGGAATCATTAGATCTTTCTACAAATCATTTTTCTGGACAAATTCCAGGGGACCTTGGATCTTTGAGCTATTTGGGAGCACTCAACTTTTCCAACAACCACCTTTCAGGCAGCATACCGCAAGGAGGACACATGACAACATTTACAGAATCATCATATTCAGGGAATCCAAATTTATGGGGATGTCCACTTCCAAAAAAATGTTCTTGGCCAGAATTTGCACCTGCTCCTCCTCCCATTTCAACATCTACCAATGATGAAGATGACGAGGAAAGTGTATGGTATGAGATTGGAGTGGGACTGTGTTATGGAGTGGGATTTGCAGCTTTGGTGATGTTTATTGTAATAAAAAAAAAGTGGGGACAACAATTCTTTCAGAAAATTGATTTGGTATTGAAATTTTTATTTCCACGGCTGCGCAATTTGACAATATGAAGGGTTATTTTTTCTAATAAGGTGAGTCATACTCTAGCTCTACATTGACTTTTTATTTATTATTATTTATTTAATAAAAATTATATTAAATTTTGTTTCATTTTTATTTGTGTTTTTTAAATTTTTGATTTATTACGAGGTTTTTTCATTTCTATTTGTATATCATTAATACATGGATTGAATAATTTATTGTTTGTTATTATTGTGAAATTTGTATTGTATTTAATTAATTATAGTTTTTATTTGAAACATTTGTTATTAAATAAAATTAAAAATATTAAATATTTTTTTAATTTTTAATTTACTTAAATTTATACATTTTATCTAAATTTAAGTTTATATACTTTTTATTTTTTATAGATGTATTGTATTAAAAATTAAATTTTATTTGATATATCTTAATATTTTGTTGTTAAAGAGATATATATTTTCTATAAATTTAATCTAAGTATAATCAAACAAGACGTGTCCATATAAAGTATAAATTAACCTAAAGTAAGTACAAAGGTGAGACTTTCATAAAACTCTAAAACCTAGATTGTCTCATAGAAATTTCACTAATTAATAAATACCATAACACATCCATTCATAAAAGGAGGTTTAATAATCTTTCAAAAACACAATGTTTATAACACTTACTGTAAGTGGTAAGGGGGATTAAGTATTAAGGATTGAAGGCTGGATATTGGCGTGCTCACACGGATAGTAAAGAGGGGAGTAGAGTATAAACCCTAAAAACTTTGTCATATTTTGTTGCATAAAAAAATCTATAAGGGGCACATCAATGCTTTACTTCTTGTCCAACCACTAACGTTACAAACCAATCACTGAACAAAACACCTATGACACTAGATATATATGTGTTACTTTGTATGGAATCTCTTATTTAGACATTTATGGAAATTCTTGTGGCATAACTATTTGCATAAAGGTACACCCTAGAATTATGATATGCACAGATTTTTCTTTTCTTTTGTAGGCATGATTAGAGTTTTAAGTTTTGTCTTGTTGCAGTGGTAATGTGAGAGTTTGTAAAATCATTTCCCTATCAATTGTAATGATAAATTGCTTAAATTTTGGTGTTTTTATTCATGACAGTGATGATAATGGGCTTACCATTTTGTAGATAGTTCAAAATAGTTATTTTGTATATAAATAATATTGTGAAAATGTGTAAAATATGTAAAAATAAAAAAGCGGTATAAAATATCATAAAAATGGGTAGTTTGAATATGTGGTAAAATAAGGGGTGTTTTAAAATTAAAAAGGTGTATTAGTAGGGGTGTCAATAGTAGAATATTAGTAGGTAAAAATGGAAAGAGTTATTATTTAGTACCCTATGAATGAACATATTAGGCCAGAGGTACATATAGTGAATTCATTGTTAACTACCCCTAATTTACAAATGGTGCCTCTTTATTTGTGTAAGTCCTCAAATATTGTGTTATACTCCAATTGTGTATTTACTATTTACTATTACTATAAATGTGAATGTAATTTGGATTTGCAGATGAATAAATTGTGCTTGCACTTTGTTTTCTATGAATTATGAATGAACATGTTGTTTTGTTTAAATGATATATGAAGAAATGCATATATGTGAAGTGAATGGTTATTGAAATGAATGTTCTAACTATGAAGATGTATTATATGTAATGCATATTTTGTTGAACAACTAACTACCGTGTGAATGTGTTAGTTGATGTACGAACATGTTCAATCCTCCAGGTGGAGGGGAAGTATCACTCAGGAGAAGGTATAGGTTGGGTAACTAGTAACTTAACCTATCTAAGCTTACACACACTCATAGTAGAATGGTTGAGTCAAGTTGTTATATTGGGATTTGGTAAGTCACCCTTAGTTTGATGTGTTTGCATTAGTGAGGGTCTTGTTTACTATTGAATGCATGCTTGGATGATGTTTTATGTTTGGGAGTTTATGAGCTTTTCCTTGTATTATTATTCTTGGACTGATGAGTCAAAAACACATGGAATGTATGTATATGTATACATAAGCATATCGATGATAGACGATACGCATATGCGCATGGAACTATCAAATGGACCTAACGACATGTATATGTATATATATAGATATATCACACGTAAGTACTTCAATATGATAGTAATTGTGTATAAGTATGATGGACAATCAAATGTGTGTGTGTGTGTGTATGATATATACATATATCTATTTAACATGTATCGATACACACGTATGATGGGCAAATGGATATGCCATATGAATGTATCAATATATGTACACATACGTATACATGTACATAGAGGAATATATATATGTACACAATCGATGGGAATGATAACTTGATTGTATTCATTTGTATATCGAATGTATACATACTTTATTGTCATAAGATATATATTTATATATGTAAGCAAATATATATACATATACATATACATATATATATATAGATATACTTATATATATATGTAAATATATGTATATATATATATATATATATAAATATTATTATATACATGGTAATCGATTAACATAAGCAATGCTTAGAGGCCGATATATTACTTGGACATAGGTTGATTGTGTTTAAGAAATGCAAAGCATTATAAAGGCCGAATATGATACATATTGGCAAAGATTAAAGAGCGAACTATATACAACATATAGTGCAGCAAACAAGTCAATATAAAGAGTTTGACTTAGTTGATGCTTGAGATATAATACTTTTGACTTGGTAAACAACAATAACACATGGGACGCTCTGTCGTTTGAAGATGGATTTACACCAACAGCAAAGTAAATGTAGACGCATGATAATAGGAAAAGATTACAGCATGTTAAGGAATCGGTCAAAGCTGATTAATGAGATTAAGCGATTCGTCCTTCTTTACTCATCTATTGTACTTAGACTTAGTCCACCAATGCAATGTGTTACATTTTGAAAATAGACTGTTTCAAATGAGTTAAGCCGCGCTTGAGTTTAGGGAAATGGCTGCTTGCTTGGCGCAATATTTATTAAAGTTCTATTTGTTGTAGAAGTTCAATCTGGGAAGAAATCGACTATCACCTTTTGATCATGTGCTGATTGAAATAGTCATAAGCTGTTGTCAAAATTAGAGATCGACCTGTAGCTCAATATGTTGAGTAAACTTTGTATTTGCTGCCACCTTTTTTCCTAGTGAAGTGAGTTGACTTGCATGGGTAATGTTGTCAATCTACATGCCTTTTCTTTAGGCTGTGAAGTCTCCTTGTTGTTGTATAAATAGAGAGGCATATTCTCTCATTTGTTACTCATTCTATATTCTATTTTCACTCCATTACGCACTTGTAATCTCTATTTTCAGTCTACTATATTTTGAGAGAGCTTTGAGTAATTGTGAGAGTATTGAGTATTTTGAGAGAAGTATACTATCAACTTGTGAGAGAGATTTAGTGAGGCATTGCTTGAGAGATCAAAGCAAAGCTAATTGTTGTTTTGGAGAGTTGTGCAACAATCAATCAATTGGACAAGTGTTTTATAGGCATGAGGATAAATCTTGAACCTTTATTTATCTTTGTTTATAAATGATTGTGTATTTTGAATGACTTGATTAAATACTTGCATTAGGAAAATATAGTATTTGCTTTGGAAAGGAATTAAAAGCTATGTTACTCTTTTCTATGTAGTGCTTGTATTTACTCCATAATAGGAGAGATTATTTGTCATAGATATATGTTACCAGATATGATTAAGTAGGAATAACTTAAGAGTTGTCCATATCTAGTTATTGGTATAATTGGTAGTTTACAAGTTACTCCTAGGGTTTGATTATCCATTAAGGGGAGGGTATTTGTAGTTATACTTTTTGAGTAGATATATCATTAAGTTATGGGAAATGGGAATAGGTTGTTTCTAGGGTTAAAGACTACCCATTGATAGATAAACCTATGCATAGTATATAGTGGCCTAAAGTCAAATCAAGCTTGAGTAGTGTACGTGAGTAGGATGACTATCACTCGAAGTACTGAGTGAGAACACTTTGGCCAAAGTAGTGTGATTGCCTTTGGTTCCACTATTAATTCACCGTGATCCATTTATTTGCATGCTAGCTCTAGATTGTGGGTTTACAAGTTTGTTGGAGTTTAAATTTGCACCTTTGGAATGCGTATTTGAAACGGACAGCTATGCATAGATAAACTGCTCTTCAAATTAGGAGGGGAAGCTCCCTCTTGCTGATGGTGTTTGAAAGAAAGTAAACTAAAACTAAGTTGCCTATCTTTTTATCAGCTTAGAGCACAAGGTTTATTAAACACAAACGCCGCAGCTGAGATTTTTTGTTTTAAGACCTTCAACTACGACTAACTTAAACTAAAGACGTTTCTAACTTCTCAAGTAATAAGCAGAGCAAGAGAAACTAGAAATGAACGAGGTTGATTTTTGACAAAATACTTCGATAAACTCTCTCTCAACAAACTCCTACACACTTCAATGCAATTTGAAATCAAGATCATAAAAGTAGAACATAAATAACGGAAATCTGATATTTTGGACCAAGGCAAAGGAGGCTTATGATTTTATTATTCAAACTTCTGGAACAAAACTCACTTCTAACATGCTTGGAACAAGAAATTGCAGCTAAAGAGGCTTGCAATCTTGCTCTTACACAATAGAAACAGCAATCACACTAACTCCTTGTTGGCTAAAGAGGCTCAACAATTTGCTATCACAACACAATTGAACAACACTTGAATAACAAATAGAAGGCACAATAGGCTCAGTTTTGTTATCATGAGCATGGTTAAAGAAACTAATGAGCAAAGGCTCTTATTTATAGACAAGCAAGAGGAGTAGGGAACCCTAAAATCTCCTTGCTTTCACAATCTAGGGCTTGCTCAGCAAGCAAGCTTTATTACTAAATCTAGAAAGAAGATAACATCTAACACCTAAGAAAGCAGAAAAAGCGGGAAACGCCAACTATTACATTTTATCTTCTTTCTCTTCTTAAAGAATGGATAAGAATCATTCCAATAATAGAAAGAAAGCGGGAAAGAAAGCTTCTAGAAGAAAGTTGCTTTAAAGCTTGATCACATCTGCTAGAAAATTAGAAATTGTGTCCCGGTTTGGTGCATCTATGCCCTCACTAGCAAAACACCGCTTTTCTACTATATCTTCAGCATCTACAACAGATCTCAGAAAATCTTCCACTTCATTGGCTGCCTTTTCAAACTTTGCTGACATTGTGGAAGTGTGACTTGGCAAAGTCTTATGTTTTTCTTTCATTCACTTCAATACAATCTTCTTGTTGTATTTGTCTTTGTGCATTTCCCATATCCTTTCACATTCACCCTTTGAGATAGTAACGCTTTCAGGCCATGGGGGAATGGAAAAACACTTCTCGATCATATCAGGCTTCAGACTGCAAATCAATCTGCCATCCACTGACTAGATCTCCCTAGTAGCTGGGTTGTAATGCTTGATGCAAGCGATTACGAACTCAAGACTTTGAACTGATATAGGAATTGACGCTGCTGCGAGGAGTCCAGAGTGTCCCAGGTTTCTGATTGAGGTGTTGCCTGCGCTCTCCAAAGCGTGTAAATCAAACAACGGCTTGATATGATGCAAGTCTGTCTCAGCTGTTTTGATGAAATCATGATAGAGAGCTAATTCAGTCTTGAAAACATTGGGAGTGTACTCCATTTCGGAAAACTTGAAGAACAACTGTAAACTCGCCTAGGTTCAGACAAGTTTTGAGCAACTTCTATTTTTAGAATGCTGATTTTCTTGCTCCAACGGACAAATTTTTTGAAAATTTTTCTGAGATGTGGGTTTTGCTCTGAATTTCGTTGCAAGACAACCCAGATTGTCCATTTTTGAAAATTTTGAATTTTGCCTGAAAAAGCAGCAAACCCTAATTTCTTCAATTTTTCACAAAAAAAGTTGGCACCTGGGTTTTATTCGGAATATTATTAGAAATGAATCCAGTTGATTAGATTTGCAAAACCCCGATGGCTGATCGAAAAAGCAGCCAACCCTAGGATTTGAAATTTTCTTGAAAAAAGCTGAGATATGGGTTTTCTTCAGAAGATTGATTTGAGAGGACCCAGATGATTGAAAACTGAATCCACTGAGGATTTCACTGACATGCAAATAAAAAGCAGCTGCTGCAACTTGATGAAGTTCTTGAAAATTTCTTCAGAGGAATGAAGTGAAAAGACCCAGATGGCTGAAAATTTGAAAAGCTTGGCCTTCTCCTTGAAAAACTTGATCTTCTGGATGAAAAAGCTTGAAAAAGCAAGGGTCTATGTTGCTGGTCTGAAAAATCTAATGAATAACCAGCAAACTTGAGTTCTTGAATCATAAAAATTCTTCAAACTTGCTGCTCCAACTTTCTCCTTTGAATGCTACCTACAAAAATAATGAAAATTACATGAAAGAAAGGTGTTAAATAGACTTAGGGTTTGGTTTTAGGTTTGCTTTCTTTTGCTTTTATTTTCAAAACCCTAAAAATCTCAGCTCGTTGAGCTTGGACGCCTTCTTCCTCCTTGCAATTTTGAAAATTTGAAAACTTTGCAAATTTTTTTAAGGTATGAGAAGATGGGCGCCCTTCTTGACTAGGGGCGCCCACTTCAAGCAGTGTTAGTCAATTTTTTGATATTTTCAACTTTCTGCCATTTTGACCCCCTACTTCGCCTTCAATTTCCAGCTTGCAGATTGATCTGACGAGCGAGTTGAAGGATTCATCGCGAAGCCTAACCGATTCTGAGAAGAATATTCTCGAGGCGTCTCTAGCTAAAAACCTCATTTCGACCTTCGAATTCATGGGAGCCTTTTTCTTCCAAGGGCGCCCATTTTGTCCAGAGTTAGCCATTTTTAATGATCTTCAACTCCTTTATTAACTCTTCTACAGATGATCTCGTCGAATCTGGTGACTCGGGCGTTGGGTTGACTGACAGTTATGCTCGTTGTGAAGCTAACGAGGTATTAGGAGGGGTCTTCTGGGATAAACTTTGTCAAACAACCGAGTTTAGACCTTCAAAAGCTTGGGCGCCCCTAGCAAGCTAGGGCGCCCAAACTCACCAGAGTTAGTTTATTTTCCACTTTTTCTTGTTTGCTTCTGAACTTTGATCCTTAGCTCTCATCAGAACCTTCGTTCAGCTCCTCGTATCTAGCGATTGCAACCTCCGATTGCATGCTGGAGATCTCGTTGGAAAGCCAGATCAACTGTGAAGAAATCACGTTAGAGCCGCTTCTCTAGATTCATCTGTTTTACCCCTTGAAATCTCGGGCGCCTCTTCTCTCCTAGGGCGCCCAAACCTTCCAGACTTAGCCATTTTTTCATCTGATTTCATCTTCAAGTTTGAAACTTTCATTCTGTACGTTCCTCTTTGATCTGAATCTGTTGAAGATTGAACAGTCAGATGATTTGACAGACAGGCATTGCGAAGCTGACTGGATACTGAAGAGATCGAGCATATCCTCAAACCCTAATTGCTAAGCTAGGTGCTTCAAAAAGTTGGGCACCCATCTTCACCAGGGGCGCCCAAAGTCTCCACACTTAGTCAATTTTTGATATTTCTCATTTTCTCCACTCTGACTTTTGTGTGAAATCTCTCTGTTCAGCGCTGAATCTCGAATGACTGGATAATCTGATGACTGCACTGTCAGATTCGTAGCAGAGCTGGCAGAGAACTGAACAACTTTGGTTGGAGGCACAAACCCTAATTTCATCTTTTAGTGCCCTAAAAAGATGGGCGCCTATTCTCTTATGGGGCGCCCAAGTCTAGCAGTGTTAGAAAATTTTCATCATTTTTAATCTTCTTCTCCGTTCTTCGTGCTTGCTCATCATCTCGCCTTCTGTTGAATGCTTTGAATGTTGAATTTGACGCCTAGCAGCCGACTGACCTCCATTGATGACCTTGGAGCTCCTGTTATGCTTCTAAAAAAACAGAATAGACCCACTAGGGCAAAACTGATCTTTTTGAGATTTTGACTGCACCAGCTGATATGGACGTATTTTGAGCCAATCAAAATCAGTTTGAACCCTAACGGACCAACTTTCCATTTTTAGAAAGTTTTGCCAGTATCTGTTTCAAAAGAAACTCAGAAAAACTCGAAAACGTTACTAATTTTAGAAAATTTCTAAAAATAGCAGTTTTCCTAAAAAGTAGGGATGAAAAACTGAGATCTGGGTTTTGTAGATTAAGCTGCTCTGAGCAGACCCAGATCGTCAGATTTTGAAAATTTTGTGTTTTAACCCCTCATACAAGATATGCACACCCAAATTTTGACCTTTTTTGACTGATTTAACAAGACTTTTACTCATTTCTTCAAAATGTCAAAGTGTACAAAAATTTTAATTTTGGGGTACAACAAAGTTCTAGCCATGTAGGACACAACACTAAGCTCAGTTGGTTGTCGTTACGAGGTTACTCCACCAATCTCTTCGTCGAAGGGTAGGGCCATCTATCGAATGATAGATGTGCAAAGGGCCGCATATGAGTCTGTGGTTGACGAAAAAGCGCTTGAGTGATGCTTCTCCTCAGCAAGGCAACAAGAAGACCAAGATTTGAAAGGAGGTTCCTGGACTATCCATATCTATTGCTTGAAAGCTCGATTGAGCTATGATGTACTATGTACACATTCTTGGAAATATTGTAATCATGAATTTATTTATTGGAATGGAATCGTTATTGTTCATTTTCATGACATCTATGTTCATTTGTTCTCAATAAAGAAAATAATTTTTTTTATTGAAATAGCTTGTTACATAGTTTATTTACTCACAAAGTGAAAACTTAGGAAAATTTACTTCAGTGAACGGATGGCATATTACATATTGTGCAAGAGTTCTACTCTATCCTAGGTCAACTCTATAGATTTGGGTCTTTTCTACATCCACAGATCTTTCGTTCTATCACATGGATCTAACCTCACCATTTCTCCACTCCTACTAATTGTTTTGGTATGAGGACAAGTAGCAATATTTATGAATGCCTTTAGAGGATTGTTGACTCACTAGAATCTGATAAGTTCTCCTAGGTCAACCCCCATAAAATAGTCATCTTTAAAGCCTACCAATGACAAAACATAGTCGGCTTCAACTATGTAAATGCTCATAAGATGAGTAAGCAAATCCCAATTCATTTTAGGTAACCAATGGAAATATTCCTTACATGCTCCTTAAATACAAATAATATTTCCTTGATGTTCCATGATGACAAATAAATGCAATCTAATGCCTTTAAATATGGAAGTACATAGCAATTAATCACTTAAACATATGTTTAGGTAGATTTAGGTGAGAAAATAATGGATGACGACTAAAATTTGTATTTAAATTTTAAAAAATTAGGCATCTAATTTGCAATTGTAAGATTGATCTTGTACCCCTACATTTGGTCCCTAATACGACAATGGTGAGATTAGGGTGGATAATGAATCTATGCAATGAATGCATAGATATGTGTAATAAATACATAGTAGGGGTGAATATCGGTTCTATGAGTATCCATGTAGATAAGGTGTAAGATAAATATGTAGGAATGTGTGTATTTTGTCCCACTTGTATAGAAAGTAATGAGAAAAGTATGTAAAGTATAACACATGACTCGTGGTTGTTTCAAAACTATGTAGCCTATATTAACACCTCTTCTCCTTTGTACTTTTTTTTCCTTCTTATTACCTTGCCAAATCAAAAGTTGATAAACCCAAACTCTCATAGCCAAGCTACTCTTATTTTATTATCCAATTGTTTCTTCTTCACTTTTATTGTAGATGTATTTAGGAGGAAGCCCAAGCTCTTCTTTTCAAAGCTCACTTAAATGACTCCTATCACTATCTAAGTTCACGGGAGAAAGGGAGAGATCATTGCCTCTAGGATGACATATCCCAGAAGCAATGTTGATATTACTCAATTAGTTGAAGGGGCATCATATCTCGTTGCAAACTACTATTTCTTACAAGCATAGACATCTCTTACAACATATTAAGATTTTTCTCACAACTATCACACTTAGGTGGGAATAGGTTGAGTGGAACATGCCATTGTCCTTTGCAACATGTCTTTTCTTTCCTTGATTTATAAGAAGACAATGTGGAAGGTGAAACCATCCTTAGTACTATTTGTATGCTCAATAGTATCACCAACCTTAGTGAGGTTTAACTTGCTTTCAATCAACTAAATAGAAGTATACCATCTTGTTCGAGTAGTCTCTCTTTCCTATTTATCTTAATCTGTTTGCAATTAACCCACAAAAGCATTCCCTGTTCTTCCTCTAGTCTCTCTTTTCTGATTGTGAACGCTCATCCTCTTCTCTCTCTAATATCTCTTCTCTAAAAATCAACTCATAGGAAGCATTCCCTCTTCTTTATACAACATTTTCTTTATAGAAATCTGTAAAATCTGTCTCGATGCCAACTATAAAGTCAGGGAGGCATTCTACAGATCACGAAGTTACAATCATTATACTCGCGGCCTATCTTTCATATATGCTTACTGAACTATTTTACCTGAGTGGCATTTCGACTGTTTTCTTCTGTGACATTGTAATGTCCCACTACACATGGAATAATGTTACAGAAAAGTCAAGGGTTCCCACCAAGCATGCATTTGCGACAATGTCCATTGCTGAAGTATTTATCTTTCTTTATGTGAGAACGAATGCCACGAACATTGAAAAGTGGAAAATGGTAAAAAGAAGCCCTAAAACTTATGTTTGGCCTTAGTTGTGTTCTCCTGGCTTTGGTTTTGGTTGAAAGGGCAGCTTTTGTATTCCCACTTTTTTGAAGAAGACGTCAAATTCTAAAACCACGCTTCGGCAACAATTTATCATATGACGGGCTGGTCTTATGAGAGGTGCAGTTTTAGTGGCCCTTGCTTACAATCAAGCACTATCACGGTGCTCCTTCCAGCACAGTTGTCTTTAGCTTGATTACAAAGTCTTTAATTAGGCTAGTGTTGCCACAAAACTCGAAGTCAGGAAATGGTTGCATATCAGATCCATCAAGTCCAATGAGCTTACAATATCCACAGTTTGGGGGTCGTACAATAAGAAAATGTCAGGTGGCACCCCACCACTTTCAGAGGATCTATTGAGACAGATGCATACAGAGTTAAAAATGAAAGTAATGGATGCATTTGAAGAGCAGCGTTTTGGTCGGTATCATGTCAAAACATCAGTTGACATGCTTGATTCTGAAATTCAGAGGGCTTACGAAACTTTGCTCTTGACAAACGAATATAAATCTGCAAAATCAAATCTATGTCCAAGTGATGAAATGACTGTTGATTCAAAGATGAGGTCACATGGGAAGTCTCTTTTAAACAAATTAAAGAGATGGAATGAGGATTTGAAACAATGTGGAGTTAAAAGTTGGACAGTATGAAGAGAAATCGAACGCACTACAAAATTCTCTAGCAGCCTTGGAAGGTAAAATTAAGGAATCGACTTGTAGATTGACTTTAAATCAGGGCTCCCATAAGGTTGAACAAACTATGGAAGAAATCAAGAGACACAGAGTGTTGTAGCTATGCAGGATTTCCTTGTTGATAGAATATGATTATGACTATTATCCGCGAGACTGCGAAGAAGAATTCTATGAAAGTGATGATGCATGGGATGAAAAACTTGACGGTATACAGCTGAGATTATACGATGGCACTGCCCCAAATGATAGCGATGATAGCAGTGATTGCCCAACGTCTCCATGGTCTTAATGTCTCAGCACAGGATGTTCCACGCTTCTTGATGAATACACCATTATTCATATTCAGCTACACAGTATTGTTTACCTATGTTGGAAATTGGTCTTGGTAGTCTTTCCTCTCTTGGATTTACTTATAATTCCAGGACTGACGTATGGACCTGCAGACCGCATATCTGATATGATTGAGAAGGTGCCTACCTTGGATTTTTATAATAGCAGAGGCCAGGTGCTGGAAAAGGTCTATGGAGAGCTAGACTTTAAGGACGTTGGATTGCATACCCATCTAGGCCTCACTCCAAAGTTTTAAATGATTTCTGCCTTAATATTCCTGTAGCACAAATTGTGGCTTCTTTGGAAGTGCGGTAACCATGAATCTTTGTTCTAAATGTTACAGAGACACAGTACTGAAGCAGGCCAAGGCCAAGGCTGCTTCTCCATCCCTCTGCGAAAATTAAAAAACAATATCAATATTGTCAAGCCGGCTGAGATTTCTCAACCTATAGTAGAATTATCAAGCCAGGAAGAGTTGTCACAAGGCCTCGCTAAATCTTCTTCTGTTGGAGTAGATCAAGAAGGGGAGCAAGCCAAGGCAAAGAACGGGCCAAATTGTTGCAATTCTTGCAGAAAACAGGTTGGATTGATGGGCTTCAATTGTTGCTATGGAAACACTTTCTGCCCCTTTGATTACAGGGCTGCAGGTCGGGCTGCCATTGAGAAGGCTGTAAATTTTAAACAAGCAGAAAAAACGTAAAACAGAAGAAAGAAATTGGAGACAAAATACAACAAACACAATATTTACGTGGTTCACCAAAACTGGCTACATCCATGGGAAAGCAAGAAAACTTGTATTAAGTGTTATCAGATATCCAATACATGATCTGCACACATATATTTATACACTGCACACATATATTTATACACAGCTCTTCAATACAAAGAGATGGGAGAATACGAACAGTCATGTGACCATTGGGCTTCACATCCCAACAATCTCCCCCATGAAGTCCAACTGGCACAACCATGCACTGTGTCATCCCTGCATTTCCAATCTTATCTTCACATCGCAGTCAGGCTTGAAGTTTTTAACTTCGCCAAATATTGTTCACAAACACTTCGAATCAATTTTCTCCAGGCCAAATCAGATAGAACAAAGATTAACACAAATACACCCATTAATCCATAATCAAAAACACCACTTTCTGCAGGTTCAAAATACACTATACCATCACCTGCATCTGTGTTCCCCTTCTTTGCATCATTTTGAAACATAGATGCTTGGAATGGCCTCCTAAATTCACTTGGCTCTACACTGTAATAACCATGCAGAAACTGCAAATCCCTGCGCTTAGATTTCTCATCGTTTTCCATGGCAGCTACAAACTACAAACTCCTTTTGACTTCTTCCAGAGTCATCGGGTGTGGCAATTCCTCATCCTCATTCAAATTAGGGCTATACCAATGTCTAATTTTTGTAACCTGCTTGGGCAAAATGCCCTCAAACAACATCTCAAAATTATCCTCAGTCGTATCTTTGTGTTCCTTGTGTTCCTCTGCCCTGAAACATCAAGAACCCTCATTCTTTTCATGACATCCCTCTCAGGAGGAATAAAATCACGCTCCTCCACTTCAGTATTTCCTTCCTTGGCCTGCCGCTTACGCTTCTTTTGGGGGATGACTTCCACGATGGCCCCCTTCGACTTTTCCTCATTGTCGTAGCTCTCAATAACATTAGCATCATAGTCGGGAACAACCTTGTTTTCCTAGTTTTGCACGCAAGTTTCGTGCTCTAAAACACACTCCTCTTTACCATTATCTCTGTCGAGAAGCTCAAGGTTCTGCGGCGACCCGAGTTCGAAACATGCTCTCTTCGCATGGTGAGTATCTTCTCACCCCTTTGAATCTTCTGCTACAGAACCAAGTGTCGGAAAATCCTTTGTTGGATGTTGCATTTCCAATAAATTCAAGTATTGTGTTGGTCCATTTTCTAAAATATTGTCACCGTCGTCCTCGAAAATACTCCCGCTAAAAAAACTCCCTGGTTCTTTTCACAAAACAGTCTCCTACTACATCGTCACCCACAAGCAAGTCCTCCTGTTCATCTTCTCCCTCAGGCAAGTCCTCATCGCCACTTTTTGATTGGTTATCCTCACAACGCCTCACACCAAACGTCTAGAGATGCTCCTCTTTCACAATCGGCTAGATGGCCTCCGCCATGAAAACATCTTCACCAACCTTCTTGTGTGGGGTTCGAACCGAGATCTCCGCCTGCACATCTTTTTCCTCATAAACGTTGAGACCCAACTTCAACATCCTATGAATTTTGGAAGCAAAGGTATTTGGATCATCGAGGCAGAAGCCAGAAGTGAGAAAAACCATTTCATAGATGAGCAATACCAGGTCTCTTATAGAGTTGCCACTCTTATCCGCCTTTGCCCCCTTCTGCAACTCCTCCATGATGGCTTTCCTGTGTTGTGCATCACCTGTGCGTTCAAGAAGTGCTCTAAGCTCAATTTTGAGATCTTCTAAAAACTCTTCTAGTGCAGATTCAACTCCAAACCCAGCATCCTTCTCCTCTTCAGCCGAATCCTCCTTATTTTTCTAGCCATCCCACCAATGTACATGGGGTTTCATTTTAACTTTCACATACACAACATCACTCTCTGTTGAAACTAAATTGTCAAGAAATTCTTCAATGACAAAATGAGCCTCATCTTTTTCCATCTCTACTCAACCTCACCAAACTCTGATACCAATTGTAAATTTTAAACATGCAGATAAAACATAAAACAAAAGAAAGAAATCGGAGACAAAATACAACAAACACAATATTTACGTGGTTCACCAAAACTGGCTACATCCATGGAAAAGTAGGGAAAACTTGTATTAACAATTATCAGATATCTAGTACATGATCTACACACATCTATTTATACACAACTCTTCAATACGAAAAGATGGGAGAATACGAACGATCATGTGACCGTTGGACTTCACATCCCAACAAAGGCAAATCCTATTGTCAAAGCAGAGAAAGTAGACAAAATTTAGTTATATTTCTTACAATTTGGTTGAATCCAGAAGGTAAGCGTGGCCTTATCAGGTCTGCGTTATGGTGTGTGATGATTAAAGAGTGCGCATCTTTGATTAAAAAGTGAGAATGATAGATTTAGTTGCCTTGGAGCCAGACCTTTAATTTTCCCTGGAATTGGTTTGGGAAATCAGAGGTGCAGACTTGACAGTTTCACCTGTTCATGGGGCAGCTGTGGGTTTGGTCCATCCTTTCAGGAATGCAATTATTTTCGGAGGATGGAAAATAAAAAGAAAATTTTATTAAAATATAATACAGCAAAGGAAAATAGAGCAGAAATAAAAAAAACAGAAAACAGGGAACTCAATGTCATATTTTATTCATTAAGTGATACAAATTTATACAAATAGAGAAGACAACAATTTTGCTACAGTTAAGCAAACTGACAGCTAATTATTGAAGATTGACATGTAATTGAACACTTGACAGTTAAGTAGAGAAGACTAGACACATCTATTGCTCTTTATTCATATGCTGATGACACATACAGTTTAATTGGAGTGTTATATTCCAACGCCCCCTCTTTTAACACTTCAAGATCATAAATAAATCTGTACATGTCATTAGGTGTTGTAGACGTGTCATGTCTGTTAGTTTTAGTTGTATTTATTAGTCCCTTGTAACACTCCAACTAATTTTACCCTTGGAGGATCGAAGGAATTTTCTGAATTTGATGAGGCTCAAGTATGTTACAAGCCTTGCCCAACTAGATGAACCTGTAGGTGTTATTCCCGGTCAGTCTATTGGGGAAACATCGATACAAATAACTCGGAGCACATTACCTTTTGTTGATTGAAAATGAAATAAGGAGAATAAGATGCTATTTGAATTGTTTTAAATTCTCGGATCGTTGGGGATATATCGGAAGTTACAAGGAAATTGAAAAGTCTTCACAATAAAAGACAGTTTAACTATCAAGAAGCAGTTACGAAGAGAAAAGGGGAAAGATACAAAAGAGTTTTTCATTTGTAACGGGGATCTTTTTAGGCTGCTCTAGAGGGCTGTGTATAGAGAATTTTTATTCTGACACGGAGGAGAATGGGTAAGTCTGAGCTTATTGTTCTAATTTTCTGAATAAAAAATCAATTTGAGAGTCTGTGCTGTTTAGATTGATTATGAGATTATTGTTCCTATGTGTGCAGTGATTTTTTTCAGATGTTCAGTTTCTTCCTATTAGTTCGTATGTAAATTCATTCTACTTTAACAATCGGTTTCAGAATAGTGTGTGTTAGTCTTTGAACTAGCTATTGTTTTGAACATAGTTATTATTTTTATTTGTATTCTTGTCTTTCTATACTTTCTGGTTAAAAGTACTTTGAGGTCTTAAATTACTTACATTATACGAGGGAGCTGTCTCTTTCAAACACAAAGGAGAATCGTTAATCTCATAACGATTTCTCCATTTGTTGGTGTAATTTGTCGCTGTCCATCAGACAAGTTAATTGATTTTTCGAAGCAATAAATCTGTTTACCAACAGTTTTTGGCGACTCTACTAAGGAGAGAATTGAAATGTCAGTGCTTTCTTTTCTTAAAAATTTGAAGGTACCTCCCCGAGGATGGAGATTGGCGATTTTAATACATGGGACATACTCAAAATATTTTTGGTAGAAAAGATTTCAGTCATATTTTTTTTAATTTGCATATGGCATATTGGTTTCATCTCAACCATGGGGTACTCATTTTGGGCTTTTATCTTTGACTCAATATTCAGTCTTCCCTGCAGGTTCAAGGAAGCATTTTCCAAAATTGAGCGGAGAGGATTCACAGATTGCAGATGTGTTGCAAGTATGAAAGTGTTGTCATTGATGTCAACTAGTTAATTGGTTATCAACTGGTTGTTGTTGTCATTAATGTCATGGATGCAGGTTATTGGCTATATATGTCGAGGATATTGAAAAAATTGTAATGAAGAAAGGTTGCAAGCATTCAGTGGTTGCTCCGGGATTTGCTCCTATGTTTGTGTGATTCAGATATGTTAATCATGGTTGTTGGAAGTTGTTATATCCAGATTTTTGGGTTCTGGATCATTGTACAGTGCAAGTTATGCTCACCAGTTGTGAACTGCGTTTTTCAATGTCTCTAGCTGAGGTCCGGGAGAAATGTAGTTGCTTTAGATTTCTTCTTGTTTAAGTCTTATGACTTGCGGTTTTTAGAATATGTTGTTGAGGTCGTGTTGAAGATAATTTTGTTATCTGGGAAGATTGAATTGTGCTAAGGATGCGTGTACTTAATTGTTCTATGTGTTTTACACTGGTTTGGCCGACCTTGTGTATAACAATACTTTCGAAGTTTGTGGAAGTGTGTGTTTGAGTCGCCCTCATTCTAATTCCACCTTACAATGTTTTGGCACCGACCCAATTTGAATTTGAATTTACAAATGGTGTATGTGGCCGACTTTGAACATATTTCAAAGTTGAAGATGGTATAAATACAGGATGAGATATTGTTGAAAAGAGATACACATGCAAAGGAATAGATGCAAGATTGATGCGAGATAGATGCGAAATAGAATGTGTGATTGAGCAGATCAATGCAATATCTAATTGCGAGTTTCCAGAAGTAGTGAGCTGAAGGTGTACTCTATCATTTAAGCATGTCTGCAAGTGTGTGAGTGAATTGTGGTGGAAATCTCTATTTCATTGAGATTGTTTTCTCTCTATAACGAATCTCTTGTATCTTCTTTGTATCTGTGTGGCAGTGAGCCCTCTGAATCGTTAACCCTTGTTGGACAATAAGTCCTGATCCAGACAATGAGCCTTTGTATTCGGTTTTGATATACTCTATATTGTGAGCTAATCCTCACTATGGTTTTCCCCTTATTGGGTTTTCCACGTAAATCTAGTGTTACAGTGTGTATTTTTTTGCTTCTTTCAATTTTTGCATTTGCACTTAATGATTAATCATATTAGCAGAGTAAAGGATTTATGAATGATAATTGATCTGATCTCCGATAAAAAAATTTAAAGGTTAAATTTGCTATAACTAATTCATCCCCCCTCTCAGTTGTCTTGTTCAACAAGATGATCACATTCAAGCATTCACCATAGCATGTGGAGTTTTAGGAGTGAATGAGGAGAATGTATTTGTTCAATTATTTGTTAAACCTCTCATTGGAGCTGCCGCAAATTGGTTTCAGTCTCTAGAAGACGGATGCATTACTAATTGGGACAGCTTGAAAAACAATTTTTTTGATAGATTCAAATCAACAGCCGATGTGGGTGCACTATTATGCCAATTTTTCAATATTCAAAAGAAAGAACTTATGAGAGATTTCGTAGACCGGTTCAATAGATGTTTGAAGAAGATTCCTTATAATAATCAGCCAAATAAGGAGAATCAATTGTCCATTTTTGTTGCAACATTACATCCTGAAGTCAAATTCCTCTTGAAGCGAAGTAAGGTATGTGATCTCGAGGTTGCAAAACAAGAAGCCATTAGCATTGAAGATGATTTGATATTATCTGAATCTTTTAAAGCAAGCCAAGTTGAAAGAGACTTTTAATCAAGGATCAATGAGAAGTTATCACATGCAGCTACAAGAGGTAAATCTTTCATCTTCTTTGTGTGAAGGCACCAAGTTTATAGTTTTGGGTCAAGAACCTTTTTCAAAGAATAGCCAAATTGATTCATGTATTGAAAAAAGAGCTGAAAATATAGAGTTGCCATTGGAGGAGTGTGAATTATGTAGATCATTTCCTACAAATAAAGAGGGAATGATCCTTGCAGGTTATAGAAGAAGATGATATGGTTGATAAATTTGAAAATATAGAATTGTCATTAGAAGAGTGAATTATTTAGATCATTTCCTACAAGTAAAGGGGGTGTTGAATAATGATGCTACAAATCTTTTACTCCCTACATAGCATGCATTATAGTTCCCTTTTAATTGTTGCCAGTCATCTGCATAATGCATGTTACATGCAGCGGTTGTTTTAAATATTTAGTCTATTTTTGGTTTCCCTGTTGATGCCTATCTTCCAACGCAGCTAATAAGGCATGTCATATGCATGCTCTATTCTATATTTAGTTTCTATGTTCTGTTTCAGCAATCTCTATATTGGGACAGCCTTTTATATAGACTCATAAATAAAACAATTTTTCTAAGCCTGAAAAATATTGTTCTTTGTTCTACTCTTTGTTTTGTTCTCTCTTCTTTTCTTTTTTTCTAGGTTAATTGTATTGGTTTAATCAGCTGGTTTAGGAAGCAAGGCCTATTTTAGATTCTACATTTGGTATCAAAGCAGGTATTTTCTTTTGGGTTAAAGATTTAGTGGTTGGAATTTCGCCAAAGGTTTCTTATGTCGAATTGTAACTTTTTGCCCATTCCAGAATTTGATGGAAATGAATATGATTATTGGTGCATAAAAATGATGACTTTTTTTATAAGAAAATATTTGTGGGAGATTGTTGAATCAAGTTACCAAGAGCCAGCTGATTGGAATGCCCTCACAACCAATGATAAAGTAGCCAAGAAGGAGGTCAAGAAGAAGAATTTTCAAGCTTTGTTTCATATTCAAATGGCTCTTGCTAAGAGCTTATTTCCAAGGATTGCGGGTGCAAAGACAGCAAAAGATGCTTGGAAGACTCTAAAAGAAGCTTACCAAGGCAGTGATCAAGAGAAGGTTGTAAAGTTACAGACATTGAAGAGAGAATTTGAGAATTTAAAGATGCAAGAAGCTGAAAGTGTGAGTGAATATTGTGTCAGAGTTAAAGATGTGGTCAATAAGATGACTACACTTGGAGAAATTGTGAACAGTGAGGTTTTGATCAAAAAGGTATTGTGGACTCTCATCCCAAAGTGGAACCATGTTGCCATTATCATAGAAGGAAGCAAAGATTTGACAACCTTTCAGTTTGATCACTTGGTTGGATGTCTTATGTCTCATGAAGAGAGATTGAAAGATTCATTTGGAGAAAGTGATGTGAAAGCCTTTTCATCCAAATTGCAAATCACAAAGAAAGAGGATGCCAGCAACAGCACCAAAAACAATGAAAGTCAAGGTAGAGGCAAAAATCAGAATCATGCAAAAGGAATCAAAGGTAGAGGCGGCTCAAGAGGAAGAGGTGGTTCCAGAGGACGAGGTAGAGGCAGTTTTGATATGAGAAATGTTAAGTGTTGCCATTGTAATAGGTATGGCCACTTTGAGAAAGATTGCAAATTAAAATAAGGTAAAAGTGTTAATTATGCTAAAGAAAGTGATGAAAATCCTCCATATCATTTATTTTTATCTTACTCAAAAGGTGAAACTAGTAGTAAAGAAATTTGGTATCTAGATTCTCGATACTATAACCATATGACAGGGAATGAGAACTTGTTTTCAACAAAGGATGAAAGTTTCAAATCCAAGATTCAGCTTGCTAATGACAAATCATTGGAGGTTGCTGCAAAAGGAGCTATGGAAGTCCACACAAAAGAAGGTATAAAGAGTGTCAATGATATTTATTACACTCCACAGTTAAAGCATAATTTGTGAAGTGTTGGACAACTATGTGAGAAGAACTATAAAGTTGTTTTTGAGAATAAGAAATGTACAATTTACAATAAGAATCAGGGCAATAAGATTGTGACCGTTGTGCCTATGACAATGAATAGAATGTTCCCTTTGAAATTTGGTGAACATAACAGCAGCCTTGCCAATATGGCATATGAGAATATCCATTGGTTATGACATCTCAGGTATGGACATTTAAATTTTCACAATTTGAAGATTCTCACATCAAATGCATTAGTTTTTGGTTTACCTAAGGTTGAAGAGCACAAGGAGGTTTGTGAGAGTTGTGCTAAAGGCAAACACGCAAGGGAGAAATTTTCAAAAGGCAGTGCATGGAGGGCCCATCATCCCCTTCAACTTGTTCATTTTGATACTTGTGGTCCTATGCAAACAAAGAGTTTGGGTAAGTCATCATATTTTACCACTTTTATAAATGATTACTCACGAAAATGTTGGGTGTATTTTTTGAAGGCCAAAGATGAAGCCCTTGATACATTCAAGAGGTTTAAAGCACTTGTGGAAAATGAGAAAGGGTGCAAAATCAAATGTTTAAGGACTGATCGTGGGGGAGAATTTTGTTCAAGTTCCTTCCAAGATTATTGTGACATGAATGGCATCAAGAGGCAACTCACCACTGCATACACACCTCAATAGAATGGAATAGCTGAAAGTAAAAAACCGAACAGTGGTAGGCAAGGAGCATGTTACAAACCAAGGAATTAAGCAATTCTTTTTGGGGTGAAGCAGTTGCTACAACAGTATACATTTTCAATCGAAGTCCCACCAGTACACTCCTTATGAAGCATGGTATGAGAAAAGGCCTAATGTTAATCATTTTAGAGTTTTTGGTTGTTTGGCTTATGTCCATGTACCTAATCAAAATAGACAAAAGTTAGATGCAAAAAGTGAGTCATGTATTTTTGTTGGATATAGTGAGGAAAGTAAGGCTTATGGATTTTATAATCCTCTCACTAAAAGGCTTATTATGTCAAGAGATAAGATTTTTGATGAAGGGGGAGTTTATGGTCATCAAGAAGGCCATATGGAGAAGTCAAAATCTGTTTTAAATGATATTATTGTTGATGATATTGATCATGAGCAGCCCACTAATGTTTTTGTTCCAAGTGCTACAAATCCATCAAGTATCCCCTCCTCTAGTTGTTCAATTCCAATTGCAAGTCCAACTTCAACTCCAAGTTCTAGAAGGAAAGTAAGAAGTTTGAGAGATATTTATCAAAGGAGTGCAAATCAAGCACATGAAGAAAATCCAATAGGTGAGACAGTTAATTTTGCTTTACTTTCCAAGGCTGATTTTGAACCATCATATTTTGAAGATGCAAGTACTAATGAGTTTTGGGTGCAAGCAATGAAAGAAGAGATGGATTCCATCCACAAGAATGACACTTGGGAGCTTACAGAGCTTCCACATGACAAGAAGAAGATTGTCACCAAATGGATCTACAAGATTAAGTATAACAGTTATGGGAGTGTTGAAAGACATAAGACAAGATTGGTTGCCAAAGGCTTCACCCAGAAGTATGGGATTGATTATGAAGAGACATTTGCACCAATTGCAAGACAAGAGATCATCAGAATGTTGATTTCATTAGCAGCTCAAAAGAATTGGAGCATACATCATATAGATGTGAAAAGTGTTTTTTTGAATGGTTACTTAGAAGAGGAAGTGTATGTGGAACAGCCACAAGGTTTTGAAATGCAAGGAAAAGAAGATCAAGTCTACAAGTTGAAGAAGGCTTTGTATGGCCTCAAGCAAGCACCACGAGCATGGTATGCTAGGATTGATGGATATTTTCAAAAGAATGGCTTTCAAAGAAGTAAGAGTGAACCTACCCTTTACTACAAACAAGAAGGTAATGATATTCTTATTGTAAGTTTGTATGTTGATGATTTGTTGTATACAGGTAGCAGTTCTAAGATGAAAGATGAGTTCAAAATTGCTACGATGAAAGAATTTGAGATGAAAGATCTTGGTCTCAAGAAATATTTTTTAAGAATGGAGGTTTATCAATGTAACAATGAAATTTTCATTTGCCAAACCAAAAATGCAAAAGATATGTTGACGAAGTTTGACATGGTTGATTGTAAACCTCTGTCCACTCTGATTGCTCATGGAGTTGTGTTGTGTAGAGATGATGGTGCTGATATAGTTGATGAGACAACTTATCGGAGTATTGTTGGGAGTTTGATGTTTTTAACTCACACAAGACCTGATATTGCTTATTCAGTTTCACTTGTTTCAAGGTACATGACAAATCCATCAGAAATACACATGAAGGCAGCCAAGAGAATTTTGAGGTATGTGAAAGGCACTCTAAATTATGGTATTCATTACTACTCTTTTAAAAGGTTTAATCTTGTTAGTTTTAGTGATTCAGATTGGGGAGGTAGTATGGATGATCGTAAGTCTACATCTGGAAATTGTTTCTCTTTTGGTTTTGGTTTGATTACTTGAAGTTCAAAAAAACAAAATATGGTTGCCCTCTCTTCCATAGAAGTAGAGTATGTTGTAGTCACTTCAGCAGGTACACAAGCATTATGGCTTTAAAAACTTCTTGAATAAATTGAAGAGATAGAGGTTCAGCCTACAGTGATTTTTTGTGACAATATGAATGCCATCAAACTAGCAAAGAACCCAGTTCATCATAGTAGGACAAAGCATTTTGATTTAAAACACCATTTTATCATAGATTTGGTGCAGAAAAAGGCAGTAGAATTGAAATACATTAGCACAAAAGAACAGTTAACAGATATCTTCACCAAAGCAGTTGCAAAAGACCAGTTTTCGACACTCAGAGATCAAATTGTGAGCCCTCTCCGCATCAAGGGGGAGTATGTTGAATAATGATGCTGCAAATCTTTTACCTCCCTACATAGCATGTGTTACAATTCCCTTTTAATTACTGCCAGTCATCTGCTTAATGCATGTTACATGAAGCGGCTGTTTTAAATATTTAGTCTATTTTTTGTTTCCCTGTTGCTGCCTATCTTCCAACACAGCTAATAACGCATGTCATATGCATGCTCTATTCTATATTTAGTTTCTATGTTCTGTTTCAGATTGGGGCAGCCTTTTATATATACTCATAAATAAAACAGTTTTTGTGAGCCTGAAAAATATTGTTCTTTCTTCTGCTCTCTGTTCTGTTCTCTTTTCTCTTTTTACACTTTTTTCTGAGTTAGTCAGCTGGTTTAGGAAGCAGGGCCTATTTTAGATTCTACAGGAGGAATGATTCTTTTTGCCTTAATAAAGATTCCTTTAACAATGAAATACTCTTGCAATCCCCGCATACTTTGTAAATACAATTATTATTTGTGTATTATGGCGTAATTTTGCAATTTCATCTGCTCTTTGATTCCATCAGAATGGGCATTTAAATAATGGAAGAAATCACTTGAGAAAGTTCATGTTAAGTGGTTTTTAATAGTTTGCAATTAATCTTTCCTTTCTCTGTTATATCACGTATGTTAATTTCCACTAGAAATTTCCTTTGACGCTGTCTTATTTCTTACCATATTCTCTTAGCTTCATGTGGCTCACTATGACTCCATTCCTTACTTGGCAGGTTAGAGCTGATGTGATATTCACCGATGAGATTAAAGATGTTCCAGCAACAGTGGATGTGTTGTTTGTAAAGGTTGATGGTGGGCACGTTGATGGTTTGGACAACTTAGCTTTATGGGCTAAGAAGCCATTCCGTAATCAACCTAAGCGGCCTTGAAAAGAATTTGGTTATTTGCAAAGAATAAGAAAACTCTTTTTTCTTCTGTGTTCTTTTCAGAAACTTTTATGTCACATTAAAAAAGACAACACAACAGGTACAAGGCTGTGAATACTGACATTGATTCACACATGGGTGCATATATTATTTTTTACAGGTTGCTTAGTGTAAGTATAATTAAAAAAAAATGTAAGTGGAAAATTTGATGGTGCTCCCAGAAAATAAGATCTATTTAGTCAAAGAGTAAGTTGGAGAAGAGGATCATTTTCATCTTGGACTCTGTTGATGTCATTATATAATTTTACCTTATATTAAGTTTTCTTAAGAAATTTATTTTATTTACTTAGGTAAATTAGGAAATAAGAGCACATGTCAACTCTTTGATTGATAGGAATCTCGAGTCACTTCTACCACATTCTCTTCATCAGTAGGAGTTAGGTGCCACCACTTCCTCATTAATTGAGTTCACTCAACACTTCTACATGTTGATTCAGCCAACATATCACTATGACTAACTCAACATCTTTGGGACACTTGTCATCTTGATTTGTCATCCTAGAGTTTATATTGTGATCCATTTCTATTGTTTTATACATTTTGGATCATGAAAACATATATTGGAATGCTATTGTTCTCATCTTGTTTACATTTAAAAATTAGTGTCATCTTGCTATTTTAATTTCTACGGAAGTTCAATTATTGCTAGTTCTTCATTAAATTTTACTTGGTGTTAAAACAAGCAATTTTGGTGTCAATTAATTCAATTTGGATATTATTTATGCTTATTTTACCTAGGGTTTATAGTCTTGCAAATTATATGTTTTTATATCACTCAATTATAGAAGGCCTCTAATAATTAAATAGATTGTTTTGTTGCATTTAGAAGGTACAAAATATTTAGATTAGGCTTTCATTTTGTCCCCATTGAGCATTGTGTATTCAACTTAATATATTTTCCTATAAAATTGGATTTTTTCTTTAGTTAATCACTCAAAATTTGGAGCAGGATAATCAAAAGTGAAAAAATTAGCTAGGTTGTATGACTTGCCTATGTAAGATTTGCCTATGGAGATAGCCACCCAAAATGAAGGAGCTTTAGTGAAAGCACAAAAGAGACCTTGAATTATAGAATAATTTTATTCTATTAAAGAATGCAAATATATAATGATGATTCTAGATTGAATTGCTCAAATGAGAGCTATAAGTGGGTATATATAGGATGTACACCACCAAGAGAAGTGAATGTAGAAACAATGCAGGGCAACAGTCACATGTGCACAACATCTCCACCAAACTAGGAAAGTACAAGTCACATGATGCAAGGACAACCTACCTAAGTAGATGCTTGTATATAAACATGTTATCATATCCTAGGTGCATATTATGCAATGAAGTAATAAAATAAATACAAGAAAATAAAGTAATGTACCAACATCCCCCATAATCATAGTTTAGGTGGGTATGAAAGATGGATAAATGGGTCTTGGAAAATATTTGGACATGCAAATTACCCATGTACAAAATGATCCCCTTGAGAAAATATCATGTCCCCGTTTTTGGCGAGCATCAGATATCGTAAGATTGGCCTATCAGGAGACCCTCGTAGGCTGACAGAGTGGTTAGAGGGTCGTTTGGAAGCTTGGCTCAGCATCAGATTGGCAGTTTTGATCAATTGGCTTTCGTTCGGGCTCATTCGGACGTTTCTTGCAGAATTGCTATTTTTAGCAATTCCTGGCAGGCAGTGTGGGACCCCTGCTATTTTTAGCAGTATGGCTGTGTTAGTATTCGGAATCACTTCAGGGTTCGTCAGCTTCAGACGGAACAGTAATCGGGTGATTAACGAGGAAGATATTAATATTTAGTTATATTGATTAAATATTAATTATTTAATGTTTATAATATAAAGTTATAATTTTAAATTATAACTTAAGTGATTCTCTTAAAGGGGGCGCCCATCATCAAAAAGGGGCCAGTTAATAATTATAATTTATTATAATTATTTGACGGAGAACTATTGAAAGATTAAAAGATTAAAAGTTGAAATATTTAAAAATTCCCTATCTTTAAGGAAATCGCACTTTTGAGAAGAATAAAGAGTTTTGCCTTGGGAATTGGGCATTATGACATTTATGAATTGAAAATTGATCAGTCTTGCCAGAGAACGGAGACCTTAGGGTTTGAGTTCGATATTCGTTGGAGAACGAGCCATCTCCATTGAATCAGTTCAGAGGGTGTGAGATATCACCCGATTTACTGCCAGTTGTGAGATTTCTTCATCCAGAGGAAATCATTGGGCTTCACAGGAAATAAATATTCAGGGTTTACAGAGGGTACTTTGTTCAGAAGGCATCTTGCAGACTAGGCGCACATATTCTTGCATTCAGAGCATATCAGAGAGAGACCGTACATTTTAGTTTATTGCTGATTGCTGTTTACCAGCCGTACAAACTGTACCTGGCCGTACATCTTCAAGCTGCTTAGTGAATCAAATCACAGAGGTTTTTGCCAGGGTTTAAGTCAGAAGATATATATCTATATAGGCGCACCAAAATCTCAGAGATTAGGCATTGAAGACAGAAGGGCGTACTTCTTTATTTGCTGCTGTTAAAAAGGAAAGCCGTACTGCTGTACAGCAGGCCGTACCATCAGAAGAAAGTCATACTTAATTCTCCAGAGTAAAAACGCCTGCATTAAGGTCTTCCTTCTTCATCAGTTGGAGGCGCCTTGGCATTTGTGTCCACTCCAGAGCACCAGACGGAGGGAGGAGTTTAGCTGCTCAGCCGTACCATTCATTCATTGCTGTATCAAAAAAAACCAGGTTTCAATATTTTATTGCCTTTTACCTTGCATGTGTCTGGAACATCATTGTAATCATTACAGAAGTGGAATATATTGTCTGGCTTCAGTACTTGAGATAGTTATTGTTATTTTCCAGAGATATATATTTTATTTGAATTTATTTCCAATTCCATGCAAAATCGCCATCTTGCTTTTTATGCTTAAAACCCTAGAAAACGTCAAAAACCCAAAAACGTCAGAAAAAACATAAAACTTCAGTCAGAATCAGTATCAGGGGGAAACGAGGGTTTCTACAGAAAAAGAGGAGAAAACTTGTAGAACAAAGCTCTCTCCCCAAGAAAGGATGAAGAGAGCAGGACATAGGTAAGCACACTTGAAGGAATTCAGAAGGATACATGTGAGGAAAAACTCCCCTAGAATAGAGAGATAAAGATAGACCATGCTATCCCCCTCAAATTGTAACCTCCTACAATGATGCTAGATGCTCAATTATGAATGTTGAAAATGATCTATGAATGTCAAACAACATTCCTTCCTTTAGGAAGAAAACAACACTGTTGGCGTTTAAATTCACACCTCTGGAATGCGGATTTGAAAACGGACAGCTATGCACAGATAAACTGCTCTTGAAATTAGGAGGGGAAGCTCCCTCTTGCTGATGGTGTTTGAAAGAAAGTAAACTAAAACTAAGTTGCCTATCTTTTTGATCAGCTTAGAGCACAAGGTTTTTTAAACACAAACGCCGCAGCTGAGATTTTCTGATATAAGAAGTTCAACTACGACTAACTTAAACTAAAGACGTTCCTAACCTCTCAAGTAATAGCAGAGCAAGAGAAGTTAGAAATTAACAAGGTAGATTTTCTGACAAAAATACTTCAATAATCTCTCTTTCAACGAACACCTACACACTTCACTGCAAGCTGAAATAAAGATCATAAAAGTAGAACATAGATAACGGAAATCTGAGATTTTGGACCAAGGCAAAAGAGGCTCATGATTTTATTACTCAAATCTCTGAAACAAAGCTCACTTCTAACATGCCTTGAACAAGAAATTGCAGCTAAGGAGGCTTGCAAACTTATTCTTAACACAATAGAAAACAACAATCACACTAACTCCTTGTTGGCTAAAGAGGCTCAACAATTTGCTTATCACAACACAAATGAACAATGCTTGGGCAACAAATAGAAGGCACAATAGGCTCCGGTTTTGTTTCTCCACTAGCAGGTTGAAAAAACTAAATGAGCAAAGGCTCTTATTTATAGAGAAGCCCAGGAGGAGTAGGGAACCTAAAATCTCCTTGTTTCTGATCTAGGGCTTGCTCAGCAAGCAAGCTTTATTACTAAATCTAGAAAGAAGAAACCCTAAAAAGCAGAAAAAGCGGGAACTGCCAACTATTACAACTTATCTTCTTTCTATCCTCGAAGAATGGATAAGGATTATTCCAAGAATAGAAAGAAAGCGGGAAAGAAAGCTTCTAGAAGAAAGCTGCTTTAAAGCTCGATCACATCCGCTAGGAAGTTAGAGATTGTGTCCCGGTTTGGTGCATCTATGCCATCAACAGCAAGAAAGCACCGCCATATCATCTTCAAGATCTGCAATAGATCTCGTGAAATCTTCACCTCATTGGCCGCCATCAAACTTTGGCCGACATCATCAAATATGGCCTTCCATCCTTCCGCCAACTGGACTGCAACTGTGAACAATATTCTGGAACTGATTTTGCACTTCCTCAAGCCCGACGTAGGAACCATCTTCAAGACTGTATTGAGAAGGGATCTCTATGACGAATTCACTAATGAAAAGAAGAGCTTCAATCACCCTTTGTCTGTAGGTGATGAATTCTTCAGATATCCTCTCATAGGTTTTAACTTTGAAAATATGACGCTCTCTCCAGGCAAGGATTTGTTTCTTGTGTTCTCTTGAAACTGCTGAACTGTAAGCTGTGTCTAAATCAGCAATGATAATCTCATGTCTCAGTTTTACTTCAGCCAGTGTCTGTTCAAATCCTTGGATACCTTGACGTAGCTTATGAGCGCCTTCCCTTAACTGGAACATCTATGCCAAGATCTCCCTTCCTCTGATAATGAAACTCTCGATCCACTCCTGAGTCTCTTTCCCACATATGACCAGCTGTCTTAACTGATGGTGATCAGCTGGTGTCTCCAAGACCTGGGGCAGCAACTGGGTTGTTTGTGAAGAACCATGGACAAGGTTAGAAATAAAAACCCTGAGCTGTTGATTTTCAGCCTTGAGGGCTGCCTTGTCTTCCCCATCTTTAAGCACTCTTTCTTGAAGGTTTTCGGATACAACTTTGAAGAGACTCAAATCTCCATGTCCGGTATTTCTACCGAGATTAGCCTTGACCATGACGAAATCATCCATATTCACCTCATCCCTGTTCTTGTCTTCTGGGGGCACTGCAATCTCCATGACTATCTCGTTATCAGGATTCCTATCAAAGTGAACTTGCTTCTTTGCCTTCTTCTTAGGAGGTTCCGATAGATGTTATCGAGATCATCAACACTCACTTGATATGAAGGCCTTCTCCTAACCCTTCCTAAGGAGTTCTCAAGCCAAGACACAGTAGTATCTTTACTAACTTCCTCAGGAGGTGCTGCTAAAATCTCTTCATCATCTTCGATATCAAGATCAATGTGAATCGGTGTAGAACCTGTCAAAGGTATAGAAACATGTGTTGAAGGTGGCTCCTCTGCTTCATTCTGAGGTACGGGCTCGTCAGGAGGAACTTCTGAATCAACTGTAGGCTGCTCCTGTATGACTATGCCTGAGAAATCCAACCTTCTTTTTACATTTTTATTTGATCTACAACCTTTGACGCCATCTTGAGACTGATTTTTACCCTTTCCCTTCGACTGTGCTCTGGAAGAAGAGGGAATTATCCTTGGCGGCTCTGCTACTAGAATGGAGTTCTTCCTTTTAAGCACTAAGAAAACCTTACTATGCTCAAGGACTTGTCTTGTTCTGTCTTCGACTGAAAGAGATTCCTTGTTTGCCCATTTAACTTGTGGAAGAGGTTGATCCTCGATTCGTTTTTGAGTGTACATCGGGAGAAGCACATCTTCATCATCATCTAATAGCCCCTCTATATCTTCATTTAAGCAGTCTTTCATTTGATGGAGAGTGAGCCTACTGTAACTACGTCTCCGCACTTCAAACTCATCTGCACAGTTAGCCCAAAAATCTTCAAGTGCGGCTATGTGATCATAGTTCTTCTCCAATCGGCCAGCGTAGACACCATGAGGATCAAATGATCGCCTCTCACTGTAGGACTTGAGGCCGAATTTATCTAACTCTTCTCCAATTGTCCTGGCATCTACAGCAGTCCTGCATGTATAAATACCCAACCCTAATGGAAAGTGAAGAGAGGGTTTCTTTCTATTCCTCAAGACTGTGTGGACACCGTGAGCCTGCCTCAAGAAATCCATGAAGATGACCTCATCTGACGGATACCTTGGCAACATGAGCGGGGCCCCTGAATAACCATAGACCCTGAGATAGGTAAAGGTAGGAAACTATATAAACCAATCCGCCCATTCCGCCATTGCTGCCCTGGCAACTAAAGAGATGCAGACATGCAATTCGTTGTCTAAGTCCCGCACTGTGTACATCAAAAAGGCCTCGTTCACCCTTTTGTAGTGGTGCAACGACTTTGTGAATTCCAACTGGGGATAGTAGTTATATATGTGTTGTACGCTCAACGATCCCTCGGTGTTCAACCCTCTGAATTGACCTTGATAGGCCACCAGGTAGACTAGGTATGACACCATGTGGAATACATGAAACTGGAAGTATTCTGTTATTTGCTGATGTAGGCAATCACTAATCAAAGTAGGCCAATCATAGAATTTGGTTTTCTTCATGATGTGAGGTATGGCATAAAACATCCAAGGTTGGAACTTGGTGGCATCTTCTGAGCCAGTGACCCTATTGAGCAAAGTGATGATGATGGCAACCTCGTCCTTGAACTCCCCTCGCCCGACATTCTTGGGCAATGTTTTATGTTTTTCTTTCATCCATCTCTATGCAATCTTCTTGCTATATTTATCTTTATGCATATTCCATATCCTTTCGCATTCACCCTTTGAGAGAGTTACGCTTTTAGGCCACGGGGGAATGGAAAAACACCTTTCGACCATATCAGGCTTTAGACTGCAAATCAATCTACCGTCTGCTGACTGGATCTCCCTAGTAGCCGGGTTGTAATGCTTAATGCAAGCAATTATGAACTCAAGGATCTGAACTGATATAGGAATTGACGCTGCTGCGAGGAGTCCAGAATGTCCCAGGTTCTTGATTGAAGTGTTGCCTCGCTTCCAAGGTATGTAGATCAAACACGGCCATACGATGCAAGTCTGTCTCAGCTGTTTTGATATAATTGTGAAAGAGAACTGATTCGGACTTGAAAACATTAGGAGTGTACTCCATTTCGGAAAACTCGAAGAATGACTGTAAACTCGCCTTGGTTCAGACAAGTCTTGAACAATTTATATTTTTAGAATGCTGATTTTGTGCTCCAACGGACAAATTTTTGAGATATGGGTTTTGTTCAGAATATCGATGCAAGACAACCCAGATCGTCCGTTTTTGAAAATTTTGAATTTTGCCTAAAAAAGCAGCAAACCCTAATTTCTTCAATTTTTTCCGAAAAAAGCTAGTATCTGGGTTTTGTTCAGAACAAGATTAGAAAAGGACCCAGATGACTAGATTTGCAAAACCCTGACGTTTGATCAAAAAAGCAGCCAACCCTAGGTTTTGAAAAAAAAGTTGTGATATGGGTTTTCTTCAAAAGACTGATTGGAAAGGACCCAGATGGTTGAAATTTGAATGCACTGAGGTTTTCACTGACATGCAAAATAAAAGCACTTGCTGCAACTTGATGAAGTTCTTGAAAAATTCTTCAGAAGATTGAGGCAAAAAGACCCAGATGACTGAAAAATGGAATTCCTTGGCCTTCTGCTTGAAAAATTCAATCTTCTGGAACAAAAAGCTTGAAAAAGCAAGGGTTTATGCTTGCCGATCTGAAAAATCTGATGTATAACCAGCAAGGATGGATTCTTGAATAACAAAAATTCTTCAAACTTGCTACTCCAACTTTCTCCTCTGGATGCTACCTGCAAAAATAATGAAAAATACATGAAAGAATGATGTTAAATAGACTTTAGGGCTTTGGATTAGGTTTTGCTGTCTTTGCTTTTATTTCCAAAACCCTAAAACTCAGTCTCCTTGAACTTGGATGCCATTCTCCTCTTGCAAAATTTGAAAACTTTGAAAACCTCAAAAATATTCTAAGGCATGAACATTTAGGCGCCCTTCTTCACCTGGGGCGCTCACTTCCTTCAGTGTTAGCCAAAATTTGATATTTTCAACTTTCCCTCATTTTGACATGCTATTTCGCCTTTGATTTCCCGTTTGTAGAATGATCCGACAGGCGAGCTGAAGGTTTCACGGCGGAGCCTGACTGATTCTAAGAAAGATGTTCTGGAGGCATCTCTGGCGAAAGACTTCATCTTGACCTCCGAATTCGTGGGAGCCTTTTCCTTCCAGGGGTGCCCATTTCACCCAGAGATAACCATAGCTTCTAAATTTCTCTTCATAAACTTCCTTCTACACGATCTCGCCGAATCTAGAGCTCCTGACGCCGGATTGATCGATGTTATGCGTCACGCGGTTAACGGAAGATGAAGAGGGTCTTCGAAATCCATCTTCATCAAATAATGATTTTAAGGCCCCAAAGTTTAGCTTCTCTTGATCGGGGCTCTACTTTCACCTCGTGAGTTATTAGTTTTATTTTGATTTTCCAGGTTTGCTTCTCAATCTTGGTTCTCCTCAACCTTTGTCTGACTCTCTACGCTCAAATTTCATCAAGATCGGTGATCGCTAACTTCGCTTTTGAGGCCGAAAGGTCTCAATCGAAAGCTAGATCGGGCGCGAAGAGATTTATAGAGCCTCATTTGCTTAATTCATCCGACAAACCCTTTGAAAACTTGGGCTTCTCTAGGGCTATCATCTTTCTCGCGACTTCAACCATTTTTTCATAATTTTCAACTTCGCTTAAAATCTTCACTCTGAACCTTCGTCTTTGATCTAAATTCGCCGGAAGACGACGAGTTGAATATACTGACGAAGATAGGCATCGCAAAGCTGGGCGGAATCTGAAAAGAACAAGCACATCCTTGAACCCTAAAAGCTGAATTAGCCCCTTCAAAAAGTTGGGCGCCCTTCTTCACCAGGGGCGCCCACTTTGCCAATACTTAGTCAAATTTTAATATTTTTTCATTTCCCCTTGTTCTGACTTCAGCTTGGATACCCCCGTTCGGCGTTGAATTCCGGATGACTGAGTAATCTGATAACTGCACCGCTGAATTCATCACGGAGCCGGCAGAGAACTGAACAAGTTTGACTGGAGGCGAAAACCCTAATTCGATTTGATGCTCCTAAAAAGATGGGCTTCACCGTAGGCTCAAACTTGCTGTTAGAAAATTTTCATGAATTTTAATTTTCTCATTCTTCGCATGTTCATCATTTTATCTTCTCGCGAAATTTATGTTGAAACTCACCGGGCACCACCTCCATTGATGACCTCGAAGCTCCTGATATGCTTCTGAAAAGCAGAAAAGACCCACTAGGGCAAAACTGATTATTTTGAGATTCTAACTGCACCAGCCTAATATGGAAGTATTTTGAGCTAATCAAAATCGCTTTGGACTTCGGTCGACCAACTTTCTATATTTTTATACCCTTGTCATGATTCGTTTTCGAGAAACCCAAAACTCCGTAGAACATTACTAATTTTAGAAAATTTCTAAAAATAAAGTGCTTTTCCTAAAATTTAGGGATGAAAAACTAAGATCCGGTTTTGTAGATTGTCGCCTCTTAGCGTAATCTGCATCATCAGAAATTGAAAATTTTGCGTTTTAACCCCTCATGCAAGACATGTACACCCAAATTTTGACCTTTTTGACTGATTTGACAAGACTTTTACTCATTTCTTCAAAATATCTAAGTGTAACAAAAATTTTAATTTTAGGGTACAACAGGCGATCAAGGATGAAAAATGGTATGAGTCTGAAGATAATGTCTGAAGAGCTTCCATGTCCGCCATGGATATGGCAAAGGCATTAGGAAGTCTGCCCTACCTTGGAAGCAATATGGAAAGGCACCAACAAAGTCTGCCATAAAGAAGATGAGGAATGGCAGGAACTTCTTGAAGTCCGCCTAGCACATTGGCAAGTGAGCCACAAAGTCCGACCCACCTTGGAATGGATATGGCAAGGCATCACCAAAGTCCGCCATGCCTTTAGAAAACCCACTTTGAAGTCTGCCATGAGAAGAGGGGGAAATGGAATGAAGTTTGGAAAGTCCGCCCTTGCCTTGGAATGAAAGTTATGAAGTCCGCCCATCTTAAGAAGTATGTCCAAAGCCATCACAAAGTCCGCCATAAGACTTGGCATAGGCAAGACAAAGTCCGCCCCACTTAAAGATGGAATGGCACAAGCAAGAGAAAGTTTGCCATGCCAAAAGGGAGTATGGAAAAGAAGTTCCAAAGTCCGCCTAGGGAGATAAGGCTTAAATTTTATGAAGTCCGACTTAGGCACCAAAGAGGAAATATCAAGCTAACTCCAAAGTTCGCCATAGGAAAAATGTCAAGATTATCTTGAAGTCCGACCTTGCCAAGTATATTGTGTCCAAACCTTGAGTAAAGTCCGAACTTGGAAGGAAAAAGAAATAAAAATGCATGGAATTAAACAAAATTCGCCAAAATAAACAAAAAAAAATACATGGATAGAATAAAATATTAAAGGTTGGAAAATCGAAAATCCACACATAAAACCTTTAATTATTTTCCAACACTTATCCCTAGCACTTAGCTAAAATTCGAGCTCCAAAGAAAAATCTAAAGATTTTGGATAAAGATGAAGATTGGAGAAATTAGAAACTTGCCTTGATGAACAAGAGAAAACAAGTCTAAGTTCGATGAACTTAAGAGAAAGGATGAAACTGCTAAAATAAATCGAACTTCTCAACCTTATAAGGAGTTTCAGCAAGTCATTTTCAACTCACAAGTTTGATTGAGAAGATAATTAAGCTATCTCCAAATCACAAGAGATAGAATTTCTGAGAAATAAAAAATTTTGAGAGATAGAATATTGGAGACTAAGTAATTTTTCAAGGTGAAGAACAAAGAAAGGGGTGAAATTCTAAGTTGGAGAACGAAATTTTCAAAAGACTAGCTTGCTTTTTCAATGACAAAGACAGAATTCTCAAAGTTTCAAGTGAAATTACCATCCAAGAGTATAATTCCAGAATTTAGAATCAAAGTTTGATGGAATTCTTTATTCTACTTCTATCTTTATTCATTTATTCTTGCAAAATGCTTTTATGTTCAGCTTGATTTTTCACAGAATTTGATTTTTAACAGGCTAAAAGTTAAAATTTTAGAGAGAAAGGTTAAAGAAAATCAAAATTAAAGTTTTAAAACTAATATATTTTCTTTTTCTCGCAGGTTGATGACCACCCGTGGAAAACCTTTGAGAAAGGCACAGATGAAGTTCGCGAGCAAAGGATTTCAACCAAAATCAAAAATCAACTCCAAGTGGAAGAACGTCACGGACACAAATCTTGGACATGTTGACTTCAAGGAATTCAAGAAAAGGATGTACGAACTAGATGGACTCCTGCCGACAGCTATTGCTCGGAGAATGATGCAGAATGGTATAGTCCAAGCAGCTGGATTTCCTCTGGCTGTGTAGTGTGCTGAGCTGATAGTGGAGTGTGCCAGACACTACAACCCGCAAGAGAGACAAATCATTGCGCCTAATGGAAGAATTTTGGCACATCTCAGAGAATTGGCTATCCAAGAAGCATTCGGCTTTCCCAGCTACAACCGGACTTCATATAAGACTAAGGAAGATGCAAGGAAACTTTTTGAAGACCGGATGGATCAGTGTGCAACCAACATTAACAAGACATGGTTGGAAAAGCCAAGGCCTTTTGTAAAGAAGATGCCAAAGAAATTACACCGAACAGACTTCAAGGAAGACTATGGTGATATGATTTTGCTTTTGAGAAGGATAATGGGCAGCCCTCAAGGTGCTCCATTCGAGACTTGGATGTACTTCTTCATTGATGAGATCGCCTCAAGAGTCAGAATGTTCAATTGGTCGAGGATGATCAGTGACAACATCCATGAGCAACTGGTGAATTTGGAGAGGACTAAATCTTTCTATATGAGTTCTTATGTTATCTATCTACTGGCAAGGGCCTATAGATATTCAGTATTGATCTGCCGAGGTGTGGTAGGCAATGGAGAAAACAAGTTTAAGCCATATGATTGCTACCCCCAATTGCAGTTATCTGCAAAATCTCATTTCAGAAGAGCACATGATGCATTCCTGATGTACATAACAAGGATATTACAAGGAGGAACGCATCAAAGGCTAACCCATGAGGCTAAGAGCCTTATCAACAAGTATGGATCCTGGTATATCCAATTTCCAAGATTTACCTAAATCAAAATTCAGGGATTCACTGGAAATCCTTTCAAGCTCCCAATTTATCCCACCAACAGAATGATCTTGTTGGAGGTTCTTAGGCAACTGGAAACATATCAAAACTTCCAGAGAGTAAAGAGCAAGGCAGCCATCACTTTTCCATTCTTTATTGGAAATATGGAAGAATCTTGCCCATCAGCACAGGCAGCTGAAAGTGCCAGGTTAGAGATGCAACGGTATCCATTCACGTCATACAGGTCCAGAGCTGATTTTGACCCTCACCATCACATCGAGGCCGTGAATGGAATAAAATACAAACACAAGGTAGACCTGGAGGACTACTGGGCAAACACTGCCGATGAATTTGATGTCCGGAAAAGACTATGGTCCAGACTATCGGTTAGCTTAATCAGGACAACCGAGCTCTTCCGTGTACCAGATCAACTTGAAGATGATGGCGAATATATTCAGCCAGGTTTTGATGAGAGTCGGCCTCTTCTTCCAGTAAGATGGTCAAAACTGGAACTTGCAAACTTGACCACCTTCATGAGGCCAGTCATCAAGTATTCACAATGGTGGACAGATCAGCAGATCCAAGAGCTGCGGTGGAAAAATGTGAATCTGACTTACAATCTAATGGGCGAAGCAGAATCTTACTCTTCAAATGCTAGTGCGTCCCAAGGTGAAGAGCCGATCAAGAGCACCAATCCCAAGAAAAGGAAGGAGGCAAAAGGAAAAAAGATTGTAGATGAAGAACCTACCCGAAAGAAGCATAGATCAGAGCCTCTTCATTTTGCCGTGTCCGCGAACATGAACAAGATATTAGATATTGATGAGTCATTGGGAGACATAAGGATTCCTTCTCCCATTCCTGTCCAGCCAGAGGATGATGAACCACCATCTCCCACAGGCACAGAGATACTGGAGTCTGACAATGAAATTGATACTCTGGACAGTGAATTCCAAGAAGGAATGATTTCCACCCTCAAAGGAATTCAAGAGATTCCATGTGCACGGGATATTCAGGAAGAAGAAGACACCGAGCAGCCTACTATCCCTGATTGGCTGAAGGAGAGATTGAAGATAAAAGAGCAAGCAGAAATCCCAGAGGAAGATGATATGGCCGATTTCTTGGCTAGATTGGAAGCAGTTAATGTAAAGAAGCCTACCAAAACATTTTCCACCATCCAAAGAGATGAAGTCGGCCATCGTACAGTACAAATTGTTGTACCGACAGTTGATAAGTCAAGGGAGGATATTGCTCCTCAGGAATATGCCATCACCACTGTCGACTTGGGCCCAACCACAAAAGGTCAGGAAGTGGAAGACTTGGATAATTTAGTTGCTTCTATCAAAGCGAGGCTCAAAAAGGAAGTAGCAAAGAGAAAGGACTACCAAAAGGAAGTTGAGTGCTTAAAAGAATATAAGCAACATTTAACTAAACCTCTTGATCAGACTAGCTCAACAGTTCCTCCATTGATGAACTCTTCACAGGAGACTTTTGAAGAAGAAATGACCACAGCCCGAGAAACCAAAGGATGGATAAACAGCAAAAGTGAAGAAGTGGTTGT
>VDFB02271358.1:669553562-669658461 GCA_007258455.2 Sequoia sempervirens
GCTAGAGTATGACTCACCTTATTAGAAAAAATAACCCTTCATATTGTCAAATTGCGCAGCCGTGGAAATAAAAATTTCAATACCAAATCAATTTTCTGAAAGAATTGTTGTCCCCACTTTTTTTTTATTACAATAAACATCACCAAAGCTGCAAATCCCACTCCATAACACAGTCCCACTCCAATCTCATACCATACACTTTCCTCGTCATCTTCATCATTGGTAGATGTTGAAATGGGAGGAGGAGCAGGTGCAAATTCTGGCCAAGAACATTTTTTTGGAAGTGGACATCCCCATAAATTTGGATTCCCTGAATATGATGATTCTGTAAATGTTGTCATGTGTCCTCCTTGCGGTATGCTGCCTGAAAGGTGGTTGTTGGAAAAGTTGAGTGCTCCCAAATAGCTCAAAGATCCAAGGTCCCCTGGAATTTGTCCAGAAAAATGATTTGTAGAAAGATCTAATGATTCCAGCCAGCTCATTTGTACAATACTATTTGGAATGATACCATGAAGATTGTTCATGGAAAGGTTGAGCACCTTCAACCCCTTCAAATTTCCCAAATCAGAAGAAACATCCCCATTCAATTGATTGTTTGAGAGGTCTATGGCTGCCATTGTGGAGAAAATATATGTGTAGTTCTCATCTCTGCCTTTTGAATTCATATTCAATTCATTGTTATACATGGACTTTATATCATAGAGTACTTTGTAAGTCATGATATATCCCTGTTGTGGTTCTGCCAACATTGCTTGTAAACTATAAATGCTGCGTGGTATAGATCCTGAAAGGCGATTTGAAGAAAGGTCCAAGATTTGGAGGTGCTTTAATTGCCCAATTTCTGCAGGAATACCACCTTCAAAATAATTCCTCCTCATTTTGCAACTTTGAAAGGTTCCCTATTGACTTTGGAATCCAGCCTTTGAATCGATTTTGCCCAATATCCAGAAAAGTTAAATATGCACAGTTTGATATTGGAGGAGGGAATGCTCCACTTAGCTGATTATTCTTTATCACTAGTGACAGCAATTGACTTAGCATACCAAACTCAGATGGCATCACACCTCTCAAATTATCATCCCCCAAATTCAATATACGAAGCTGAGTATAATTGGCTAAGCTTGGAGGGATGACTCCATTCAAGCGGTTATTTGCTAAATTTAATATTTGCAATGAAAAGCTAAATTGCAAGTTTGGAGGAATACTGCCCGTCAGCAAATTGTCGTTGAGCAACAATAGTACTGTACGAGGAGGCCAAACTAATGGTATCTGACCGCATAATGCATTATGAGACATATCCAAGGCCGTCATTCCCTTCCAAGCTGAACTATTTAGCAAAAGGCGACCTTGCAGATGATTTGCTGTGAGATTGATGTACAAAAGATTTATATCCAGTAGCCAAGAGGGAATTTCTCCAACAAGATTGTTGTGAGCTAATTTCAACTCTTCAAGTGAGAACTGAGTAGAAATCCATGAGGGGATTTGACCATCCATGTTACATGATGTCAATGATAAGGTTTTTAACTGGAATGGAGGAATCCAGATAGTGCTGATATTAAGTACACAATTGGATAAAGACAACGACTCTAATTTGCTGAGGTTTTGAAAGAAAGCCTCTGAAATAATCTGATGGCCATTTAGTGAAAGATAGAGCTCTTCAAGTGAAGAGGATAGCGCCGAAGAGGGAAGAGTTCCATTAAATTTGTTCTCAAAAAGATCCATCTGTCTCAGTGAAGAGAGATTTCCTAAGGAATCTGGGATATTACCACTTCAAGTGTTATAGGATAGATACATATTTTCTAGTGAAGAGAGATTGCCCAAAGAATCTGGGATACTACCACTTAAAGTGTTATGAGACAGATCCATCAGTTCCAGTGTAGAGAGATTGCCCAAGGAATCTGGTATATTACCATTTAAAATGTTATAAGACAGATACATAGTTTTTAGTGCAAAGAGAATGCTCAATGACTCTGGGATACCACCAGTTAAAGCATTGTGAGACAGATCCATCAGTCCCAATGAAGAGAGATTGCCCAAGGAATCTGGGATACTAGTACTTAAAGTGTTATAAGACAGATACATAGTTTCCAACAAGGAGAGATTGCCCAAGGAATCTGGAATACTACCAACTAAAGTGTTATGAGATAGATCCATCAGTCTCAGTGAAGAGAGATTGCGGAAGTAATCTGGAATACCACCACTTAAAACGTTATATGACAGATATATAGTTTCCAGTGAAGAGAGATTGCCCAAAGCATCTGGAATACTACCACTTAAAGCATTATGAGACAGATCCATCAGTCCCAGTGAAGAGAGATTGCCCAAGGAATCTGGTATTCTACTACTCAAAGTGTTAAATGACAGCTGCATGTATTCCAGTGAAGAGAGCTTGCCCATGGAATGTGGGATACTACCACTTAAAGTGTTTTGAGAAACATCAAAATATTGGAGCGATGACAGGTTTCCAAAGGACAATGGAATGTTCCCACTCAACCTATTCTCATTTAAGTTCAGTTTTATGAGAGAAGACATGTTTCCCAAACAGAGGGGAAGAGTACCTATTAGTCCGTTGCCAGAGAGGTCAATGCTTGTAAAAGAAGTGAGTCTGCACAAGCTCTGAGATATGACGCCTCCTTCAAGTCCGTGGATATCAACAGAGACTACATGGGTGGTGTTATCACAGGAAAGGCCGTCCCAGATGCAGCATTCGGTTCCCTTCTCCCACGAACTAAGATAGGCATCGGAACCAGAAGAGTAATTTAAAGCGGCTTTGAAGAGAAGAAGATCATGGGCTTCCCCCTCAAAACGACCACAGCAGAAGCGGAGAAGAAACAGAGTAATAATAGAAAACAAAAATAAGTTGGCCATGGGAGGATGAGCTCGGTTGTATCAACTTTTGCGATTTAGCAGTATAATGAGCATGAGATAGCAACGAATTATAATAAACAACAGGTGTTCACTTGGGTCAACCAAGGCTATATTTTACGCACTTATTCTTTGCTTATTACTTTCCAGTTTGTGATAACAACTTACGATTTGACGGTATTGTCTCTCCAGCATTCTGGACGCACATCTGACGGTATTTAATTGAAATTCAGATGGTTTTGAATTTTAATTAACCATAAATCTGGTTAAAATGTGTATTTAGAGTGTTGGATGAGTGAGAAGGTAAGTAATTATAATGAAGAAGAAATGTTGATTTTGGTTCCATACAAATTTTGTTGCAGAACAGAACATGGATGTTTATATAAAATGGATTTGGATTTCCTTAAAAATATGATAATGAATCACTTTCTTATTGATTAGATTTACTGTTGAAATTAAATTATATAGAATGAACTTAGATTTTGATATATATTTGATAAGATATCAATTTCTATAAACTAGGTTTACTGTGTGAAATTAAATTATACAAAATGGATTTAGATTTTGACTGAAATATGATGTGACATTTTTCTATTGACTAGACTTCCTCTTTTCTATTGACTAGACTTGCTGTGTGAAATTAAATATAGAATGGACTAAGATTTTCATATAAACATAATAAGATATTATTTCCTTATTGACTAGACTTGTTGTGCAGATCTAAATTTTATAGAATGGACTTAGATTTTGATAGAAATATGATGCCATATCACTTTTTTATTGACTAGACTTGCCATGTGAAATTAAATTATATAGAATGGACTTAGATTTTGATAGAAACATCATGTTATTTTTTTACTGACTAGACTTTCCATGTGAAATTGAATTCTATAGAATGGACTTATATTTTGATAGAAATATGATGCATGTTTTTCTATTGACTAGACTTGCCATGTGACAATATATTATATAAAATGTATTTAGACTTTCATATAAATGTGATAAGATATGACTTTTTAGAGTTGTCATGTGAAACTAAATCATATAGAATGGACTTATGTTTTCATAGAAATACATTAAGATATCACTTTCCTATTGACTAAACTTGTCTGTGAAATTAAATTATAAAAAATAAACTTAGATTTTGATAGAGATGTGATGTCATATGTTTTTCTATTGCTAGATTTTCTATGTGAAATTAAAAATTTCATTCATCCAATTACGTAAAATTCTCATAGATAAAATTTATTATAAATATTATTTCTCTATCAATTTTTTTCTTTTTTAAATTAATAAAGATTATTTAATTTTTTAATTATATAAATTTCGAAATATAAATTGATTCACATGTTATCTTTTCATATTTCTACATGAATATGAGAAGATATTGTTTTCCTATTGACTATTTTTTATGAAGATTATTTAATATTCCAACATATAAAGATTAGAATGAAATTTGATTGTAAATGTTATATTTGTATATATTTTTTCATATTGACTAAATTTCTATAAAAATATTCATAATAATTTTTTTATTGCATAAAGATTTGGACAAATTTACTTGTAAATTTTATCTTTTAATATATATAGAATTTGATTGTAAATAATGTATTTTCATATTTTTTGATGGTCACCCTCTGCTTCTCACATATTTAGTTAGATGGTTTTTAATTATATTAGTTATGATTTAAGAAGAATATATAAAAAAATGATTCAAAATTTGTATATTAATATATTTTTCATTTAGTTTTGTGTATTTTGAGGACTATCTTAATACATAGATATATTGACAAACGATGTAATTTTGTGATAAGCTAGGGTTCTTGCCCTATGCTAACTACTTATTCATTACAATTATTCCCATACACTTACCACTTCTCTCATCCATATATTTATGCATCCCTATGTGTTCTCCCAATTTGCCTATTTATTTCACATATGAATGTACATATTTCTATACATACATTATCCACTTTGATTTGACCCCTTTCATGTTCTAGGACAAGTTCATAATTGTATCAAATCATTCTAAAATATATCCTCTATATAATGGATAATGTTATAGAATCATACCTTTTATATAAAATCTTTATACATATGATGATGTGATACACGAGAATCAATTTTCTATATGTAACATTGGATTTATAGATACTTTCTTTCACATAACTTTTCTTTACATGATCGTAACTTATTCTTTGATATCATTCATAGTTTCTCATGTAGACTTCATTAATGTTGTGTTCCCTTATGCTACATTAAATGATGATTATGATGGGTCTATTGATGAATCCTTATATGTAAAGTCATTCCTACTTGCTAATTATACACACATAGATTATAAGATTATATTGATTAGTGAATTTATATTGGATTTGGATGGTAGAGCATTACAATGGATTGATTTATCTTGCTTTCTCTATATTTTTTTTCTTTTTGGCGAAAGGCTAAAAGTCGATATATATATATAATAAAAGTTACAAAGTAAACTTTACAATGGTTCTTGACAACTAAGATTGCTGTCATGTTTACTTGCTGCAATCAAAATTGATAAAACCCCCTTATATGATCTATACTGCCACTGACTGTGAGTATCTACAATATCCCCGAATAAGAACATTGACTGTAAACATTTACAACTTAGTTTAGGTCTCGTAGCATATAGGACACCCGATTGACCGATCCTCGATGGTTTTTAGCGTCAAAGTCTTTGTTTCATAAAAGGCCCCATCCTTTGTATTATCAGAAAGTTGCCTTAGTTGGAGTTTTAGCCTATAATATCTTGTGGGATCCGAACCTAATTTTAACCCGATTCCCCGATCACTCAATAGTCCAACCTCCGATACTAGTCAGTCCTTTGGAGTCTATCAAAGGGGGTCCTCACAAGCCCATAATATCGGCCAACATTGACAAAACCTTAGAGATGTAGCCTTAAATGCTGATATCGCCAACCTCACAAAGGCAAATTGAGCGATAGGACCTATTGGGTTCGACGCCATATGAACAATATGCTGAGTACACCCGATGTGCCAATATTGCCGACCTCAGAAAGGCTTATCGGGTGATAGGACCAATTAGGTTCGGCACCATATGAACAATAGCTATGTACACCCGATGTGTCGACAACCAAAAACTCGATACTCCATATAGCAAGGATAAAAAGTAGCTGTCAAAAGAGCCACCTATGGAAAATATGCATGAGGGACTGGAGGAACAAAGGAGTCGACAACCAAAAGCCTGATACTCCATATAGCAAGGATTAAAGGGTGTCCTCACAAGTCCATAATATCGACTAACATTGACAAATCCTTAGAGACGTAAGCTTAGATGTTGATATTGCTAACCTCACAAAGGCATATCGGGCGATAGGACCAATCGAGTCCGGTGCCATATGAACAATATGCTGTGTATACTCGATGTGCCAATATCGCCGACCTCAAAAAGGCTTATTGGGCGAAAGGACCAATCGGGTCCGACACCATATGAACAATATGTTGTGTACACCCGATGTGTCGACAACCAAAAGCTTGATACTCCATATAGCAAGGATAAAACGTAGCTGCCAAAGGAGCCGCCTGTGGAAAATATGCATGAGGGATTGGAGGAACAAAGGAGCCAACAACCAAAAGCCCAATATGTTGTGTACATTTGATGTGCCGACAACCAAAAGCTTGATACTCCATATAGCAAGGATTTGAAGTAGCTGCCAAAGGAGCCACTTGTGGAAAATATGCATGAGGGATTGGAGGAACAAAGGCATGATGAGCAACCACTATTTGAAAAAAATATTTTTCACCCAGAGACCTGATATCATGTTCGTGCTTTCCAATCTCAGAGTATATTTTCTAAGCTTTCTCAATCTATAATTTCTTGCAAATCAGGAAAAGCTTTTAGATCATCATTATTTTCCATTATTGTTACCTCTATTTTCTGACACCCCATATTTGTTAAATAATCTGCAAGTTTGTTCCCCTCACGATATGTATGTGAGATCTGGAATAGTTCAAACTCGTCAATTAACTCCCACACCTTTTCTAAAATATACCTTAGATGCCAGTTATGACATTGCCTTTCCTTACACATGTTTACAATTTCAAGTGAATCTCCTTCAATGTGAATCTTATTGATTCAAAATTGCCTTGCTAACTGCAAACCATAAAGAATGGCCAGTGACTCCGCCATATTATTTGTACCCAGAGGAATATGAATTAATCTAGCTACTCTCAATTTACCCTAAGAATCTCTAATGCAAACACCTACCCTTGAAGAGCTTGGATTCCCTCTAGATGCGCCATTAAAATTAAGCTTGAAAAAACCTATCGGCGGCGAGTGCCATTTGATTAGGCTTTTATTCACCTTCAATTTGGAAGGAAGTTTCATACTCCCTTTAAAAGGTAGAATAATACCTTGCCAACCCTTAAGTATGCTTTGATCCCATGAGGTAAACTGAGAACTAACATTCTTCTGATCCTATACATATGCATTGACCGCTTCTGCAACTGATTTTTCAATTGTTACATGGACAAAGTGATCTGGTGCTAAAACTTTTCTAAATATGCATTTATTTCCTTCCCACCAAATGGGCCATATGACAGTAGTTGGAATTAGACGCCAAATACATGCAAAAAATGAAGTCTTATATAACACTGGCCATGAAGAAAAGAGATCCCATATTGAGTTTGGAAATGGAGTATGAAAACACATCTTTTGCATGACAAATTCCCAGCAGCTTTGGGCGAATGAACATTGTAGAAATAGATGATCAGGATTTTCCAAACACTTACCACACAAAACACAATTAAATAGGTCTGCTATACCCAATTTTACCAGACAATCACTTGTGAGTACTCTTTCCTTAGCACAAGCCATGCAAAACTCCCTGCCTTTGGCAATACCATATTACTCCAACAAAATGAATATGCTCTTTGAGACTGCAAATGGTTATCCTTGTTAATGACCACCTTGTAACCCTGTTTGACTGAGTAATTGCCATCTTTTGAAGGATCCCAAATAATACGATCCACTTTTGTTGATAAGATGAATATTCTTATTCCAGAACCTGATGAACACAACTCTTTTGTTCATTAGATAATTGAGATTTTGAAAAATCTTTCCATATTACTTTTCCTGAAGAGATCTCTACTACACATACATAATCAATTTGTAAGAACTTATGAAAAGCAACAATAGGATCAAGACACTAAACATAGCACAAAAGAGAGAGACAAGATGAGAGAATATGATTGTATTCTCAATATGCATGGAGATAGACAATTACAAGCATGCACAAGACTTTCTTATAAAGGCAAGCTAGGACACAATGAAGGGCCATGAATGAGACAAGTGTCCCAATCATGTGCAAAGTAGGTAGATAGAAATATTAGATAATTCCATGAAAGGTGGATCACCCACCTAAAGTGGAATTATCATGCCATGAAATGTGGAGATGAAAAGGTGATAACTAGATCACATCACAAAGAGTGGAATTTCTCCTACACACACTTCCCTAAGTGTCCAACTCACATCTCTCAATGTATGCACAAACCTAGATGCAAGATGCAAATAACTAGGTGTCATAAGTGCAACCTATAATGATATGCATTCCCTAAGTAAGCTTAAGTAAAGTGTAATAAGTAAAATACTTATTTACACCAACACCCCCCTTAAGTGCAACTGAGGGAATGACGACTCAAGCTAACCATGCAAGATGGGTCTCGACAACTGAGCCATGTTAGGTTCCCATATACAAATGCAATGCAATCTCTCACAAGCGAGGCAAAGATAGAAAAACCCAGTGGGAAAAAACTACCCCCCAAAAGAGATGAAATACAAAAAGCCTATGAACATGACATGAGAAGGACAAAACCCCATGTGAGGAAAAAGTTCCCCCTATACAAGAGAAGAAGAAAGACAAGGCAACCCCCCCTCAATGTACATTGTTCACCCATGGAAGATGCTCGAGAAGGAATGAAGAAGCTGCTCCAAAAACGTTGAACAACGTTCCTCCCCTTAGGAAGAAACAATACCAAAGGTGCATGAATGAAGTCTCCCCAATCCACAAGTGAAGAAGGAAGAACCCTCAAAATGTAAGGAGTCTTTGAAATCTGCTCAAATTTCCCTGTGCTGATGTTGAAAGATGCCTTTCCCAAACCATGTGAAGCTGCAATGGCAAGTGCAAAGATCACAGTGTAGTCACTTCTTGGAACCTGTGAGAACCCCTTTGCAACAACACTCTCATCCGCTAAAAAAGACAACTCAAGATCTGGCAAGGATGTAGGTAGAACATACTCCAAAGACACTGTCTCCTCAGGAGAGAAGGTGGCCTCCTCAACTATTGTACATATGCATCCACAATTACATCAACCTCGAAAGACTGATCATGTAGAGGAGGGCCAGAGTGTTCCCTCGCAACAACTGAAGAAGAATCACCTTCATCAAAGAGAAGATGTAAGTAATAAAATGTGTCTCCCAAATATGCAATGTAGGAATCCACAAACAAACTGCCAATGTCTGTCAAGTAGTCATCCCATGAAACTGCTGCTGGAAGACAAGGTATAGAATGTTGCACTGAATCACAAGGCACTGAAACTGTCAGAACACAAGTATCATAAGGTACATCAGTCAATGTAGGAGATGGAATATCAACAATAGGCTCAAGAACCTCAGGAGTAGTGAGCACTCCAAGGTTCAAGTAACCATACTCATTCTCCTCAAGTGTGTCCATACTAGGGTGAACTGAATCATCAATAGGAGCAAAATATGAGAAGGTGTAGAACCAAGAACGGTGATCAACCTCCCCAATTGCAACAAGAGCCCTGCTATGCAAATCCTAAACAATGACATAATTTGGTGTGAACTCTACACTCTTTCCTGTACCACTATGTGTAATATGATAGATGGAAAGGATGTTCCTTGACAAAGTAGGCACACATAGAACATCATTAAATGCTCCACCTTCAATGTCAATAGACCCCTTCCCAAAATTTTCTAAAGAAGTGTTGTTGGCCATCAAAATGGGTGGTGATGAACAAGAATCAAATGAAGAGAACATATCCTTGGAAGAAGTCATATGATGTGAAGCTCTTGAATCAAGGATCCACCTATCTGAATTGGAATTTGCAATTGCAATAAATGCTTGCCCCTTAAGTTTCTCATGTTGAGATGATGTAGAAGAAGGAGATGAGCTTGATGTTGTTGCCATGAGAGTTGTTCCTTTACCCTTAGAAGTAGAAGTGGAAGGATATGAGTCCTCTTGATATGCAGGTGGCAAGTTGATGTTGTTCTTAAGGATATTTTTCAACTCATCAATTTGCTTAATATGACAACGATGCTCCTCATGACCAAACTTTTTGCAATATGCACATGTTGGTTACTCCCTCTTGCTTGAATAGTTGTACTTCTTTGACGAAGATGAAGTTGAGCTTTGTTGTGGAGGAGTGGATTGTTTGTTCTCTCCTTGTGGCTTTGGTGAAGATTTCTTTTGGCCTTTCCCTTTGCCTTGCTTGTTGTTTCCATGATTGACCACCAATGCTTTTGAAGTTGAAGACTTGAGAATTCCCATTTTCATCAACTTATTTTGCTCAAGAATTAAAAGATCTATGAGAGCCTCAAAACATGGTGATTTAAAGTTGCTAATTGTCAATCGTTGAGTCTGAAAACTTGAAACAAAGGCTGTATACTTAGCTAGAAGCTTGCCCAACAAGTTGAAGACCAATTGATCATCCTCTTTCTCAATACCACAATCTTTTAGTTGTGCTCTTAGCTCATTTTCCTTAGTGACATAATCCTGAATGGTGTCAAAATCCTTGGAATCAAGGCTTAGGAGATCATGTTCAAGCTTATACCCCCTAACTTTATCAACCTTGCCATACAAAGTAGCAAGCTTATCCCAAGCTTCCTTGGCTGTAGTACATTTATCAACATGGAAAATGAGATCATCTAAAATGAACTTTCTAAGTGTACCCAATGCCATAGAAGTTTTAGTGAGACAATCCATATATGCAGTTGGATCTGCCTTAGGATTTGAAGGTGCAGTTATGGCTCCATCAATATAGTAAATTAAACCTTTTTCCATTAGTTTACTCCATGCACTTACTTTCCATGTAGCATAATTATGTGCAGTTAAGAGTGGAACTTTAGATGAACCCATGATGGAATGCAAGAGCACAAGAGAGAAAATAGGCACAATCACAAAAGTGACACCCCCCCAAATTCACTCAATCAAAGTACCCCCCCTCCCCAAAAAGATGATTTTGACACTTTATAATTTAGTGCATGTACAATAGGCCACTTGCAACTTGGCTAAGTGGACTTATGATTTATGATTTACAACTTGCCACAAATAGGCTAAGAACATACTAGAACAATGAAGTAAAGACTTGAATTTAGATCTATGCAATACAAGTGCCAAATAGGCCAAAAAAGACCATATGTTGAAAGTACAAAATCCACTCAATATCGCTTCAAACTGATCGCAGATTCAAGAAGTAGACAAAAAATCATGCACTTTAAAAAAATGGCACTTGAAAAGGAGTTCATATGTGCTTGAACGAAGCCCTAGAAGTTGCAAAAATGAGGATTAGATAGGTACAATGTTGAAAAATTGAAAATTCTAGAAAATTTGTCCACCAAAATCAGAAACCGAGCACACGGCTGTGAAGTACACAAAATATTAGCCCAAATAAAAAAAATTGCTTAGAAAAAGGAGCTTAAATGAGCAAGATATGAGTCTTCAAAGTTGGACTATGAAATCAAAAACTCCATTGGAGAGGGGGAAAAAGTTTTTTTAGAACGCTGATGTCGTGTTGACGTCACCCGATAACGAGCCTAAAATTGATGGTTGTATAGCCATCATTTGCATACTCCAGGCTAAAATTGATGGTCAAATGCACTTCACAGGTTTGGTCTGACCTGCCAGAATATTCTACTGGAATCTTGGAGATGCCGTAGGAATATACTCCTGCCAGATTTTTCAAGAATCGCCAGATTTCTAATTGCAGTGACCGCGGATTTAAAAAATGACAACCGAGATTTTGTTGGTCGTTGCCAGTTTGGGAAAGAGGGGGCACGCCAATAGATGGAACCTGATCGCCGGTGGTGGAAGGTGGTCCGTGTGGGCCAATAAAATCCGCAGTGTGGCAGGTGGACAAGGGACCGCATGGTGTCTATGGCTTGCGGTGACGCAAGTACTCTGCACAGGCAGGGTACGACCTGCTTTTTTTCTTTTTTTGAATTAAAAACTTTTGACAATGAATTTAATCGGAAGTCAATTTTTCAAAAAAAAAATTTAGATAATTTTTCCAAAACTATAGAAAAATTTCAAAAAATTGAAAAAATACCCAAATAGGCGATTTTTTCCTATCTAGAGCTCCCAGTGTTAGATTTCGACAAAATGAAAGGCTATCTTGACTGAAAACAACCTTCTAAATATGAATTTGAGGTCAGATCTAGTCTAGGACGCACCAAAATGTTGCTACTCCTCAGTTTTGTCTCTTGACCACCTTCAAACGAACTAAGATCTCCCAACAATGACTATGCAAAGAACCTCCAACTACTTTGATACCATGTAAGAAATTATGAAAAGAAACAATACGATCAAGAGACTAAACATAGTACAAAAGAGAGAATATGATGACTGTATTCTCAATATGCATGAAGATAGACAATTACAAGCATGTACAAGGCTTTCTTATAAAGCCAAGCTAGGACACAATGAAGGGCCATGAATGAGACAAGTGTCCCAATCATGTGCAGGGTAGGTAGAAAGAAATATTAGATAATTCCATGAAAAGTGGATCACCCACCTAAAGTGGAATCATCATGCCACAAACAATGGAGATAAAAAGGTGATAACTAGATCACACCACAAAGAGTGGAATTTGTTCTACACGCACTTCCCTAAGTGTCCAACTCATATCTCTCAATGTATGCACAAACCTAGATGCAAGATGCAAATAACTAGGTGTCACAAGTGCAACCTATAATGATATGCATTCCCTAAGTAAGCTTAAGTAAAGTGTAATAAGTAAAATACTTATTTACACCAACACAATTTATTTGGAACCCCATAAAAAAGATAAAATTGGAATGACTGCTTGAAGGTCTTGACAATTTCTTAATGGTGGATGGTCATTCCAAGAGTCATCCCAAAAATTCACTGCTTCCCCATTATTAACCTCCCAAGAAACATAATCTGTGATTACTTTTCTGCAAGAGAAGATAAAGTTCCACATAACAGATCCTGCACGTGGGTTAAAGACTGCGATAATTCTTGAAGGTTCTTGATCGTCAAGATACCTTTCCTACATAAGTGTGCACCATTTGGAATCGGGCTTAGTACACATCTGCCAAACCAATTTCCCCCCAAAGGCTATATTACACTTTAAGATATCATGCAGACCTATTCCACCTTTGTATTTCTGTAACACCCCTCCATTTTTGCTCTTTTGATTGAACAATATTTCTCTATGTATGTTTATTTTGTTATCACTTTGTTTGTGGAACTTGGTTACTTTTGACCGCTAATTGTAAGCGATGTAAACATTATGTTTTGGTGTGATGGTATTTTATTTGGTCATTATTATTATTGCATGTCATGGATTAGATTAGCATGTATGTGAATTAACGATGCTTTACACTTTCGATTATATCATGGATTTTAGATGTTTCAGTTAGCTTTACTATATTGGTGAAGGGGAAGGGATCACATCACTCGCATGCGAGCGCCCTGTGATTCCGCAATTCCCTTTTTCACGGTGTGTTTTAATATATTATATGCATGTTTCGACACTCGTATTGTGTGCAGGATGCAGGTACAGGACATCGACTCCACCTGGTTTCATAGGTTTGAGCGTGTCCATCGACCAACGGTATCGATTGGGAGATAGTAACTAGATTTTCTGTGTCAAACCATCACCCTAGCCATAGTGTGTCGTCAGTTTTAGTCAGGTTCAGTGTTTATGTTGTTAGTTTCCCCTTTTGGCTTTATATTTAAAATTGCAAGTTAAAAGGGATTAAATGGCTTTTGAAATTTATAAATGATTATTGTTTTGTCTTATTGAAATGTTGGGAAGTTAGTGATTAATTAATTAATTTAATTTAATTAATAAAATAATCTAATTTTGAATTAGGTTATTTTATTGACTAATTAAATTAATAAGGATAAATTAAATCAAATTGGTTGGGTTGGCATCTTTGGATTTTGGATTAAATAAAAAAAATTAGAATTAAGCTTTATATTTTACTTTTAGAAATAAAAGTTGAAAATAATTTTATTTGTGAATTGTTAAATTCATTTGGTTAAATAAATTTAATTACCTTTTTGGTTGAAAATGAATTTTATTTAAAATGAAAACTATGCAAAATGCATTTGGGGAAAGCAAATTGTTTTAAAATTGAAAAAAAATAGAAATATCTCCATTTTGGCAATAAATTTAGTGGGTGAGTCAATTTTAGGGCTTTGACAAATTTGGAGAAGAAAGGGCATAAGGTAATTCATGTTTATTGGAGAATTTTTAATTTTTGAATTTGGGAAAAATTTGGAGAGCAAACTTGCATGGAAATTCTTGGAAGAAATTGAAAAGAAAAGATTGAAGATTGGAGAAGCTTGGAAAGAGAAAAGGGAAAACTTCCATTGAAGGATTTTAAAGCTTGGAGAAAAACACAAGGTTCTTTCCTTATTTGTGCAAATTTTATTTTGAAATTGTTTAAACTGTCTATGGAGTTCAAAATTTGATTTAGAGGAAAAAACTCATTAAGAATCTCCATTCAAAACCTGAATCAAAACAAAAACAATCTGGTCAATGAAATTTAGGAAATAAAACAAACCTCTGTTTATCAAATTTTATGTTGTTTGAACTTGTCCAATTTGACTGTGATCATGGAAAAAATTAAGATATATATATATGTGGCCTTTTTAAGTTCTGGGGAATTTATTGATTTCAAATTTTTTGTGAAATTTTTGTTCTCACGGATAGAAATATGTCATTCGTAGCAGGGGGAAATTTTTAAATAAAGAAGAAAAAATATTTTTTTAGGGTTTGGCTGGGCCTGCCCGCCCTCCACCATGGGGCGTTACCGCCCGGCCTGAATGGGGGCGGGGCTGCGTAGATCCCCAGGCCGAGCCCCTATTTAGGGTAGCCCTTTGTTTTTTTTAAATATAGTTGTTAAAATTTTGATTTTTGTTTATATTTTATTTTAAATGTGTTATTTTATATGCATATTTTATAATATATGTATATAATATATATTATAATATTATATATATGATATTTATTATAATATTATAATATTATAATATTATATATATATAATATGTATATGTTATTAAAATATATATATATATATATATAATATTTTAATTAAATAAATTCTGTTTAAAATGAAATTTTAAATTGGTGATTTTTAAATCGAAATAATTTTAAGAATAATTATATATATAAGATATGTTCTGTTTAAATATAATTTATTTAAGGAGCTGATTTTATCGTCAAAGTTGAAATAAACAGAGTTCCTCTAATTAATCAAATTTATTTAAAATTATGTTTTGAACGGGAAATCTTAGAATTTTTAAATGATAATTGAATATCTTAAAAATAGGACTTAATCTAAAATGATTATCGCATTGGTATAGAGGAAATGTAATTGACGTTGACCAAAGGATTTATTTAAAATATTGATTTTGATTAATTTATTTATTTTATGACTGAAATATGGATTAAATGTTTTAATTCAAATGTTGTTTATTAAAATATCTTGATCTTGAATATAATAGTGAAACTTAGAGATAACGATTGATTTATTCCACTCAGATGACTTTGCTTATTAAAGGTTCGATTTATTTATAATTTGATTTTGATTATTACGGATAGTTGAGACACATGAAATTTTATTTGCTTTTGAGTATGTAAAATTAAATGTTAATTACTTTACTTGATTCATGCACTATGCCATTGTTTGGTTTGGATTTAGGAAATCCTAAGGTAGGGGAATAAATTGTCAGATTGTTGCTCGTTGCATTGTCTCTTTTATTCTCGACGTTGTGCTATCAAGTCCTTGGGTTAGTAAGTCTTACAAGGTTCATTTCGTGTTGGGTTATTTATTTGCGTTGGTCAAACTTGTGTCTTGTTTTGGGTGGTGCATGTGGGGGTAGTTGTGTTATCACCTGGTTATCATAAACGGGGTGTGTGACCTCATGTGTTAAGGTCTAAACTGATTATCAGTTTGTGCATGGTGTCTACCTTTAGATTGGGGGTTTTGTATCCCTGTGTTGTCAGTAGGAGAGTGGCCCTTTGTGAGGGTCCGACGCCCAAAGTGGTGTCAGGGTAACTCACTTAGGGTTTAATCAAGTGATAATCTAAAATAATTAATGGGGAACTTCACACTAATAAAGTTAATAAATGCCTCTCTCATGAAGTATGCATTTTAAGGCTCAAGATGAGATGAGATGCATAGTTTTGCATGAGGGTCCGACGGCCGGTAGAGGCAAGCCAGGGTAACCCATGATGGGGGTCCGGTAGCCTAGGAAGGTTGAGCTAGGGTAACTCATGGAAATTTATGTATGCCACTCTTCCTACGTCAATAGTTAGTTAGTTATTGTGTGTTGTACAATGGTGTACTTATCCTATGTAACCTGGAAGCAATGTATTGTCTTGTGAGTTTTCATACTGTGTTAAGTGATGTTGTTGGTATTTGAGTCGGTTCAGTTATGTTTAGCCTTTGTCTAGAGGTAGTTGGTCTTGACCAGAAATCCTTGTTACTATCTCCTAGCACGGGGGGTGAGCCTTTGGGTATCATTTGGTTGGGTGGAACGTGCACCTTACACCGTTGGCTTTTATCGTGATCTTGTGGACAAGACTTTCATGTTGGGGAGCTCGTTGATTCCTGTTACTCTTCTAGTTCTTTCATTCCAGCTATTCTTGTATTTCATTACCCCTCATTTGTATTGAGGTGGAAATTGTAATATTTTATCATGTTATTTGATCTACCTCATTCGGGGAATGAGTGTTGTAATTATATTGTAAAAATTCGTTATTGGATATCATGTTGTATCTATTAGTCTTTGATGTAATTATCCTGTATGAAATGTATGTACTTTAATTCTTTAATTGAATGATGCTATGTTTTCATTCCTTGGTTGTTTTATTCGGGTTTAAGTAATCTTAGTCTCGTAGCCTTAGGGGATCTTTGCAAAGTACAGTGAACTTGTATGTTGTTCTTTTTAAAAAAAAAAATTGTTGCATTTGGTTAGTGAATTGCAACTTCCCCTAGGGTTGTGTGGCGGGGCATTACAATTTCTCTAACGACATAGAATCCAAAGAGATCAAAGGAATTTTTTTAACATCATTCATGTTTCCTTTCCATAAAAAGCCCCTGATCACTTTCTCTATTTGATCAATTACTGATTTGGGTGCCTTGAGGACTAAGATAGAATAATTGGGGATTGCTGACAATACAAATTTTATTAAAAGAATCTACCCTGATAAAGACAACCAACATGCTTTCCAAGCACATACTTTCAGCTTAATTCTTTCAATAACATTAGCCCAAAAGGATGGTTTATTAGCACCCATAAAGAAAGGAATACCCAAATACTTACAAGGTAAACTTGCCTCTTGAAAACCTAGCACTTGAATAATCTTTCTTTTTAAAGCTGCTTTAGAGTTGAAGACATACTTTTGATTTTTGAGCATTTATCTTTTGTCCTGAAAACTCAGAGTATCTATCCAAAATACTTTTTATTTTCTTGACTTCATTAACATTCACCCTTCCATATAGTAAAGTATCATCTTCAAAAAGATTGTGTGTAACTAACAAACTAGTTTGTGGAATATGTATCCCTTACCATAAACCTTGATTGTGCTTCTCTTTTATAGTCCTGCTCAGGGCTTCTGCCATAATTATAAAAAGAAAAGGTGAAAGAGGATCACCTTGTCTTACACCTTGTGTGGCTCTTAAAAACCTTGAAGGAGAACCATTAATTAATATAGAAAAGAATGCTCTTGATAAGCAAGATAAAATCCATTTACACCACTTGTCTAAAAACCCATACTTGCTCAAAAATTTCAAGAGGAAATTCCAATCAACCCTATCATATGCTTTCATCATGTCTAACTTTATAATAAATGATGGAAGATGATTAGTTTTAATAGAGTGAAAAATCTCATGTGCTACCAAAGTCCCTTCTATTGTTTCTCTACCCGACACAAAGCCACCTTGCTCTTGCGAAATGTTTTTTGGAATTAAATATTGCATCCTTTGATAAATTGTCTTGGTGAAAATTTTATAAACCATGTTACACAGAGAAATCGGCCTGAATTTAGCAAAAGTTTTAGGCTCTTTTTTCTTTGGCAATAGAGCAATATTTGTAACATTAAAGTGGTTGAGGATCTTGCTCAACTTCCTTGATTCCTCCAAGGCTAGAAGCAAGTCAAAAGCCACAACATTCCAACATTTTTGAAAAAACAAAGTGGTGAAACCATCAGGGCCTGGGGCCTTGTCTGGAGCAAGAGAAAAAAGCACCTTTCTCAATTCTTCCAATGAAAAAGGCTTCATTAGTTCAGCATTATCTACTCGGGAGATAAGGGTCGGTATGGCTGCCAACAACTCCTGATCATCTTGCCTTCATTGTGTAGAATCAAGTTTAATAGGAGCGATCAAATTCTTAAAAAACTTTACACCTTCCTCCTGGATCTCATTTGCACTTGTCAATTGTTTACCTGTTTCTATCTCCTGAATTGAGAAAATGGTTTGTGTTGCTATTTTTTGTTGTGTTGATGCATGATTTTTTTTTTATTATGATATCCTTCTCTCAATCATAATTCTCTCGAATTTTGATGCCAATAAATTTCCTCTCTTTTCCCTAGTTCTTCCCAAATTAATTGCATATTTTTATGTTTTACATATGTATTGGAGTCCATTCCATTTTGAATAATATGTTCATGAACTTCATCCAATTGTTTTGCTACTATCTCTTTTTGTTGAAAAACATTTTTAAAGACTTGCACATTCCAATTTTTAATCCGCCCCTTGATGAATTGCAATTTCTTAAATAACTGAAACATTTTGGTGCCCCTATAATGTGGTGCACTCACCCACCATTGTTTGAGCAAGATCAAGAACAGTGGATGCCTGAATCACATTTTCTCGAATTTGAAGGAGGGCTTGTGTTGGGGGGCATATTCTTGTTCTTTATCAATAAGGAGATAGCATAATAATTTGAACATACAAATGGAAAAAATTGTGAGGATAGGAGAAAAGGTTCGAGAACCCAATTTGGTTAAATCAAGAATCTATCTAACCAAACAACTATTTGTGAAAAATATCTTCTCCTATTCGTCCAAGTGAAACTACCTTTTTCTGGTAGCACATCCCTTAAAAAATTATCCACAATAAAATTCTCAAAATATTCCATAGTTTTTTGGGGTGGACAAATACCTCTATGCTTCTCCTTGAGAGATACTATAGCATTAAAATCCCTTGCCACTGCCACTTTTTCAGTCCCCAAACTTTGAATAATGTTTTTCAAATTGTCCCACAGTATTTTCTTATCCTGAGTTGTTGGACTATAGACATTAATGAGTCTGAAGCATAAATCAAAAGACTCAACTTTCATTAATTGCCAATTACTATCTCCTCCCATAGCTTCTACTATCATTGATTTCGGGTTCCATAAGGAAATCAATCCTCCTGATGCTCCTTGTGCTGGGATATGCAAAGATTTCCATTTACCCCATTTCATTACAGTGGTTTCATAGGAGCTTGTTGATAAGTTTGTTTCTTGCAAAACTACCACATCTGCCTCTAAAGAATCAATATGGAATTTAATGTGGGCTCTCTTGTCAAGGGCATTAATTCCCTTGACATTCCACAATAATATTTTCATTGTAGACGAGGGGAGCAACATGCTCTCCTCGGCCTTTTGTTAATTGAGCATCTTCCATCTAGTGTAGATTGCATCCCTGACTCAATTTCCTCCCTTAGTTTTTTCTGCTTTTGACTTTTTGCCTCTTTTACTTGGAGATTTCTTAATCGACAGTTGATGGACATCCGTTTGTGCTAAGGATAAGGTTTGAGAATAGTCAAACTCATGCTCCAAAATTGTATCCAATTCCATTTTATCCTCCATGCAACCCTCAGTCAACAAATCTTCCTTCAAGATTATTGGGTCAATAACATCTTCAAAAGGATTCAACCTTTTCCTTGCCTCCAAACTTGATTCATTTTGAATTTCTTCTGCAATCTCATCAAATAATTTTGAGCCTATTGAAGTGAGTAATTTTTGTGCAAGAGTCTCCAATTGGAGGGAAGTTGAATCCTCCAACTAGGAGGGCTTTGACCCACTAACTGCGGGTAGCTCTGATCTTCCCATTGAGATGAGTTTTGATTCTTCAAATGAAAGGATCTTTGGTCATCGAACTAAGATGAACTTTGAGTTTCCAATTGAAGAGAGTTTGATCCTGATTAAGAACTAGAAGACCTTCCTTCTGAGGAATATCATGCCTCTTCTTCAAAAAATTATATGTGATATGAATGGGTAACTTCTTTTCCAACAAATTGCATGAAATTTGAATTGGAAAACCATTAAATTGAAGTTGGCGAGCTAGTGCAAGCAACTGATCAACTGAGAATGTTACTTTAGAAGACAAACCCCTCCCACTACCAACCTTGTTGTACCGATATATTGGCCTGATCGGAGCATTATTCAACAAGGGAGTGCTAGTATCTTTTGATTTGGCCATGTTTAAGTTTTCCATTTTTGAACTAGCTTGATAAGGTTTTAAGCTAAACTATATATTTTCTGAATACTCATATTTGTCAAATCTGTTGGCACAATCACTTCTGATTTCTTTTCAGACGTTGGGGACAAAGCTTTACTATGAGGAGATTGTAAAGAGTTCTCTTTCTTTTGACAGCTAGCCATATTAGGGCATTTTGCTTTCAATGTTCCATAGAATGACACAAAGAACATGTATTTTGATTACTTTCTACTACAATTTCTTGAGTCCATGTGCCAAACTTAGAGTTTATATGCACTTCATCAAGGAATGGTTTTGTAGTATCAAGCAATACACAAACCCTAACAAGTTGTGTGGGATTATCATAAAAAGCTCTGTCATGTTGAAGGAAGATACCAATATGATTTGCCAAAATTTCTATTAACTTAAACTCCCTATACTCCAGAGAAATGGATTTTAATTGAATCCATGCTGGCACAAATTTTAACATAAATTGATCTGATTTAAAATTAGGAATCCAAGGATTCATGCATAAACTAGATCCTTCATATATCCAGGATTTCACTTTATAAACAACGTCCCTTTCTTCTTTTGAATGAAAAAGTACAATAAAAATCCCCTCCTTTTGATCCAAATAAAAGACTTTTGATACCCCTTCCCATTCATCAAATAACAAATCTTTTAGAGTATGTATATCAAGAATAAGGTACAAGAACTTACATATTAAGGCCCGATGACGAAGATCCTTAATTTGATCTTGTAATAAGTCTAAAAATGTGATGTTGACAACAACCTTTTTCTCCATTGTATTCAGTCTTTTGGTAGGTGAAGCTTGGATGGATTTCTACATGTTTCCATTTTCCATGTTTCGTATGCCCTTCTTATTCTTTTTTCTTATTCACCTTTTTATTTTTCTTGTTGGTTTTAGTTTCCCCTGTTTGCTTATTCGGTTGTAGATTTTTAACCCAAATCTTTTGGATCCTTTCCTTCTTGATCTGGGCAGTTTGTATCGTAGACCCATTATTGTCTACTTTTGCATGTTGCAAAGTTAGTTTTGAAGGGACTTTAGGATTATAATCATCCAATTTTTCTCTCTGTAACTGTGGTTGTTGCTTTTCTTTCCCACATAAATATTTTCTTGCATTTGTGCTTGCATGTCGTGCCTGAGCTAATGAATTCTCTTTATTACCCTGATCTGCATGTGCCCTATCTCTTGGATTGAAGGGATCTTCTGAACGATTTGAAACATTGGTTGCATGCATGCGCTTTTTCCCTTGAGTGTGATTCTCTATTGAAACCCTAGCCCCTTCTGCTTCCTTTCTTTGATTGATCCTATAGTCAGCTTCACTTTTCTCTATACAATCGATTAAGAAACCTTAAATTGCCTCTCTTTGTTCCCTTGAAACTCTTCCAAGAGTAATGGTGGTCTATCATTTTCATAAATGTCAAAAACAACTTGCTTCTGCTTGTTTAAATGTTGGATATAACAAAACGACACCTAGTTAGGTCTAGAGAATCTATGCCTACTCACAGGTTCCCTGTGTTTTGCATGATATCTTTTTGTATAGCCCATGGGACCCTATGCAGAATAATCTTGATTCCTGTAGCCATTGTTTGCAAAACAAGACAAATTCTTGTCTTTTCCTAAGAAACGACCGTTGGGAAGCCATTTTCGCTTAGCCATTTTGAGATTTTCTAGGGGTGGACCTAGGAAAATGTGTCTCCTTTGCTTTCTCTATAATTATTTTACAACTTTGGTTAATATTTTATCACATAATTTTCTACCCCTTATTCACTTGAGGATATTATGGACTTATAGAAAACCTCTCACAATTGATCTTTTGATCCAAATTTGTCACCACAATTTGTACTATGAAATATGTGGGAGATCAACAAGAGATGGGGATCTATTTAAGACACGAGTTTTCTTGGATAAAGGCCCTTGCATATCACATTTTGAAGAGATGGTATGAGATTTCAAATGGAGTTCTACTAGGTCTTATTTTAATAATTTTATAGCCTTTACAAGAGGAGATGCCTAACATGTACATGTTAGAACAAAATTCATTTATGAAAATCTCAAACATGTGTAAGATACCGATACATTTGAGTAATGTTGGGAATGCATTCCATATAGCTTTGTGCATCACCTTGTGTGATGCTAGAAAAAATAGTAGGTGAGTACCAAATTGGGGGACAAAAAAGTGGCATAATTAGTGATTTTGGCCATACATGATAGCATTATTAAAAAAATGCAATAACACAATCATGTAAATACCAAGCTATAACACAATTGGATTTTATGTTATACAAAATATAATTGTGTTTTGTAAAACATGAAAACCAAAAAAAAATGCTACCCATTTACAACCACAACCAAGAGAGGAGTAGGTGCTTTGTTAGGAAAATTTGATTACATTTTGTGAAATTCAACCTTATCTCAAGTCTTGCATTTTGTAAAAAAAAAAAAATATTGCCCATTCACAGTTGTGACGAGGAGATGAGTAGGCACTTTATGATCAGAACTTGATCACATTTTGTAAAATTCAACCATATCCCAAGTTTTTTAGCAATGCAATGTCAAAGGAGAGGCAAGTAGGGAAGGTTTCCGTATTTTTTAATAATGCATGTTTTCATTTTCATAAATTTGACTATTTTGGAATACATTTCTTATATGTTATTTTTTATATTACCTCCTATAAACCATAACCTAAAATCTAATTTAAATTTAAAGAAAAGTCTAAAGAGATCCCTACATCACCTCAATCTCCTTATACACTTCTAAAAAACCCTAGACAAATCCAAGTGGAATTATTAGGGAATTTAACAAAAAAAAAAAATCAACTTACATGATTAGTTTCATCTTTGAAGGAATCCATAGAAAACCCCCACCATGCATCACTTACTTTGTCATTAGAAGCAATGATGAACCAAGTTGATTTGATCATGAGTCAAATTAATCAATGAAAATTTGATAGAGATTCATGTCACTAATTTTATGTGACAAAGTTATCTTACAATGAAGTGAAAAAAAAAATATAACAAAAGTCTATTTTTTTTTTAATCTTTTTGCTAATTCTAAAACCAATGCACCCCTTGTAGTGGCTGTGAAGAGATTTTTAATTTATTGGTGCAATCATATTGAAATAAAAATATTTTTTGGGATAGATAGTGGATGGTCATTAGCCAAATTCTATGTAATAACCATGAGGCGCCACTATACACTTGAGTTGTGAGATAACTTTATTGTGAGTTCGTCTTTATGAAATTTTTAATTATTTTGATATAAGGGAGTTTTAAGGTAGTGGTTGAGGCTCTACCCAAAATATATTGGGAGCTCATTGGATAACAAAATTCTAACAAAGACCACTAGCACAAAAATCTATACAATTATTTTGATATGAGGGAGTTTTAGGGTAATGGTTGAGGCTTTGCCCAAGATAAATGGAGAGCTCATTGGATAATTTTTTTTTAACAAAGACCACTAGCACAAAAATTTAGACATCATGTGAGATTGTCATTAGTCATCTATGAGATTGAAGGTGTAAGCTCTCCATGTGATTGCTAGCCTCACAAACACCCTTATACAACATAACACCTAAATGTCCATGCCTTGTGGTTTAATAGATGATCAAGCAACACGACCATCAAGTTTTAATGCTCCTACCTCTCACCTATGTTATAGTTGTTAACATTTATGCTCTAGATGATATTGTGATCCATAGAGTGCAAAGGGTGTCACCTCCCACAAGTGCACTCATTGTCATTATAGATGTATTGGAGCATAGACAACAATGAAGCGATATAGGGCGGTGAGTCAAATATTATGGTGATAAATGATGACCTATTACATAATTTTTTTGGTGATCATGTATAAGTATTTTAATATGAATTTATAACATATTTTATATTTTATACATAAAAAAATTAACATGTAAATTGATTTATAATGGTAGAATTGAATTAAAATTGTAGCTTTATTATATTTTTAGGGTCTAGCATCACAGGGTGGTACATCGTCGACCAACACATCAACAAGTGTTATGGTCTTACGTGTTTTAGAGGTAATATTATAATATACCATAATAAATTAGTAGTTAGCTTATATTTATAATAATGCTAAATATTTGTAAATGCAATTTTTTGTTAAATAGGTGGGCATTATAGTACCATCCAACACACATTTTAATAGTATCAATTGTGATATTAATTTTATTGAGGCACCTTGTACTATGTTTTAAATTTGTATTATACGAAATATAATGTTATTATTTATGTGTACTTGAGTTTTTTAGTTAAATTTATTATTGTTTATTTAGCTAATAAATTTAGCTATCATGTATCTTGGTGTATGAGAAAAATTGGATGTTAATGTTGCTACAATAATTTTATCTTTGATGTCTCTAACATAGGTATGACTATGAATGCATATATTTAATTATCATTGTTTTCTTTTAATTGATACAACTAGGTGACAGGCTGTCATAAGGTCCTAACACTTTAGTTAAAAATATGTTAATTATGTCGACTAGGTAGTGTCCAAACGTTGTATGAAATGGGGGATATTTTGGCCATCTCTCTTAGTAAGATTTTCTAAATTTTTGAAATGGTTGAAAACATAATTTAAACTAGAAAGCATGAAACTGTTTAAGCTAGAAAACATTCAAATTCCTATTCTAGAAAGCATGCAAATTATCTAAGAATCAACACTTGCAGTTAAACTATGAAAGTTAAACAAAGGTGACTAAGTACTAACGACTAATTACCAATTGAATGTACACTAACAACTTGTAATTGTATATGCTGAAAATTGAAAAGCTGATTTTAAACTATATTTAACTCAAATCAAAATTTTAACATAACTCTAATGAAGCATTTCTTAAATGAAAGCACATGCAAAAACATAAAACTAAACTATGTGAACAAACATATGCATTCAAAAGAAAACAACTCCACTGTTCTCCTATTCACCATGAACTTGATTTATGCATTTGGCGCTCTCAGATTTTCACAAGCACAAATGCAACAAGAAGCTCTGATGAATGGAAGAGAGGATTGCATGATCAAAATTCAATGTATGTTTTTTTGGTGAGAAGAGAAGGATTTTTATAGATGTCCTCATGGGGTGGATTCATGTTGCAGGAGACATGTGGGATTAAAGAGTGAAGTGGGGAAATGAACAATTATCCCATATTCTTTAATCAAATGCAATTGATTGAAATGAGAGAGATAAATAAATGGATTTATGAGAGAGTGTAGGTTTAAGAATTAGATTTAAAGCAGATTTTCGAATTAAATGAGTTTATATATTTAAATGATTCAATGGAATATGTAAATGGATAAAAATTAATGTGATATGAATGCAAATGATATTTTAATGATTATGCAAATGGAATAAATGAAATGATTTATGGATAAATGATTGATAAATGCAGATAGATAAATGTTTATAATATTTTAATGATTTAAGCGGATTAATGAAAATATAAGAAAATATTAAATGAATTAATTAAATAGATAATAATATTCATTTAATTAATAGATGAAAAATAGGACGATTATGAGGACAAATTTTGAGTGTATATTTTGCCCCTCTTTGAGACAATGTAGCATGTCGTGTGGTTTCAAAGAAAAAGAATTGATTAACTAATACATGCTCTAGGGATATCCTGGTAAGGATGATGATAAGGATGATATGCCCCCTCGAGAGATTGATTGAACAAGTTGTGAGAAGATTAATCTCTCGATAGATCACGAGGAAAAGATTCGAGAATTGATATTGCACGAGTGATTAAGCAAAGATGTACATTTGATGAAAATGCATAGTTGATGGGCATAACTGAACAATTGATGGAAATGATTAGTATAGCCAAGTTGATGAGCTGATTAATCTGATAGAGATTGATGCTAGCGTAAAACAATAATTGAGTAATAGATTGAGTGATCAGGGAGCATTGGAGTCTCATGCTAAAAAGCAAGATTGATTTGATAATTGGATTAGAAGACAAGTATCGGTTAGACAAACTGATTAATTACCCTTTTAGATAAGGATCATGAAGAAAATGAAATGATGAAGGAAACAAATGATGGAAGAAATGATAGATGAAAAAGAGATATGAAGGAAATGAAGGTGATGAAGCTTCTTGTGCTTTACAAAGTGCTTTATCATCATAGAGCTTATTATGTGGCAAATTAGTATAAGTGTCTAGATAACATGAACATCTAGATGACCTGAATATTGTTTTCATTTTTATTTAGCAGTGAAGTATAAGCATCTAGGTATAAAGACCTTAGATGACCTGAATACTTATTGCATGGAAGACACTATCAGACAAGGAATGCTCTTATCCACACGAGACTCATAGGTCCTCGATGATTTTAGACAACCATGTCTTAAGACAAGTCATCTTGTGAATAAGAAACAATCCATAGACAACAAACAAGTGAACATGCCCCATCCTCACCTCTCTAGTCCAAGACATACTCGAGAAGCTAAAAGACATGCCACCAAAGATAAAATCATAAATCAATCAAAAGACCGACAAACAAACAAACATCATGTTTCAATGCAGAACTGATTCTTGTTACCATTTATGTGTTTGATTGGATTTGAAAGGGGGATTGATAGGTATGTTTCAATGTCTGTTTGATTGCCAATCGTGACATGTTTTGATTTTGTTGAAGTTCAAAGTTGTGTGGTGATTTGAAAGTATCACTGTATTTTGGAATTTTTTGAAGTTTATCTGATTTTTTTTGGATTTTTGAATATTTGAATTTTTTGGATTTTTGGAATATTTGATTTTTTTGGATTTTTGGACTATTTGATTTTTTTGGATTTTTGGAATATTTGATTTTTTTGGATTTTTGGAATATTTTATTTTTTGGATTTTAGGAATATTTGATTTTTTTTTGTTTTTTAGAGTTTTATGACGGAACAAGCAGATAGATAGAGGGGATAGTTTCTCTGACTTTGAGATGCTCAGTATCCCAACCCATAGCTAAGGTTGAGGAAATGCCCCAGTGAGGGATAGAACCAATCTAGTATGCATGGCAAAGCGAGCAAGCGAGGGGAATATCGAACAATTCACAAGCCATGGTGAGTGTGAAAAGGCCATTATGAAGTGGAGGGTGAATGGAAATGGGATGGAAAGATCAAGTGGAGCTCCAAAGGAAAGAGGAGCGAAGCCTCTACACATGACACCAATTTCTCGATTTTCGCCATGGTACTTGCTCAAGGTGCCACAGAAGTGGTTTTCACCATTGAATGAATTGATTTCTCTTTACTTTTTTTTATTTTTTCTTTATTTTTTGTATTTTTTAAGGACTTTTTTCCCTTTTTTTGTAATTTTTTCAGGACTTTTTTTTTTTTTTTTTTGTAAGACTTTTTCTTTTTTTTGTATTTTTTCTTAACTTTTTTTCATTTTTTTGTATTTTTTCAAGACTTTAAAAAGCATACTATCTGAAGTACTTAGGTATAAAACCTACGGATGTGCATACTATTGATGGGATCACTGAGCAATTCGCCTTTTGGAGTAGATAACTAGTATGCTCCAGATCCATACACAACAGTGATAACGTATGGACCCAACCGGTTAGGCTCAAATTTACCCTTCTTTTCTATCTTGTTGACTGTGAGGATTTTCATGAAGGACAAGATCCCCAATCTCAAATGTACCTGGTTTCACTTTATGGTTATAACTTCAACACATCTGCTGCTGGTATGCTCTGAGACTATTGAAAGCAGTTTGAATTAATTCATCCAACAATTCCAATTCTTGCAAACGAGAAACTCGGTAGTTTTCATCACTGATTTGATTGCACAAGGAGACCCACAAAGAAGTTAACTTGACCTCGATGGGAAAGATGGCTTCAGATCCATAGAAAAGGGCATATGGGGTAATGCCCATGGGAGCGCAGACACTCATGTGGTAAGCTCACAAGGCAAGATTTAATTGAACATGCCAAACTCGACCAACTTCATTGACCCATCTTTTTAAGAATTTTGAGAATGGTCTTATTAGAGGCCTCAACCTGGCTGTTACCTTGAGGATAGTAAGGTGTAGAAAAATGATGTTGTATATGGAATTTTTCATAGATTTTACAAAAATCCTAGTTTTTGAATGGAGGAATGTTATCTGTGATAATGGATAAAGGAACACCATAACGACAAATGATATAGTTCAGTATGAAAGTGGCTATTTGTTTTCCAATGATATGAGTGAGGGGAACAACTTCAATCCATTTCATGAAATAGTTTGTGGCAACGAGAATGAACATATGACCATTGGATGAAGGTGGATGGATCTTGCCCACAAGATTGAGTCCCCATTGATAAAAGGGCCATGGTGTAGCAAGAGATTATAATTCTTGTGTGGGAGCATGTATCAAATATGCATGTCTTTGACTCTTCTTGCATTTTTTAACAAACTGATAAGCATCATTTTCCATTTTCGGCCAATAATAACCCATATGCAAGAGTTTCTTGGCTAAGGTAGGACCACTAGAATGTGCCCCACATATACCTTCATGTAATTCTCGTAAAGCAGTTTTGACCTCGTCATGCTCAAGACATCTGAGTGAAGTACCATCGAGACCTTGTTGGTAAAGGGTCTCGACTAGGATTATGTAACAAGAGGCTTGAAAAATAAGGGTTTTACATGATTTATTGGATAGGTCTAATGGAAAGGTTTTATCCCAGAGATAGGTATAAATATCCCCATACCATTGAGAATTAGGACCAACAATAAGATAGATCATTTTAGTTTGTGGTATATTGTAAGCAGGTTCCAAAAGAGGCTCTACTAAGAACTCGTAGTAGGTGGCATTGCTTGGAATTTCCACAAGTGAGCCAATTGTTGTCATTGCATTAGCAACTCTATTGCTATCTCAGAGGATTTTCTCAAAGGAAATTGGTGTGAAATAGGCTTTAAAATCATCCACCATTCTTTTGGAAGGCATCAATTTTTCATCTTTTGTTTTATAGTCATCATTAACTTGTCTAATCACTAGCTGAGAGTCACCAAGGACACACAACTCTAGGATTTTCCATTACATATCCATACGAAGCCCAGAAAGTAATGCCTCATATTCTACAATATTGTTGGTATATGGAAACTGTATCTTATAAGCTTTAGGTATACAATCCCCTTGCAGTGTGACAAAGAGAATGCAAACACCAGAATCACCTTGTGTGAAGGAGCCATCAAAATATATAGTCCAAAGATGTGTAGATTCCATGTTAAAGATTGATTCATCAAGGAACTCTGTAATAAGAGGATGATTATCTTTCATAGGAGCATCAACAAGTTGATCTACTATAGCTTGTCCTTTGATTGCTTTTCTTTCTATGTACTCAATATCAAACTCACTAAGAATCATCATCCATTTATCCAATTGTTCTGTGAGTGCTACTTTGTTCAGGAGGTACTTGAGAGGATCAATTTTTGTGATGAGATTTGTCTAGTGTGTAAGCATGTAATGTCATAACTTTTGTGAGGCAAAAACTACAAGGCATGCTCTTTCAATAGGACTATAATTGAGCTCATATCCCACTAGAGTGTGACTAATGTAATAGATTGCACATTCCTTTCCTTCAGAGTCATGTTGTGCCAAAAGTGCCCCCAGTGTTGTGGTGGTTGTGGATATATAAAGAAGTAAAGGATTTTCATCTGTTGGGGGTACTAATACTGGTGGTGTCATAAGATATTCTTTGATTTTATGAAAATATTGTTCACACTTGTCATCCCATTTAAATGGAACATTCTTGTGTAACAAGTGCTAAAATGGTTGACATTTATCTACAAGTTTTGCTATAAAACAATGAATAGACTAAAGTTTTCCTTGTAATGATCACAATTGATTGATATTCTTAGGTGGAGGCATTTCAATTATAGCCTTTACTTTTGCAAGATCAACTTCAATTCCTTTATATGAGATAATGTATCCAAGGAGTTTCCCATAGGTTACCTCGAAGACACATTTCTTTGGATTCAATTGGACCTTGTATTGTTCTAATCTTGTGAAAAATTTGTCCATGATCTCTCTCTAGAGATGTCCAACTCTGGTGTGGGATTTTCCCAACAAATCATCTACATAGTCTTCCAAATAGGTATGCATCATGTCATGAAAGATAGTGGTCATTACACATTGGTATGTGGCTCCGACATTCTTCAACCCAAAGGGCATAACATTCCAATAGAAAGTTCCCTAAGGACAAGTGAAGGTTGTCTTAATTTGATCTTCAGGAGCAATTTTAATCTGGTTGTAGCCTGAGAAACCGTCCATGAGGGATAACATTTCATGTCCTACTGTCAAATCCACTATCATGTCAATGTTTGGAAGTGGGAAGTCATTTTTAGGACAAGCTTTGTTTAAATCTATGAAATTTGTGCAAACTCAGATACCCCCATCAAGTTTTGAAACTGGTACTAAATTTGAAATCCAGTCAATAGGTCTTATAAATCCCACATCTAGCAACTTTTGTAATTTAGCTTTTACCAATAGAGCGACAAGTGGGTGCATTTTTCTCAACTTTTGCTTAACAGGGTTTTCCCCTGGTGGTAAAGAAAAGTGATGCATTACTAAATCTGGATTGATTCCTAGCATGTCTACATAAGACCACACAAAGTTGACTTGTCTTTCCTTGTAAAACTATATGTGCTCTATTCTCTCTTCAAGTGTTAATGATGCTACTATATGAATTATCCTTGGTTTTTCTTTTGTGCCCAGATTTGCTGGTACTGTCTTCTCCACCAACATAGATGATTTTTCATGATAGAGTGCTAGGGGAAGTGTGTCAAGCCTTCCATCCTTAGGTGCCTTAGAGAGGTTTTAACCCTTGGATACATCCTTTATTTTTACTTTTCTCAGGTCTAATAGCGCCACAAAGTGGTTTTCACTAGAAGACCTATTTATATTTTCAATAATTTTGTGATAGAAAGGTTTGGCACCTTCCCCAAAGTAAACCACACTGTTGAGTTCTATGGTGAAACTTGCTTTATGATCCTCAAGAGGTGTATCTTCTTGTGCTTCGAGGAATTTTATGATTGCCTCACCATTTTGAAATACATCCAGTTGTGGTGGTCCCTTCTAATCCAAATCAATGAGTTCAAGGTGAACCAGGGGTAAAGGGTCATGATTTGAGTCAAGATTTTGAATGTATTCAAGGGTACAAATGTTATGATTGGGTTTAGGGGTAGGGACACTATCATAGTCATAAATTTCAATGAAGTCATTGATGGCACTTTCCTCATTTATCTGTGTAGAATTAGAGGGCTCTACTTCCTTACTTGAAGTACACACGGTACTCAAGGTCTTATCTTTCTACACATCATATCCTAAACTAGGGAATTTTTACGTTTGAGTAGGTTGTATTGGTTCCAAGATACCCTATTTCTATAATCCCAGAGGACTTTTATCATCATATCCCATTTGTTTCATAAGATCAAATCCTTTACCATATTGTTCAATAGGTATCTTTATTTCAATTTGTTCTTTTCCTATATCTTCATCTTTGTATAGCCATCCCAAGAGATCATCTTCTTTTGTTTCATTATAAAGTTGATTTACAAATCACTATAGTATCTGCATCTGATGGGGTCTTAGTCATCTGTGGTTTTCCATAAGTGTGGGGAGATAAAGGTAGCTTTCCAATACAAAGAGCACGATTCAAAGTATATTCTCCTACTCCTTGTTCTTTTATTTGTATTTTGATCTTAGCTTCATTGGATTTTGAGGTGGATGCTTTTAAGGACTCAAGATTAACATATGCTTGAGAAGGAAATGCTTCATGGTTGCTTAGGATTGTGGTTTGAGTTTTAGGACTTAGATTTTGGCAATAAATGAAAGGGTTAGGATCTCCTTGTATTGTGATTTCAACACCATTGTGTGGGAATTTAATGCGTTGATAATATGTAGAAGGTACTGCTTGCATTGCATGAACCCAAGGTCTTCTAAGGAGGATGTTGTAGGTCAAAGGGAGATCAAGGACTTGGCAAACCGCATCCTTTACCACAGAGCCAACTCTGATTGGTAGAGTAACTGATCCTTTAGACGAGCGTTCCTCTTCATCATATGCCTTTATGGTAATCCTTTTCCTTGGATCAACTACATTTTTAGAGAACCCTAAATTTGTGATCAATTCTTGAGTACAAATATTAAGACCTACTCCTTCGTCTATCGGAACTCACTTGATCTTGACATTATGGACAAGGACGTCAATGTGTAAAGGTGCATTATGTGGTTGTTAGATGGAAAAATCATCATTCTCAGTAAAAGTAAGAGTGTGAGGAGAGGTGATGTGTCCCACCATAGCTTGGAATTGATCCACATGTAGGTTTGTAGGCACTATAGCAGTAGCAAACACTTTATCTAGGATAACTTTATGCTCAGGAGTTATGTGTAGCAACTCAAGTATAGAAATTTGTGTAGGCGTTTTACCTAAATGCTCTATGAGGTTGTATTACGAAGTTGGTGTAGTAGGTTTTGAATTAGGACCTCTAAGGGTAATTGTGCATTTGCGGGTAATAACATTGCAATCAGGTTCTTTGCCTTTTATAACGAAAGTGTTCACATGATTATCGACCTTAGTGATGTTATTTATGGTATAATAATACTTAGTAGTAGTATAGTTTACACCATCACCAGATTCAAGGGCCTTTCCTTTATCCTTTTCATGCTCAGGGAAAGGGTTTTTAAACATCTTGCGATCAGAGTTACCCGAAGGAGTGTGTCTGTCAACTACTATCTTATCGTCATCAATAAGGTCTTGTATTATATGTCGAAGTTTATTGCAACTATTAGTCTTATGTCCTTTATTTCTATGATAGTCACAAAAGTGATCCTCATTCTACCATGGGGGTTTGACTTGTCGATTATATTCTTTCATCTTAGGTAGCATTATAAGATTATTTTCAAGGAGTTCTTTTAATGCAGATTTAAGCGATTTTCCCAATGGTGTAAAATTTTGTTTAGGGAAGCTTTTTTTCTTTTCTTTTCCTTTATCTGAAGATGAACCTTTAAGGTTGTAGATAGGTGATGATGTTTTAGTTGTTTTTGCATCAACAACTCCGTCATTGACTACATTCTTGTTCTTTATCGAAAAAAGTGTCTTGTTGCTTGAACTTGATTTTTGATCTTTGTCATTATTAAGTTTAAGAGTTCCATCATCAATGAGAGTTTGTTTGATTTAAAATCCCATTTCTATGGATTCATCAAAGGAATCCATGCATTTGAGGCAAAGTTCCCTTCCAATTTCCTTGTTCAAATTTTGACAAAAGAGGTCAACCAATTATTTTTTTGGAATGTCATAAGGTAATCGTTTTGTTAAGTGTCTCCATCTTTGTAAAAATGACACAATATTCTCCTTGTTTTTGTTTGGTGTTAGAAAGGTTGGTCATGGTCACTTTAAGTTCACAGTTGAAACTATACAGCCAATTCTTGGAAAGATTTGATGGTCAGGGGAAATCATGAAAAACATTCCATAGCTCCCCCTCCTAGACTACGAGGGAATAATCTCATAAGGTATGTCTCATTAATTGCAAATTCAAAGGTAGCAACACAAAATTCTCTTAAGTGGTCTTTAGAATCTCCTTTTCCCTTATATTTATCAAGTTTAGGTATGTCCCAATGACTAGGAAAAGGAGGCATTGGTATGTTTGGATCAAAAGAATAAGAACATATATGTTCAATAGAGAACTTGTGGGATGATGTTTTACTGTTCTTGAGAGTATCCAATTCTTGTCTTAGTGCTCTATGCTCATCCAAAATAGGATTGTTTGTAGGTTCTGGTTTTGATGTCTTTGAAGATCTCTTGTAACCAGGTTGTAAATAAAAATGTCTATGATCTTTGATTCTATCATCATTGTTTATTTTGGGATGCTTAGATTCACTAGATTTAGGTTGGTCATTCATCGTAAGTAATGATATGTCAAAATCAGGAGGCATTTTGATTCCTTCGTTAGTAAGGGCCTTGAAGTATTGTTGTGGGTTATGTTTGACTACCTCTGTAAGTAGTTTAGTGAATCTATGATCATTGAGTGCTTCATCTATATTTGATTTGGTTATTTCTTTGTTATCAATTTCGTTTGTTTCACTAGATGCAACACTAATGTGATCTTCCCCATCAAATTCTTTTCCCCAAGGGTTCCCTTATCCTTGAAACATTTTTATTCTTATTTTAGGGGTCATAGGTGATTGTTCTGATATTCAATCCAAGACAAGATAATGTATAATACCTAAGACTAGGATGCAATGAAAAAGGATATGATTCTAAGATGAGATATGAGAATGGTATGGTATGATAAGCTTGATATGATAAGAATGCAAGTTCTCAAAGGCAACTCTAGGTTTGAAGCTGGTTATGATGCAAGGCTTTACTTTTTCTATGATGGATAGACACAAGGACAAATGATCAAGAGAGGGTATGTAGGAGATGATGAACTCAAAGAGGATTTCCCTACTCAAGGATGATGAACCTCAAGTGATTTGGGTGACTAGTAGCCAAAGGTTTGATTTCAAGACTTAGGAAGAGTAACCTAAGTGCAATGCTAAAGGTTTGTTTGACTGATAATGGATATGCGAGGGTGGAAGATATGCAATGAATATGCGGGATGCAAGGATTAAGAGATCATAACTTGAAGGATGATGGCCCCAAGAGATTTAAGTGATAGGTTCATTTTGGATGTTTTTTCTATTTGAATTTTTGGGGTTGGCAAGGTTGAGATGTTAAAAATTCCTAGGTGTGATGTTTTTTTAAGATTTTTTTTGAACACACACGCAAGACAGTAGACAAAATGTGAACAATTTTTGAGATTCACAGGACAAGTGTGGTGTTTGATCGTGACTGAAATTTTTTGTTTGTTTTTTTATTATGAAAATTGTTTTATTGTTGCAATAAATAACATTCAAGCACAAATCTTAGGCTGGCAGAGACAATATTTGCTGGGTTCCCACTTGGATTTCTCCAGCTGCACTTATTCAGAGTGGATAGCTTAGAAGTTTGGTGGCACTGGCTCCCCTCCATGACACTCACTTCTCGAGTGCACCAAACTTTGAACTCCCAAATACCTAAAGATATCAAGGAATTTGCTATCTCTACTCTGAACTACGAAAACATGGGACAACTTCAGAGGTTTGACCTCCTGCGCCAACAAATAGAACAATTTTGGCTACTAAAAACAATAGGTGTCTAGTAGGGGATTACCGTGAATAGAGAGCCCGTCTGTAATAGCCTGAGAACTGGGAGGCTCACTCCCACTCTTATCACCAGCAAGTCTTGGCAGATTGAGGGTTTATAGCTTGTCTTTGAACGACACTAGCCACTCCTTGGGGTACAACTTTCGTTCTCCCCCTTTGATATAGCCCATTAAAAAATGTGCTTGAGGTCAAACCCTAAGGTGATGAAATCCCCAGGCAAGCCTCTACTAAAAATAAAAAGGAGACCAATGTGTATTTCTCGTCACCCAGAATCACACAAGTGTGTAAGGGGAGAGGATACATACACACTAGCTCGGGTAACACATAATGTGCAAGCGCACCAAACACAACAAACAAAGTTCTTTTTAAGCACCAATCGAAATGTTTTTTATACTAAAAGACATTCGGTTTTAAAATCAAGTCTTCAAGAAACGTCTTGCACCAAATTTCATTAGTAGTTTCAAGCCTCCAAGTCTTTGACAAATGTGAGTTTATATTTTTTTGATCTCTGACATGTGAACTTGCACAAAAGTCAAATTAACAAAATTAGCCCCAAAATTAAAAAAGTAAACTAAGAAGAAAATTAACATTTAATCTAGAATCTAATTAATCTAAATGAAAAATTTAAATCCAAACTAAATTAAATTAAGAAATCTAAATCTAACTTAAAAAATCTACATTAAAAATCTAAAATATTAAATCTAAATTTAAATCCAAAGCTAAATCTAAATTGAATTAAGTCCAAACTAAATTAAATTCTAAATTAAAAATTAAATCTAAATTAAAAAAACTCTAAATTAAAAATTAACTAAATTAAAACTAAACTAAGCTAAAGCTAAACTAAATTAAAACTAAATCAAATTAAAGCTAAATTAAAGCTAAACTAAAATATTAAACAATTTGAATCTAATCAGCAAACAAAGAGGGGTGCAAAAGAATGAATGATTTAGAGGCGAAGATTATGGAAGGTGGCTTCATGCCACGATTGTAGGTATGCAGAAAACACATTTGTTGGAATTTATCAAAATGGACCTAAATTACACACTCAACTCTCTCAATAGTATCATATAGATGAGAATAAAAATCAATTCATTTTATTTCCTGAATGTTGTTGTCATTGTATCCGTTTTAGAATTTCTAGAGTTGCATAAATTTCCTGTGAGACTTAGTGTAGATCATTTGTTTTTACCAAACCCAGTCCAGGCGACAAGAAATAAAAACTTTTCTATTTGAAAAAAAAGGAACAAATTTTTCTCACACTTCAGAGATTTTTGCGAGATATCATTTGTTTCAAAACTTGTGGTCTGTCAATGCTACAATTCCTAATGAAAATGTAGCGAAGAAGTGACCGCACACAAAGTCAAGAAATGGTAGAGGACTTGAGGGAAATTCGTGTTGTGCGAAGGAGATGAGCCCCAGATAATGGTTCACATTAAAAAGTTCATGACAATGATGGACTCCACGACTAGGTAATGATGAACTCGCTAATACAAATTACAAGCTTATGACAGAATCATAGATATTTCCCGTGGAAAGGGAAGCAAATATTCTTCGATTATCACTAGAAGAGACCAATAAACTGTCCATTATGAGCCTTAAAATTTTTGGTAGAAAAATTCCAAACTAAACTCAAATCTCAATCATCTAATTAAACCAACTATTTCATCAATAAACCTTCTTGCAATCCAAGTTCTAAATCCTCACCACATTAACCCATTTTAACTCAAATGTTTTTAGCATATTGATATAACAGGATTAGGCACTCGTAGATATGAGCTAAAGAATTTAGAAGGCAAGCGTGTATGCTATTACTTTTTGCTTTATCTTTAAAGTAAAGTGATTCCCTCCATCACAGTACCGGGTTACAAGACAAAATTCCAAAATCTAGTGAGGAATGTTTATTCACTAATACAAAGAAAAAGGCAATTATATCATCTCTAGATGGAATGTAAAGTTATATGCAAAGTAGATTGTTAAATGAGAGTTAAGCAATTACATGGTCTTTGATAGGTTGTGAAAGGTTCACAAAATACAAGACCCTGAAAGATATACCATATGCATGCAAAGACCGTAGATATGTAAATATGGAAAGAGATACAATAATCAAGAATCACACAAGAAACATGCATAGATTATTACATGAACAGGAATCACGAACGCCTAACTATTTTATCTCTACAAAATCTGCCATGTACTGAAAAAACCTTGCAACCATCACATCTTATGAGACCATATTCACGTCGGGTTCACCATTTTGTATATGCTGAAAATTGAAAAACTAATTTTAAACTATAAACTCAAATCAAAATTCCAGCATAACTCCAATGAAGCCTTTCTTAAATGAAAGCACGTGCAAAAACATAAAACTAAACTATGTGAAATCAAACATATACATTCAAAAGAAAACCAACTCCATTGTTCTCTTATTCACCATGATCTTGAATTATGCATTTGGTGCTCTCATATTTTTACTAGCGTAAATGCAACAAGAAGCTTTGATGAATGGAATGTTGCAAGTATATGCTAGTTTGGTGGTGTTTCCATTAATGTTGTCATTGATGTCAACACAATTCAATATGTTGCAAATTGTACATGTATAGCCGAGATGCTTTTGAGATACTGTGAGTACATGGAGCTATGTTTATGTTGTTGTACATGTGTTGTATTGATGAGTTTCCAAGTGCTTTTGAGAAAATTAATAAAGAAGAAAAGTCAAAGTGTTGAATGTGTTCATAACAGATCCGGTATGTGCTCCGCGTTTCTTCTATGTTGATTCTATGATTGTGTGAATCTAAAGGTTTGTTAATGGTGATCTCGTGGTGATATATTCTAAGTTCTAGCTTCTGGTGTGATGGTATGTGAAAATTACGTTCATTGATATGTGAATTATTTTGGTTGAGTTAGTCTTTTGTGGATTGGGAGAAATAGTTTTTCTCCATAGTCCTCTATTGTTTCATTTCATATCTTGTGGATCTGGGATATGTCTTGTGAAGGTCTTTTCTGTGCTCTGGAAAAGAGGTTTGAAGTTTGGTAATCCGAAAGTCATGTTTCAGTGTTTCAGTGTGAGTTTGTACAGTCTGAACGAACTAGTGAAAGGTGTTCAGAGTTTGAAGATTATTGCATTTTTTGTGGATGTATTTGGAGAATTCTGAGATGTAGTCTTGTGCTTAATGAAGCATGTTGTGGCATCCGAGTGTCATCTTCTGGTTGGGAAGCATGTACATCAATGATTATTTGTGTTTTCATTAGGTTTGGCCGACCTGGTGTTTACACTTCATTCGAAGAATAAAATTAATTTGAGGAAGTGTGTGATTGATTCGAGACATTATTTTCAATCTTGGTTAAATGTTTTATTGGTCCACTCTTATTCCTTTTCACCATAGGAATTTTGAGTTTCCGACCTAATTTGAATTTATGAAATAAGGTTTTTGTGGTCGACCTTGGATAAAGTCTCTAAGGTTGAGGATGGTATAAAAGCAAGTCGAATTGTGAAGAGTTGTGTGAGAGTGCGATGCAAACTGAGAAAAGTAAGCCACAAATCATAAGAGAAAAAGTGTGTGTGAGCGAGTTGTGACAACAATTCTTCATTGTGTTGAAGGCAACGAGATAAAGATTTCTGCAATCCTGCGGATGTGCATTAATTGTTATGGTGGATCTTTTGGTTCTCTTTTGTATCTGTAGGCAGTGAGCCTCCCTATTGGACAGTGAGTCCTTTCTGTAGGCAGTGAGCCTTTGTACTTGGACAGTGAGTCCTCTTTTGGGCAGTGAGCCCTTGGCAATGAGCCTTTGTATTCTGTTTATAATCTTTTATATTGTGAGTTAACCCTCACCGTGGTTTTTCCCTCATTGGGTTTTCCACGTAAAAAATATGGTGCTCATTGTGTTGATTTTATTTCTGTTATTTGTGTTTCATGCTCTTACTTAATAACAAAAAAATGTGGTTGTGGAATTAATAAGTGTTGAGTTTTAATTTTGAATTGTGTGATCGCTGATTCACCCCCCCCTCTCAGTTGTCCTATGCCGATTTAACATGGAAGAGAGGATTGCATGATCAGAATTCAATGTATGTTTTTTTGGTGAGAAGAGAAGGCTTTTTATAGATGTCCTCATGGGGTGGATTCATGTTGCAAGAGAGATGTGGGATTAAAGAGTGAAGTGAAGAAATTAACAATTATCCCATATTCTTTAATCAAATGCAATTGATTGAAATGAGAGAGATAAATAAATGGATTTATGAGAGAGTGTAGGTTTAGGAATTAGATTTAAAATGGATTTTTGAATTAAATGAGTGATTTAATTAAATGGGTTTATATATTTAAATGATTTAATGGAATATGTAAATGGATAAAAATTAATGTGATATGAATGCAAATGATATTTCAATGATTATGCAAATGGAATAATATGAAATGATTTATCACAACACAATAGGCAATTAGCGTCAGATTTTAGTGTATTTTGAGTACATGAATTGAACAATTTGGTTGGTGCTAAACTTGGCACAAACAGGCATGGTCAGCTCAGTGTCGGACTTTGTGCCAACTCTTCCATCGGATTTAGCGCTGGTTTTAGCACCAAAAAATCATAGCACCTCCGTTAGCGCCTAAAATAGCCCTGGGAAGTAACGTCGAAAATTGAGCTAAAATTGGCACCCAATTTGGCTTTCGATTTTGCTTCCATGTCTACTCCCATTTTTGCTTCTAGTTTTGCTTCCAATTTAGCGTCCAGTTTTGCTTCCAATTTTGCGTCCAGGTTTGCTTCCAATTTTTCTTCTAGGTTTGCTTCCAGTTTTGCTTTCAATTTTCCTTCCAGTTTTGCTTCTAGTTTTGCTTCTTGTTTTGCTTCTGGTTTTTCTTCCAACTAAATGCTTTTGCTTTTGCTTCTAGTTTTGCTTCTGGTTTTGCTTCTTGTTTTGCTTCCAGTTTTGCTTCCAATTTTGCTTCCAGTTTTGCTTCCGGTTTTTCTTTTAGGTTTGCTTTTGGTTTTGCTTCCACTTTTGCTTCCAGTTTTGCTTCCAGGTTTGCTTCCAATTTTGCTTCTAGTTTTGCTTCCAGATTTGCTTCCAGGTTTGCTTCCAGGTTTGCTTCTGATTTTGCTTCCAATATTTTTTCTGGTTTGCTTCTTGTTTGGCTTCCATTGTTGCTTCTAAAAATACTTCTTGTTTTGCTTCCATTTATTAATTTAATATGTTTTAATTCAATTTAATTAGTTAAATATATCGTGCCTCTTAAATAACTCATATGATTATAGAGTAAGTAATTTAATTATTTAACTCATATTATTAAATAACAATATAATTATTGTAACATGATCATCATCTATAATTAAAAAAAGTGAGTCAAATATCTATAATTTAATTGAATTTGACAAAATCCATCCCGAGCAATAAATTAAAATCATCATACTTAATAAATATCCATCCAAAAATCATTGACCACTTTTAATATATATAAATTGACAAGTCAATACTGATAAGATCATCATCATATATAACTAAAACAAATGAAATTCAAATATTCTAGTGCATCAAAAACATGTCAAATTGATACATGTCCAATAGACGACATAAGTGAAAATGATACATATCAATATGATACAACTCAACAATATAGTACTGTAGGCCATGAAAATGATACATATGATAGTAACCATGAAAAGATTCATCATAACGATATATCAACAATGATCCATGATGTAGTCTATATGATCATGAATGTCACTAGTTACTCTCACCAACTGTCTCATCATCATCATCACCATCGTGATCATCGTCGTCGTCGTCATCGTCGTCGTCATCATCATTGTCATCGAACTTGGTGTCTTTCATATATGTGTCATCATCATCCTTTGCCATGTGATTTGTACCGGCAGAACCAATATTTTGTGGATCTATATCATGTTGAGGATCATCTTGATCTTCTAAAAGACCCATTTTCTGCAAAAAAATAACATTTAAAATGAAAAGTTATTATTTATTTCATGCAATAATTTATTTTTCTGTTATATATCTACTATTACAACATATGAGACAAAACCATAATCATATTACATCATATCAAAGTGCACATACCATAATAAAATTTTAAAAAAGTTACAGCTAATACTGGTGAGTCAGAAGAAACTTCAGCTTTCAAAAACAAAGCCAATTAGGCTAGCAAACTTGTGGATCAGGCCAACATTTGGTGGAAGAGGAAGAAAGATGACTGGAACTCTGGAGGCCCACCATAATGGATTTCAGTATTCAACCATGAGAGCAGAAGAGAGAGTTGATATCATGTAACAAAACATTAAGCATGCATTCTTCCAGCCAGCAGAGAAGGAGATGATTACTTTGCTTCATTTTCATTTGCATAACCATATCACGGCATGGGAACCAAGAAGACCAAGGATGTTCAGTTTTATGTGGAGGTAATGGATGTGGTACAAACTTTAGGAGGGGCAAGAATGCCAATGTATAATCCTAATGAAATTGAGGAAGAACAACAAGAGAGGGACGGGAAAAATAAAATCAATACAAAGTTTCAAGGATTTGTCAAGCGAGTAAGAGAGCTATGGGAGCAACCTCATTTAAAATATTTTGAACTAGAGTTTGATATACCATTTAGAGAGCTTGGTTTTCATGGAGTTCCTTTCAAAGCCTTTTCTTTTATTGTTCCTATGGTAAATTGTTTGGTAGAGTTGGTGGAATTACCTTTCTTAGTAATCACTATTAGTGAGATTGAGAATTGTTAACCTTGAGAGAGTAGGACTTGGGAAAAAGGAATTTGATATGGCTATTGTTTTTAAAAGACTTGAAGCAGGATGTACTCCACATGTACGCCATTCCTCAATCTTCGCTTGATGGCATCAAGGAATGGTTGAACTCCATGGATATAAAGTATTATGAAAGCATAATGAACTTGAACTGGCGGCCAATTTTGAAGACTATTACTGATGATCCAAATAAATTTATTGAAGATGGTGGTTGGGAATTTTTGAATATGGAAGCTAGTGATTCTGATTCTGATAATTCAGAAAAGTCAAATCAAGGATACAAACCCTCTGATGTAGAAGAGGAATCAAAATCAGATGAGGAAGGTTCAGAGGATGAATCTCTTGTGGAGTTAGAGGAGGATGAAGAAGAAGAAGATTTTGAAGAGAAGGTAAAACATGGGATGAATTAGAAGTCAAAGCCAAAAATGCAAATAAGGAAAAAGGAGACGATTCTAACAGTGAAGAGGAAAGGCGACAACGAAAGGTAAAAGCTACAGGGAAGTCTCGGGCACCTGATATTAGAGATTCAAAAGGAATGTCTGCCAAGAGGCATAAAGTCAAATGAATTGAGTTCATCTACATCCTTCTGCTATTTATTCATGCACATAAATGGTCATCTTGTAATCATAAGATTTGAGCTCTATTTACTTATCCTACGCATCAATAAACAACTCAACACAAGAGATGCAAATTGACATATTAACACAACAATATCCAACTAAGTTATTGAAACTCAACTATTGATACCTTGTTCTCCATCTAGATTACAAAATAATTCCACTTTTTGTTTTGTAACATATTCTTTTCAAATTGCTTTGGATGGTGGCCGATTGTCAAAACATGGCACATGGACTAGTTAAACTAATTAATATGCAATCATTTAACATATTAAATATATGTACAAATCAAGTCCTGTAAACCTTTCTGGCCATTGCGATGCATGACATGAAGCTTCTCAAGCCTAGCCTTGGAGGCCTTGTCCTGAAACATATACTAATTCAATTTAACTATGCACAAATAAAATTTAAATATCATTTAATAAATTTGATATAATCTTATGAGCAAATTTAAATACCTGCGTACTCTCCTCACCAGACTTCCTCCATGCATCAGAATTCTCATATGCTTTTACAAGATCTTTCCATACTTTCACACTTACATTAATTGGCCTTCTTTTTTGCCTTAGCTCAAGAGGGATTTTTTTATCTTCTTTGTTTGGTTTCACCGAAATATCTTGTAGTTGTGAGACATTCGTAGCTTTATCTTCTTTGTAGACCAACCTATGCCAAAATCAATCTCCATGTCATGGATAACTACTTTTTTCAGTTGCATGGGTATCTGTGAGAATGGAAAATGTAGATGGTATTTGAACCGTTGAAGGAATGATTCCTTCAACCTATTCACAAACATTTTCCCAACATCTATCATTCAGACTTCCCCTGAAACCACCTCATATTCTATCTTCGTATTGTAGCTACCAATGCAAGATTGATAACATGGTGTGGTGGAAGAATTTTGTGTCCTAGGAGTGGTTGGTACATTGGAAGTCTCTGCTCCCTGTTCCACATTCTTAGAGTTTAATATCACTGATTTCCTCTTGGATCTTTTGCTCGATCCAAGACTGGTTGGGGAATCAATTGATTCCCTTTGACATAATTGATTTTCTTGCAATGTTTGAGGGGCGTTACCAATTTTTTTTTCTATGTATCTAGCAAGCGTTGTTCAGTCCACATTAACTAATTTGTTCACTGCCTCTACCCCCAATATGGAAGCCAATTCCTCTTTATCTTTGTCAATCTCATGTCCCTATATATATATATTTTTTAAATTATATTTCTTCTTTTAAATTTAGAAATAAAAAACTAAAAACTACAATTCCTCTTTATCTTTGTCAGTCTCATGTCCTTATATATATATTTAAATTATATTTCTTCTTTTAAATTTAGAAATAAAAAAGTAAAAAAGTAAAATTCAAAGAAATAATGGAAACATTTACAAATCACAATGAATTACCTCATTGTGGCCAGAGTCTGCTGACAATGCTCACTTCCTTCTATTGTTTGACATTTTGAGGCGACCTAGGGAAAATTATTTTCGTCTAGTCTGTAGAGGTAAACGAAGGACATACTGTTAGGTATGAAATTTTTGGTCCAGTTTGTGGTATGAAAGTTTTGTTTTGTGGGAAAATATGTTCACTAGGTTTGCTTGGTGTTGATAACCTAGGGAAAATATGTTCATTGGGTTTGCTTAGTGTTGAAAACATTATCATGAAAACTCTTTCATAATGCAATCTTGCACGAATTTGTCATGGCATCGGTGACTATGGTGCAACTGGGAAAAACCAAGCAGTTTTTATGTTTATTTTTAGCAGTTGCTCAACAATGACTGACCCAATTCCCAAATTTTCCAAGCAGTTCACTATTTCCTTGATACCCAGGTTAGGGAAAGAATATAGAGGCATCCTAGCTTCGTGCTATAATATTTTGAGCCAAAGCTCAAATGGGTAGGGTAATTTTTTTTGTTGGTTTCTAAGAGGTTTTACAAATTATAATGATGGGACAATTTAGAGGTTGCCTGGATAGGTTAGGCCATGAACTAGTAAATAATCACGAATTCAAATGAAATACAAAGAGCAGTAAACAATCATGAATTCAACCAAGGAAAAAAAATTGTAACCTTACCTATGGTGTCACAAACTAAATTGAATTTCTCATCAGTTGCTAGTAGTGCCCTGCTCTCTTCCTTCGCGTGGCATTTTTCCCTTTTTGTCGTATGATTTCTTCCTTCACGCGGGAAATTTTTAAATTTTTGATTTTGATTAAGTAGTCGGTGCTTTAGTCAACATTAGTTAATGCCAATGTTAACACCAACTTTTTACCATTAATGTAATCTGTTTGGGGTGCCTAAAGCGATGCCAAGTGCTCCTAATTGAGCGCCTATCATTTTTGTATAGTGACTATTTTCATTGTTGCGTATCACAGGATCCAAAGTGTTGGAAATAATTCCAACTCCTGCCTTTTTTTTGTGACCACCGCTATCCCGTGGCTCCTTCATCAGCTCGGTGTGGTAGAGCGGTTTTTACTGTGGTCCTATAAGGTGCTTCATCCTTCTTGGCGATAGTGCGGTGAAAGCTTATGTGGCGGCACGCGAGTCTTCCTTTTGTTCCTGGCAGTGTTGTGGTGACTCTTGCAAGTATTATACCATTGGAGTGGGGTAGTGTGGTGACCGCCACTGTCCTATGGCTCCTTCATCAGCTCGGTGCGGTAGAACGGTTTTTACCATGGTCCTACAAGTTGCTTTTTCCTTCTCGGCAGTAGTGTGGTGAAAGCTTCTGTGGCAACATTTTTATTCACAAAGGAGGCCATGGAGAGAGGACATAGATGGTGTAGAAATACTAAATCGCTGAGAGGAAAGTGGGTGGAAATAGATGAGACAACAAAATCTACAAATACAATAGAGGTAAGAAGAGAAAGCAACCTCAACCAAAGGAGGAAGGTGTTTATGAATTCACAAATGCTACAACATAGAGGAGATATCAATATGTCAAATATATGACTAAAGTGAGGTTTTGTGTTGGATAGCATACTCGTTGAAATGATATAATTGGTTTACTAAACATTATTTACTATGTTGTGTATTATAGGGGTGAGATGAGGCCATGGCAAAAAATCGTGTCATATCAAATGAGGATACAATGGATGAAGTAGGACATCAGGTACTCAAATTTTGACTTAACTTAGGAAAAAATGATCTAATGGCATTTTGTGATATGCCCATCTTTTTTCACAGTATTATTGAAATTTATAATGTATTATCCAATCTTGACATAAATTAATGCATGTTGTTGATTATTTTAGATGGAGATTGGAGCAAATGCAGAGCTTGAGCGTTCAACTAGCAAAAGAAGAAGATATGTATGTGGGTGTGGACCGAAAACTGTTAAATCACGTAGACGATAGTGGGTGGAAGAGGATATGACAATGGATACTGTAGACACAACAAATTATTGCACTGAAGAAGAGGTAGGTTGAGACTATAGTTGGTGTAGGAGCACCTGGCAAAGTTCAAGGTTTATTGAAATTTTGGTTGAAGTTATAATTTTTGTTGTGCTATCATAAGGTCATGTTGACCATTTTTTTAGGTGCTTAGGGTTGTTTTTGAACTTTTGGAAAGAAGGTGACAAGTTTTTAATAGTTTTGCAACATCATTGTGCTAAGTTGTCAAAGTTGACAAGGGGTTAGAAAACACAGTGTGTTTTTATAACACTCACCTTTAGGTCATCCAAGGGCTCGACCCAAGCATCTAAGTTATTTTGATGGCCTATTTAAGGCATGCCTCAACCATGGAATAGGGTTAGAGGTTTTATTTTGAAGTGCCATTTTGAGAAGCTAGGGAAAACAGCGTTCAAAAGATAGTTTTCTGTGTTTTTTTGTTATCACATTGATCTTTAATGGAGTAAATGTACTATTATTTTGTTTGTGGAATGTATTGTTAACATTGTAACAGTTTAAAGTGACATCTATTTGTCTGCACTAATTGTTTTCATCTTTTATTTTGTAAATAGACTATTTTCTGTCTTTTCTTGGCCTCAAACAGGTAGTTTTGAGAACATGGAGGTTTAGAGCACCTTCCCACCATACAAATTGTATGAAATTTTGGGAAATGTTCCTAGACTCCATGTCTATACATATGATAGCTATTAGGGTTTGTGGCATTGTAGGAGTTGCTAGCAAGATGATGCCCTAGGCGAGCCAGTGCAGGTTCGGTTGGGCAGACTTGGAGAAAAAGATTCATAATTTGCAGGGGAGTTGAGATTTTGAAGAAATTATTTTTTGTGAATTTAGTTGGGGGTCCTGGAAATGCATGGTAGTTAGGAGGAGGTTCTTTCATTTCATTTGGTAGGAGAACTTCTTGACAGTCTGAAAATAGCTTGAAAAACTTGAAAACCCTAGCTTTTGGGTCAGTTTTGTATGTGGATAGCGTACGACCTATGCAGGATCTGAAACCCTAAGAATCCTTGAGGTGTTGGCATGAGAAACACAAATTCTTAACAAAGAACCTAAGTCTTTGGTGGGTTTAGAAGAAAAGGCATTTTATCTCTGTTCAGAGGCCTAATTGGGGCTTAGGCTTGTAGCCCTTTCCAAACCCTAGGTGAAAGTTTGATGAGAGTGATGGATGGTTGGAGTCTTGTGTTGGTACAAGGACCCTAGTTTGATCTTTTTGAAGATTTACAACACATATCACCCTTGCAATCTAATCTAGTAGAAGGTTGAGGATACTTTGGTCTTTAAAGAAGAGTAAGGGCCAATGGAAGAGTTGTGGCAGCACCAAGGTTGGCTTGGTAGAAGGGAATTTTGTTGATAGAAGAGGGGTTGGGCAGAAAAACCAGGGGAACCTAGTATAGAGTAGGGCCTATAGGTTAGGTTGGTGGAGCAAAGCACCAAGGAGGTCTTACAAGGAAAGGCCTAGAGCAGGAATCAGTGATTGATTCCTCCAACCCCACTCCCTATCAATAGTACATGGGATGAATACTTTGAGAAAATTGTTGTTTGTGGATGTTTTGTATGTCATGAAAAGAAACAGTTCAAACGAGTGATTGTACAAATACATTACATATATGATGAGCTTCTAGTCAGTAGTATACCTCATAAAATTGATTAAAACCAAAAATAATAAATGAGTGTGGACTGATGTTTTATAAACTATGTTGTCAAAATTGTGTTTTATTTAAATTATTGTCTAAAAAAGGTAGTCTATAAAATAATGTTCCATTATTCAATTGATGTATATATGTTCATACAATTTATATATATATATTTTTAAGCCATATGTGATTATATTTCTTTGAAATTTATACATTTGTGATTTATCCAATTGTTTCCAAACATTAAATAATGCTTGTGTTTGTTGATAGGTAGAAGATTTTGATGAAACACATTATACTAATACCCAAGATCAAACTGGGTTATTAAGATTTGGATGGGATGATCCAAACCATCCTTTAAACCATACCAGGGTGAGAAGAGAAAGATTGAAGAGAACACTACCACCTAAGAAATTTGAAGAGCTGATGAGAGTCGCATACACTGATGACATGCCACCTAGCCTTAATGATGATGATCATGATAATGAAAATGCAGTGCATGAAGAAGGATTGAATGAAATTCTTACAGGTTTCTTTGGGGATGGAAACAATGATGACAATAATGATGATATGGTTGACAGTAATGATGATAGCAGGGGTAATTACCACCAACGTAATGTTGATGATAACAACATCAAAGACTTCATCAAGCAAGCAGTGAAGGAACCCATATTCAAATTGGGTGCAAGTAGAACTTCAAAACTGGCATGCACATTAATATTATTAGTAATCAAGTCACTATTTGGTTGGTCAGACAAAGGACTCACTACCCTACTGAAGTGAGTTGAAATCTATTTCTTATTTTGCATTGTCAATTGGTGTACATAATTCGTAAACATTCATCAACTTCGTTTATATTTCTTTAAGGGGATTTTAAAATCATATATTGTACATAAACATTCCTAGCATAGATTGACATATCAAACATGTTCATCATAAGTCAAACATTCAACTGATTTAATCTCTGGCAATCTTACATGGCACTAAAAACTAAAATATTCCCTGAAGTGAATGTGTTGCCATCAATTTGCAGAGAGGCGCGTCTGTTGTTGGTTGAGTTGGGGATTGAATATAAGAAAATTCATTTATGTAAAAATGATTGCATTTTATATAGAGATGAATATCAAAACAAGGTAGAATGTCCTATATGCAAAGAGAAGAGATATCGTACAGATGTACAAGGTCCTATAGTTCCAAAGAAGGTTTTACGTCACATGCCAATTATACCTAGACTTCAACGAATGTTTCATTGCAATTCACTAGCACAACTGATGGATTGGCATGCAAAGAACAGGAGTAAAGATGGATTCATGTGAATTTTGGCCAAATCCTAAGCAATGAAACACATAGAGGAAAAATGGCCAAGAAAATTCAAAGATGAACCCCGTAGTATCAGGTTTCATCTTACAATTGATGGAGTGTGCACATTCTCTTTCCTGAGCTCAAATTATAGTGTTTGGCCAGTCGGATTGATAGTAGACAATATCCCCCCATGGATGAGTGTTAGAAAGGAGCACCTTATGTTGACTCTCATTGTTCCAAGAAAACATCAAGTTAAAAACAGGGATGTTTATCTTGCACCTTTTATTGATGAGATGCAACTGCTATGGAAAGGCATAAGAATGTATGACATATCACGTCCTCCATCAAATAGGTCCTTCATGTTGTATGGTGTGCTATGTTGGAATATTCATGATTTCCTAGGACTTGGTGTTTGTTCTAGTAAGATAAAATATTTATGTATTTACACTCATAATTTATTTTCATCCCAACTTTCATACTTAGTTTTATACTATTTTTTTTTATGTTATTAACATTACTTATTGAATTGCAGGGCTTCAAACAAAGGGGATATTTGCATGTCCAAGATGTATAGAACAATTTCAACGACGGTATTCTAAAGATCTACATAAATTTATCTACGCAAACAATAGGGTTTTTCTACCACTAGATCATAGATTTAGAAATTGCTTGAAGAATCAATTTGATGGAAAAGTTGAAAATAGAGGCCCTCCCATGATTATGGGTCCAATTGATTGGCTTTGGAAGTATGAAGATGTTGAATTGAAAGCTTGGGAGGATTTTTTTGATCAGGGTGATTCAATTGAAGAACTAGAACAAGTTGTAGTTAATATGCTAGAAGGAATGAAAATGAAATCCATATTTTATGAGCTCCCTTACTGGAAGGATCTATTAATATCTCACCTATTAGATCCTATGCACATCTTCAAAAATGTCCCAGATTCTATATTTTGACATATATTAGGCAAAGAGGACACCTTGTCTTCGAGGAGATATATTTCTCTTTCACATACCAAATTTGATAGAAAATATTTGTGGCCAAACAGGGAAAATGAAACATATGCAAAAGCTCTATGGATTTTGAAAAAAGAAGAGCTAGACCAACTAAAAAATGTCATTCGTTCAATAAGGACACCTACTGGCTATGGGTCATCATTGGCTAAAGCTTTTACAGTTGGACATATCACAAGATTTAAAACACGCGATTTTCATAATTTAATGAAGGTATTATATATCGGCATTTAACATTTACTAGTAACATTGATTAAGCACTAAATTTATTTTGATATTTTGTTGTGTGAGAAAAAAATACTAATGTCCTTTTCATAAATACATGTGTTTGATAGCATGTCATTGGCAATTAGGGGGGATTCCTATCTTATAGTTGACTTCAAGAATGCCATAAGTCGATTGTCAACATTTACAAGGTATGTGGTTATATGAAATGTTCATGTGTGAGAGACATAGAGATATTATATTGCATTTTAATTTATGACTAAAGGTTCATACTAATTTACTATTCTTATATTAGGTGGGTGACCTCCAAGGAGATCCATGAATCTGAAGTGCCAAAGTGGAAGAAGGAAATTGCAGAAATTGTATGTGTATTTGAGAAGGAGCTCCCTGCAAGTTTCATGGACCTACAAGTCCATTTACTTATACACCTAGTCAATGACATTGAATTGGCGGGTGTCGTATCAACGAGGTGGATGTTTTTCTTTGAGAGGTATATGAAAACTCTTAAAAGATATGTTTGACAAAAGGCACATCCAGAGGGTTGCATGGCTGAAGGGTATGTATTGAATGAAGCATTTTTCTTCCTGTGTGAATTCCTTGGTAAGGATTTTGAAGATGGCCCACGTGTCTGGGATGAAGAACGAGCATCAAATATTATTGATGGAGAAAAACCACAATCTAATAGTGTTGAAGTAGAAATTAGTAAATAAATTCACGATCAATGTGGTTGTTTTTCTTGTAATCATTAATTTACTTTGTAATTTATTTGTCAAATTAATAGCATGACATTTGGAGTTTGAAATAAACATGTTGACATGTAATAGGTGTAAACGAAAGTTCATTACTCGACAAGTTCATTCTATACCACCTAGACTTTATGAACAAGTGGATTGATCTATATGATAAAAAGAGAGAAGTGTTAGAAGCAAGGAGACGGTTTAAGAGATCAAACCCAAGGAATACTCCACTTCCCACTCATCTTCTTGGGGAATGGGGAAAATATTACACACTAGAATGGGTTACTAAACAAATTAAAAATCAACTAAAAGATGCAGGTGCAGATTCAAACATAACAGAAGATGAAATCAACATGTCTAGAGGATGTGAAAGAAACGTACAGTTGGAATTTTACAAAATGTTGTTTCCTTACAGTTTTGACAGTATTAACTATTTTAATATTCGTCATTATATTTGTTTTCACTAAAATAAATGGTCTTTCACAGGCAAGGAAATATCCAGCAATGTGGGCATATGGTTGGCATTATCGTGTAGAAAGTGTAGACGTAAAGAGACGATCCTTCGATTGCAGCATCATGGTTGACTTCAAGCAGTCCAGTCGATCAACCTCAAAAGATAAGAATATAATTGAAGGGAATCTACAATATGTTGGAAAAATACAAGAAATTATTGAGTTGGATTACCGCTCTTTTAAATGTTGTATTTTTAAGTGTAGATGGTATGAAGCATTTGAGAGGACACGAAGACATGATACCCATAGTGGATTGTTTTCTATAGATTCCTCATCATTCCTACCGGAGGATAAGGAGCCTTATGTTCTACCAATTCATTGTGAGCAGGCATTTCTTTAACTCAAACAAGAAGCGATAATGATCATTAATCTATTAATTCATAGCTTATTGCGAATATATACATGTGCTTATTAATCAATAAAATTGTTATAACATACGTCTAATATATGTATGTCGTTCATGTGCAGGTATTTTTCTATGAAGATATTTTGGACCCGAAATGGATATTTGTCATACATTATGATCCAAGATTAAGGCATGTATTTGATGATGCATTAGTGGATACTGAGCAAAACAATGATGACCAACAAAATGAGAGAAAGGGATTAGAGAACATCGAAGAAATTGGCATCCATGATGATGTTGAAGATGGTTATGTTTAGGCACAAGAAGACAACAATCTAGAGTTAGATGATGTTATGGAAGACAATGATATGGATGGTATAGAAAATGATGATCCAAATACATCTGGTAACAATATAGATGGTCTACAGTCAAATTTCAATGATGATGAAGATGATGCAGGTCAAGATGAGGATGATGATAATATTAAATACTTGAAAGAACATATGAACATTGACAATGATACACTGGATGACATTGTAGTAGACAATAATGTTAATGACCAAGACTTTTAAATTTTTAGAATTATTTGCAATCCATGTTTAAAAAAGGATGATTCTTATGGCCTAAACTTTGAAATGCTTCAGTAATATTATGTTGTACTTGGACAATTGAAAACATGTTTTATTCTCCTAGCAAGCTTTTTTATTTTCCATTATAATTCTAGACCAAAAAACATTTGTGGGGATGGCCTTTTACACCAATCTTAATTTGTATGAAGTTCGTGAACCTGTTGTCAAGCAGTAAATTCCTTTCGTAGACAGGAAATGTAAAGGCTTCATTTAAGAAAAGATAAGTAGTCTCTTTCTGAGGGTAATCCACATGCAAAAAGTAAAAAGCACATAAAAAAACAATTGTACAGTAGAAAATCATATTCAATTAGTTATGTCTTATTTTGCTTGCACACTTATTTGAAAGACATAGGGTATTCACCATACATTTCCCTTGACAAAGAAAACTTGTGCTTTCCTTTATTTTTATTGTATATCTTAGAAGTGAAATTGTTGTTACATAATGATGCTCTGAGAAAATATATACAAAAAAATGCAAAGAAAATGTTTGAAATTTAATATGCAACCTACTATGTTGTGTTGAAAGGAATCAAGATTAACTAGGATAAGAAATAAAAATAAAATTTTGATGATTGTACTTAAAAGTGAACAGGATATGAAAAGTGTGGACAATGATGGTGTTGAAATTGAAAACCCTGATTTTGATGACATTATTGTTTTATGTCATTAGAGATAAAGAGCACATATAATTTTATATACATAGCAAATGAAGATTTGAAACTAGTAAACTGAAAATGTAAACACTATAATATTTTTCCTTAAACAATAATTCACATACTCACTTACAAAAAAGGGTGAAGCATTTTTTATTCAAACTCTATTTTCTTTAATAGACATAATAGTAAAAAAATATTTACAAGTACAAGAATGTATACACTGTTTCATAAAAAATAAGGAATGTTTCATATAATATACAAGTACAAGAATATTTACAAGCACAAGAATATATACACTATTTCATAGAATATATAATTGTTTCATAGACTTCTAAATTTTTAGAGTTATTTGCAATCTGTTGGGTCTCAAAAATGCAGGTTTTTAGACCATAAGAGGGTGCCAATCTCTAAGAGGAATTTAATCCTTAATACAAACCTATTAAAGTAAATTATTTGAAAGGACTTTAATTCAAACTTAACCAGAAACCAATCAAAGCATCCACACAATAACAACAAATGTGCCCTAATAAATCTTGTAGATTTAAACAACTTGAAAAGACCACTTTGGAGACAACAAAGCAATAAATAAGCATGAAAATCAACACAACAATTGAACATTGAAAATGGATTACGAGTTATAATGTATCTGTTCCATTATATTGCTTAAAATATAAACATACATAACATGAGTTCTTTTGATATGAATAAGTGGATGAGATGGTCTAGTATCTATTCTAATGGATTGAAATGATGATGATCAAAATTGGACCTTGGTTTCCCTATTTGTACGAGAAGCAACAAGCTTCGGGTCCATTCAAAAAATTTACATCATTCTTAACTAAAGCATAATTAACATAACATAGAAACTTAAAAAGAGTTTATTGTTGGATGCACCACAGTTTGTTAATCATCAACAAGCACCTGTGACCACCTAAGATTTGTTCAACGTTCAAGCTCCATGTTAATGCGTCCACAACAACCAAACTTTGACTACCTCCTCATACAACTCATGCAAGGAACAAATTAACCTTTGACATGTGATCAATGTATTTCTTTTGGGCATAAGTGTTTCAATTCTGTAGAGTGTTTGTCATTGCATTCTCCAATCCAACAATCCTCCTGAGTTGCTTATACATTTTCTTGAGTACATCATCCTCATCATTGATGTCATCAAGGATGCCTAGCAAATATTTTGATATCTCATTTTTCCAAGTTTCCTAATCCTTCAAATATGTTTCTTCAAAGAAATCTAGCATGGCCATACATAGTGGCTAGTTGAAGTCATTCAATTCCTGTGTCAAGATATTCTAGACGTTTTCATGTGTATTCATGAGGCTCTAACATTCTTGGAGCAAAGCATTATTATCTCCATATTTTTCCTTGATATGGGATTCCATTTCCTTCATCCTATCAAGCAGTCTTACATGCTCCACGAGGGCCTTGTATGTTCCATTGTGAGCACACCAGACACCATCTGCATGTTGGCACATATCTTTGAATTTCATACAAATTATCCCTGATGCTACTTCAAAAGTAGTAGCCATCAATTTTCTTTTTAGTTCTTCTTGTTCCTTTTGAGCCTTTTCAAATTTATGCTTCCATTGAGTAGTCTCAGACATTGCCTCTAACACTTTTCTTTCATGTTCAATTAAAAGAGAGTAAATCCTTGGAGAAGCAAGCAACCTATCTTTGTAGTTGGTTAATTCTTGTTTCAACCTGTCATTTTCCTCTATTAGCCACTGGTTATCTCTTACTAGCTTTTGGATCTGGGCTTTGGTGAATTTGGCTACATTCACATTCAAGTCAATAGTATCCAAGGGATCTGTCTCCCCTACTCTTTGCACTAGGATATGTCCAAAAATCTGATCATGGTCAATGAGAGAAATCTTCTTTCATGGGGGGTAAAGAGCCCAAATTTGCAAAGTGGTATTATCAGGATTGTACCCTAACCCTGTATAGACCCTGCCACCTACTTCATCCATTATTTGCAAAGTGTTATTCTTTCTCTTCAAAAAAATATCAAACACAATGGTTGAACTAATATCCCACCCAGGAAGGAGCGTAACTCTAGCTTCTTGCAATAATGCTCTTCCTCTCTCAATAGTCATTTTGCCACTCTTTCAAGGCATAAGCCTCTTTCTAAAGGTCAACGTACTTTAACCTTTTTCTTATTATTCTTCCTTTATACTCATATATAAAGGACTTAAATTTAGGGGTCTACACAAAAGTATCATCTACAACAAATTCCTGACTTGCATGATGCCTCACATCATCTGATAGCTCATCAGAGGGTTCAAAGGTGATCACACTTCTTTCCAATGGCATCTCACATTGGGGTATAATAGGAGCATTAAACTCTGATACTTCTTCCTCCTTAGTGTTTTCTTCTTCCATGGATGGGGAACCAACTGAAAATCTCACTTTAGGAGTAGGATGAGGTGATAAGTGATCTAGTGGTGTGATATTTTATACTTTCCTCCTAGGATCAATGCCCCTTCCTCTTTCAAATGCCACAAGTGGCACATCTCTTATCAGTTCTTCTTCATGGAGGATTAACTGTTCAATTCTTTCTATGGGATCCTGTACCTCAGGAAAGCCCCTACGTAGCTTGGGTCATTATTCACCTTCCAAGCCTCAACCATCATAACCCTACTGTAGGAATTCATTCTCATCATGTTTTGTTTTTCTTCACAATTTCTGATGACATCTTCTAAAAGGAAACTATGCTCATACCCTTTCAATTTCTGAAAATTTTTGGCATCACAAATGAAGTGTTCAGGATCAAAATTTTCCCTTTTGTTGCCAACCAGCAAGCCATACTAATCCAATTCACCACTAACCAAGTCATAGCCTAATTAGAGATAATAGTGAAATCACCAAAGCATAAAGTGGAAGGCATGAAATTCTGCCTCCCATGGCTCTTTAAATGCATGAAAGCTGAAAATGACAATTTCCTTATGATCTCTAAATAAGCAACTCTGTCTGGCATAGTCTTAGGCAGAAAATAAGGTGCATCTTTAAATCCATAAACCCTAATAATAGTACAATCCCCAAACATGTACCAGTCCCCCCAATTGTGATTTATCCCTGCTTCATGACCCATATCTTTTGGTCGGAGAAATATTAAGATCTTTGGGGAGAGGTTGTAGTCACATTTGTGGCCTAGCATCTTGTATAGTGGTTTGACAAAATATTCCTCAAAATATAAGTAGTGGGACCTCCCGCACCTGCTGTCCCACACAGATGTCCACATTTGTACAGGCCTTGAATTTCCATCATTATCTAAGTATTTTATTCTTAATTCCTCAACCCATATCCCCATTAGCTACCCTTCATGTAATATCATGTGCATGAAAAGAGAATAGTGCTTGAAATAAATGGCTTCATTGCTATTCTTGATGATATTGAGGGCATTATTGATGGCCTCTGATAAATACTCTACATAATCATAGGGTCAAGCATTATGGCTCTATATATCTGTGGCTAAAACCATGGGAGCAATTGTCATGTTCTCAGGAACATCAATTCCCAGTACTTGACTAGCTAAGTAATAAGTGTATTGAAGGTATTCTTCAAACAAAGCCACACAAAACGGGGGCTTATCTTCACTAGAGAACCTCATGGTTTGGTTACACACACCTTTAAACCTATGTAGAGGAAATTTCCACCTCTTGTAACTTGTGTCAATGGTGTGGTATTCCTCCAACAAGTCTCTAATTCGTAATTTTGTTTTCAGGGAAGTGTCTAGCTGAAAAATCATGGAAATATAATCTGGCTTTATGACCATGAACTGTGACCCATCAGGAAAATGAATTGCTCTCATTTTTGGATTGTAATTCTTTTCCAACACCTTGATTAACTCTACGTTCACAAAGATGTTGGGTACTACAAGTTTACCCAAATTCAAATTCCACGGGTTTGACACTGGGCTATGCCATAATTTCTTCCTATAATGATAAATAAAGAGCTTGTAACCCCTACATGGAGTCCATACATCTCCTATATTTTTTTATTTATCTTCTAATGTCACACACGATGGGTTAAGTTGTGTTATTCTTCTAGATTTTGGCCCAGACCCAGGACACTGATCAATTAAGTCTTGATTCAATTTCCTAGCTTCAGTTTTCTATCTTTTTTATTTTTGTTTGCTTAGGGTTTTTTCCATCTCAACCCTACTCATGCAATGCTTTCATCTACTTACTGAGAAAATACTTTGAGCTGAGTCTAGACCACTTACTTGGATAAATGCTACAAATTTCCAGTTGCCTATCGTCGTCCAGCTTGGTTCTCCAAATCCTTCAATTATAATTCACAGTGATTTCAACTTCTTTGAGGTAGTATTTATCAAATTTTAGGACACTTCATCCAGCCCTGGTTCATAAATGGCACTTGCGCCACCTTTATTATCAAGTTCTTCATTAATAGTGGTAGTCTCATTGATATTTTTGTTAGTCACATCAATGAAACTAATCATCATTTCATAACTGTTGATACTTTTAATTAAAATGCCTATTGTTTCTTTGATATGCTGGTATGGTGGTGTTTTTCCCTTCCCTTTTGTTGTTTACCACACTACCACCTTGCTCAAGGCTTCTATTTGTAGGGTTGTGGTGTATATCGCTCTACCACATATGTTGCTCACCTTCCCGATGGTATAGTGGTGTATGTTTTTTATCATTACTTGAAGAGTGTCGATGAGACAATCTTATTTGTCTTACCAATATCTCAATGTCTCATCAACATTAGATCTTATGTTCCTCCGATATTGGTTTTCGATGTCAATGAGACAAGTTAATGTCTCTTGTCGATATGCCACTGTCTCATTGACAATTACTTTGTTATATCCAAGAGTTGTGTTTCGTCGAGCACTTGTAGATATACCTTGTTGATGTGACATAAGTGATTCTCTCCTCAATATGCCCTTATCTTTTTGACATTTCATTATTTTACATCATTGATGAGACATATAAATAAGTCTCTTCAACATAGGGGTGTCTCATCTACATTTCCGATCTATTCTTTGTGCTAATGTTGGGGAGACTTTGGAGGGACTCTCATCGACATGGTGTTGTCTTGGCTATATGCTATGAGCAATCATAGGATTATTTCAAAGGAGGAATACACTTTGATGTTGTGATCAAGGGTTTTATTTGGAAGCTCGCATGAGGGATTTTATTAAATTTAAGTTATTATGACAAGAATTCTATGCATATGGTGGATGTAAGAGATGATTGAAAATGGAAGTATGCAAAAATAATTAGGATGGAATTTTGGCTACAACACAATCCATGTTTAAAAAAGGATGATTCTTATGGCCTAAACTTTGAAATGCTTCAATAATTTTATTTGTGTCAATACAAATTACCTATTGCAATATCCTTAAATTGTTCAATCTTTGGTATGAATTGTTGGCCGAAAAAATTAGGATTACTTGGATGCTTCTTCCATTCATTTTGTATCAACATATGTCCGTGAAGACACAAAATTTAATAGCTCAATCAAGTAGAGATTTTGTGAATTTCAAATGAAGAGTAAGGTACACTTTTATTTTTTCTACATTACATTCATGTGCATAAACAAAATCAAAAGATTACATTACAAGATTGCACTTTTTTAGATGCATATAATATAGGAAAGATTGCACAATCCTTTCAAAAATGTAGTCTTTATTGATAATGTAAATGTATGTTGTTCCACACAAGCCATGGAACTGACTATTTGAATGCATATAATCGAAAAACTATACATTTATAGATACAAAAGAGAAAAATGCACATAAAGAGAAAGGGGACCTCTCATTGCCTCAATGATGAATCTCGGTTACTTTGTTTTGCATCATCTTCAATCTTCCCACTTTTCTAAGACACCAAGTTGATGTCTTCCTTGCTGCTCCTAGGTTCCCTGCATTTGAGTGAGAAGAGTGTTGTTAGAGCAATGAAGGATCACTAGTCAAAATATGTGCATACATCTATAAACATATAATTTGATCATCATGTGCATTCAAATAACTTGCATATCATAGATGTCCAGGAAAACAAGAAAGTTATCAAACATATCTATCATATGCTCAGTTTTATCTAACGTGTTTTCTCATTGTGCAGGTATAAATAAAATTAGGTTGTTATTTTGTTTATCTGGTTACATGTGGGGTGAAATGTGGCTCCCACAAGGGTTGAGCCTAGTCTGCTACCCTATTGTTTCATTTGAGAAGGATAATCACAAGTAAACCATCCATGAAGCATTAAAGATCAATCTTTGCAAGGATAGTGGAGTATCTTGGTAAGGGGTAATCTCCTTATTGATAAAGAGTTATCCTTATTAATAAGAACATTCCACTATCAACATAGCCATGATTTTGAAAAAATTGATCATCAAGGATTCCAAGATAGTTTTGATTAATAGTCTAGTTAAAAGTAAGCAACCCCAAGCATCATAACAGTCACAAGAATTGAACATGAGGGGCAGTCATGTAGATTAAAATCTTACACAATAGTCATCACTTGCAAAGATAGAGACAACATGTTTCCACATAACAAATTAAATCGAATGCATGAAAGGTACAATGATGAAGTCCATAATAGTGAATGTTGCTTAAGAGGGATTGAAGGAAAACATTTTGTATCAAGGAGAACAAGGTAAACTCAAACTTTGTTGTACTTGAGTATGACAGTACCTGAGCTTCTGGTGTTTCTAGATGGAACCTATAGCATAAAAGTGTAGTCTCCATCTAAAGGAACCATCTTCGGAGATCTTCCCTAAAATGAGGGTTGAAAACATTAGAAGAAAAGAAATACCATAATTCTAAAGTAACAATTTGTATCAAGACAAATATCATAAAGTATAATTAAAAAGACAAATCCTTACAATTGGACCAAATACATTTATGATTTTATCTTTAGAATGTAGGAACTTTCTCTATTAGAGCTTCACAACGTGAAATTGGATCTCCAATTGGACCAATAAAAGTTATGATTTTATCTTTAGAATATAGGAACTTTCTCTGTTTGATATTCACGACCTCAAATTAGATCAAAAGCTAGATAAGCAGATTTATGATTCTATCTTTAGAATGTACAAACTTTCTCTATCGGATATTAAAGATCTCAGGGTCGATCAGAAACTAGATAAGCAGATTTATGATTTTATCTTTAGAATGTAGGAACTTCCTTTGCCGGATATTTGGAAATTCCTAAACACCCGAAAGTGTTTCACATCAGCTCAAGGTACAATCCAACTTGGTTATGACACCGATAGCAATCCATTTTTTCCTGAACCATCCATACTCGAATGTTGCATAACAATCTATTCTTCTTGCACATAAAAATTCCACATATTAACCCCTTCTAAATAAAACTCAAAATACCATGAAACAATGAGTCCCCTATATTAGTAAGTAGGCAATCTATAGGGCATAGTTTGATTTTATACAAGGATGATCATGAAAGGAATCTTCAAGTGACAGTGAGTGAGTTGTTTGAGATTACAACTGATGGTGCAATATCCAGTCTTAAAGGTTGTTAGAAAAGCAATAAATGTGCGAGAAAATCAAATTGTACACAAAAAACAATTCACAATGTTATTTTGCATAATGCCTTAAGTTTGAAGACAAAAATCTCATTGTATCTTGATGAAAGAAGTGACCTTAATGGTCAATCACTAGCAACCATGATTTTAAAACATGTTATTGTGCTTATGGAGGTAACATTTTAAGCAAGGCGATGAGTGGTGGTTTGGAACAATGGTAGGTATGATGGACTTGCTTTATATGCATACTATGTAGTCTAGCTTAAGACAACATTCTTAGAAGAGATTAAAGGTGGATTATGGAACTCAAGGGTTACCATGATAAGGATTAAAACAAAGACTGGGATCTATTTAAAAGCCACTATCATGAAGATATTAAAGATGTCAAATGCAAAACCCTAGCAGCTGGAGTAATGAACACAGTGCAAAAGAGGATAGTGTCCTAGGGAAGATTTAGGAGATCTCCACATTATCTAATCACAAGAAAATACATCATTTATTTATTTTTTAAAATTAAAAATATATATTCTAAACCCTATATAGGACACATTGATACTTCAAAAGCATCTGATTTATTTTTGTAAATTAAAAGAAGTCATTATAAACCCTATATAGGATACATTGATACTTCAAAAGCATCCGAAGGAATTTGAGATTATGCAAACATATATCAATTAAATACTTGGATTACAAATAGTAGCGCAAACATTGTAACCCTTGTTGATTAGAGTAGGAATGAGATAAACAACAATGAATCCCATACCTCCTATCACGCACATCTCCTTACCATTCTCTGTCATTCTTTACTAAAACACTTCTCCATTTTGGTGGGCTACACCTAAAAATAAGGTTTCAACAAAGGTTTTATTGTATGTTTATTAAAATGAAAACTCCATTCTAGTGGGCTATGCTTGAAAATAAGATTTCGACGAAATTTTTAGAGTATGTTTATTAGAGTTTTAGAGTATTTTGGCAGGCTATATTCTTGATTTTTTTAAATGATTTATTCAAATGGATTGTGGTTGACGTGATTTGTTGCATTTATTGTTGTAAATTATAATGATGTCACGATTACCATACTATCGTCGTCTCATATTATACCCGTTGCTGTATGTCAGTGTTTTTCCCTTCCCTTCTATTGTTTACCGCATTGCCGCCTTGCTCAAGGCTTCTTGTTGCAGGGTTGCAATGTATACCACTCTACCGCATATGTTGCTCACCTTCTCGGAAGTCTAGCGGTTTATGCTTTTGATCATTACTTGAATATTTTTGATGAGACAATCTTATTTGTCTTACCAATATCTCAATGTCTCATTGACATTACTTTGTTATATCTAAGAGTTGTGTTTCGCTGAGCACTTGTAGATATACCTTGTCGATGTGACGTAAGTGATTCTCTCCTTGATATGCTCATATCTTGTTGAAATTTCATTGTTTTACATCATCGATGAGACATATAAATAAGTCTCTTCAACATAGGGGTGTCTAAATCAACACTAAACCTGAAGCTAAACTCGAAGCTAAAGTCGAAACTAAAAGTGGTGCTAAACTCAAAGCCAAAGGCGGCGCTAACGGCAGTGCCACACTTGAAGCTAATATCGGCTCTAAAGGTGGCATTAATTTCAGTGCAAATTAGCACCAAAATTAGTGCCAACTTGTCCTGATCGACGCAAATAAATGCCAAAAATAGGACCATCCCGATAAATAGTGCCAACGTTTGTTGTAGTGTATGGATAAATGATTGATAAGTGTAGATGAATAAATGCTTATAATATTTTAATGATTTAAGTGGATTAATGAAAATAGAGGAAAATATTAAATGAATTAATTAAATAGATAATAAAATCCATTTAATTAATAGATGAAAAATAGGACAATTGCGAGGACAAATTTTGAGTGTCTACAGTAATTAACAACAGGAGTGGGTGCTCCAGAATTTCCAAGTAAACAAAACTTAAAGATCATAAACTTAAAACCACGACCTGCAGGAACACATGACAGAGCTCAACACAAAGTAATGTTCATCTAAATTTAACATGTATAGAATGGAAGTAACAATATTAACAAGAAAAATACTTATCTACTCTATGAGATCCCTCGAGTGGCCAGCTCTCGAGCATTCCTACGATTAGCTCAAATCACATGTGGTACTTTCACAACTTCAAAGAAAATCAATTCATAGCACTTCCATTACTCAGAACAGATTACTCAGAATAAAGACCGGTGATATTTATTTATTCATATCATAAAAGTGTAACAACATAGAGCACATAGTTGTACAGTATTCATAACATGTCATAACAACATATCCTTGTTTTGGTAGTTACACACACACACATATCTATATATATATATTGTACCACTACAAAAATCCTAATTTTCAAATGGCGGGAGAATACCATTGAAAAATTCTCAAACAAAATTACAACTAACCAACTAATTGATGTCCATGACATAAAACATAATAAAGGCTTTGAGTAAATTCATTAATTCTTTAACAAAAAGCTTTAAAAGAAATCGTTCCACTATGCACGCCTAAATTTATGGCGCCCAAAATTTTGGCGCTCTAACTTCAACCACTTGAAGTCCACTCCATTCATCAGTCATGCATAAGTCTTGTACAATGACTTAAAGTTTATACCATTATATCAACATTAGTTAGCTAATTCCAATCAATTTGAGAAATAAAGATTTATAGATCATTTTATAAAAAGGCAATTATTGCTTCTAAAAATAAACACATTTGCATGGTTGAGGTGGTTGGAAAGAACAAAGAAGGGTATTTAGCTTATCATAAACATGACGTTATTTATACCTCATCACTAGGTATTTGTAAATAATTGATATATACTACTTTTGTTATGCTATACATTAATGTAAGCACTCTTGTCTGAGGATAAACCTCTTTTGATAATGTTGAGATTGATAGGTAAGAATAAATAGACTATGACTTTTTTGTAAGTGTGTTTATTATTTTTATGTCATTTTAAAATAATACTTTTTATTTATAGAGGTAGTATAGTATCTAATTTTGTAATTTTTATATATAGGTTGAGCTTCCAAACAATGAGGGGTGCACAAGATTGGAATGACATGTAAGATAACAACCAATTCAGGGGATCAAGGTTTACTTTATAGTCAAGTAAAGAGAGGTTGAATATTTTATTGAGTCTTTGCTACATAAATAAAGATATTTTATATGATTTTATGGCATATTATAACAATTTGTATGGCTATATATTGATAACTTTTGTAGCATAAAAGACAATCTTGACTTCATGGCATTGTATATGATATTTTGATGATATTATGTTCATCTTCACAACCTTATTGAGATTGATACATAAATATATTGCACTTATTCATAGCTTAAATGGTTTATACATATTTTATCTCTTTTTCTTTCCCTTTGTCTCCCTCTCTCTTTTTATTACTATCGCTCTCATATGTATACAGTGTGCATAAGCATTGAATGACATTATGGTATACTATCATATGAGTGATTCACTTTATAGGAAGCATGCATAATGGCTAGTGTGCATCAAACTCCTATGGTTGTGTGCATAATCTTCTTATTCATACATCATGGTTAGTGACATTTAATATTGTGCATGGTCATGAATTTTATATGAATGGTATAATGAAATATGTCATTGTAATATGTGGGTTTTTTTAAGGTTTTAGTGGCATATATGTCATTTTGTTGTATGTTTCTTTTATAAGGCTGATTCAAAATCTTATAGTGCACCTAGTATGCTTGTTGATGCATTATGGTTGAGTGACAATGAATCTTATGCATAATTATTGTGTGGACTCTACATTAAGGGTAGAAAATTATGATTATACCATTGAGTCGTATGAGTTTTATTTAAAGGTTGTATCATGCATCATAGTTAAGCAATATTGACTCATAAATTATGAACGTATGACTTTTGCATGAAGGGTCTAATGACATAGATTTCATTAAGTTCTATGCATGTTATTTCAATGTTCTAATGGTACATATTTCATAGAGTTATAATGGATTTTGTTGAGATCCAATCATGTATTGACCTAGTTTTGGCTCTTTATAGTGCTCTAGTTCATATTTTATTTTCGTAAAGACAAGGTAAAACTTATGTTCATTGATGCAAGAGTTAGATGTCTCATAAATGTGATGCATATTATATGATTAGCATAAAATTTTAAAATTTACTTTTGGTTTCTAAAAAGAATGACGCTACAATGCATGCCATAATTGATAGGAGTGGTTAAATGTGGCAAAGAGGAATTTGGTGATAACAAAATTATCTTGAGTTGGGACTTTGTTTAATATTAATGCATCTATGTATTATAACTCTACCTATGTGAATAAAGCATATTCATGTATGTTGTGACATCACAGGATGAGTCACATTTTTTGAAAAAGGTCTTAAGATCCTTGTTAATAAAAATATGGTGGATGGTTTGTATACTTATTTTCTAGATTCTTTTGTGCATGAGCACTCTGTGTTTGGTAAACAAAGTAGAATAAAGTTTAATTCTAGTAGTATTAGATAAAAAGGATTAACATAAATAATTCATAGTGATGTATTTGGTCATGTGGTTGTTTCTATTGAAAATTCCCATTATGTTTTATTTATTGATGATTGTACTCATGTCATACTTAGTTTATTTTTTGAAACATGAATTTAAAGTTTTTAACAAATCTAAGTATTTTAAAGCTCTTGTTAAAAATTAGATGAATCAAATAATAAAAAGTACTGAGGTCAAATAATTGAGGATAATATTATTCTAGAGAATTTGATGACTTCTACAACATGTAGGTATTGTAAGGTAGAAAATAATGTTGGAACAACGTCTTATTAGAGAAAATTATGATATTAAGGGTTATATACCTCTATAACATTAATATAAAGCTCAAAATATAAATTATTATCTCCTTATAATATATAGATGCCTTAAAAAGAATTAACACTTTATTTACACAATTAATAATTTAATTAAATAATTATGTTTATTAAATTATTAATTATTGTCTATATTTATTTTGAAGAGGTGTGGAACTACCCAATAGGTATTTCCCATCCCCACTCCCTAAGTTTAAGGGAGGTTCCCTCAAAGTAAAATTAATGTTGAGGAGGAACATTTACACCTCATATGAGGATTTAAGAAAGTCTATTGGAAGATATGGAAAAGGGAATAATCTCCACATTCATAGTTTGTTTATTATAGACATTGTTGTGTAAGTTTTCTTACATAGATGTTTTATTGTGATGTTTTCTACCTTTTTCCCATCTCAATTTTTTGTGTTTTCATACATATATTTAAATAATATTTATTTTTAAACAATTTACAAATCTAAAGTTAAACATTTATCTTATTTTAACATGGTATGAAGACTCTTCGGTTATCGGCCACTCTTGTGGTGTAGTGGGTCATACTTCCACTACTTGTTTTAAGATTAAGAAACAAAACTTTGTATGGAAGAAGAAGGATCATATCTTTTTCTTCTAAGGAGGATTTCATTTCTCCTCCCTGTTTGGAAGTTCAGAAAGTAGATTTGAAAGTGTATACCCCTATGGATTTTAATTCCTTGGGTTTAGGTGATGTTTTAGCTAGTGATTGCATGACCTTTCTCTATAACAAAAAGGTTAGATGTGGGAAAAAATATCCTCATTTTGAGATAAAGCAAAGCTCATTGGAATAATTTTTTAAGCCACCTTGACTTGGGGTGGACCAAGGATGGTCTTTTAAATTTTGATGTTCCTTCTATAGTCATTTGTTATCCTTTTTTGGTGTTTGTTGTTGTCTTGTTGTGCTTCATGCTCTATATTTTTCTTGTACAAGGGTTGGGGCTCTTTCAAAACCCTTCCTATCTAATAAAAAAACATGGTATCAAAGTCTCTTTCAATTGTGGTTTTTTTTACGAAAACATCAATTTAGAAACAAGTACTAATTTTTTAAAATCTTCTAGCTCTTTAATTATATTTAAAAAATAAAATAAAAATATTAAATTTATATATACAATATTAAACATATTATTTAATATTTTAAAGATAATAATATATTATCTATTATAAGATATATTTTATATTACATATAATAGGGCGGGGGCCCTAGCTCGGTTGGCTAAGTAATTCCGTTGCGGCTCTGCTGGTCACGAGTTCTAGTCTCCCCCGTCCCGTGGTATCGGAGGGCGTGTCGCGCCAGCGCCGCCAGTCACGTTAAAAAGTTTACCAGGCACACTGCAGTTTATAGGGGGTCGTGCTACCCGATTCCTGCAGTCTAAAAATAAAAAAATAAAAATATTACATATAATAGATATTATATACGATAAATTTTATATATTATATATTTTTATATATTTTAATGTTCTTAAAATATATATAGTTTTTTTGTGCTAACCATACCTTGGTTGTGCCATGGTAATAACCATTCTCATCTATTTTTTTAATTTTAAAATGAAAAGATGCTTAAAAAGTACATTTTTTAAATATAATACAATCAAACACTATTTTAAATAATATACTATAAAGTGTATATGTTATATATTTTTACAATTATAAAGTTTTTAAAATATATAATTTTTTGGTGATAACCATTTTTTGGTTTGTCATGGTAATAACCATTTTTAAAAAAAAAAAAATTTGTAAGATGTAGAAGGGGAAAAATGAATTAAACTATGCATCTACGCTTCTAAATAAGATAATTGCATCTAAGATTAAGAAATTTAAACTAAATTAAACTACAAAATCTACAGAAATTTATTCTATTGCTCTCTAACTCTAAAGACTTCTCTAATTTACTTAGCTCTTAGATTCATAAGCTAATTAAACTATTAAGTGACACTTAGAGAATGAGAATTAAGCTATTGTGAGTCTATAATGCAACTAAGATGATTCTAAAATGAGAATTAAACTACTGTAAACAGCCATGGTTAAAACTATGAAATTCTGAAGAAAGCTTGATGGATTGATCCTAGAACTTGATTGCTGGAATGCTTGAATGTTTGGAAACCTGCAGAGTAAAATTGCATAAGTTGGGATCATTTTCTTGTAGCCCAAGAGCTATATTTATATCTTTCACGGCAGCACAATTGCACAGGAAACCGGGATGAGGGGCTGTGATTTCCTCTGGAGAATCCAAAGGCATGGGATGAGAAGAAGGAGCTGATCATGGAGAATGGTTTCTCCCCATGAAAACACCAGGCAAGATAAGAGGGAAGGTGGGTGGAAGGTTGTTGAGAGAACTTCCTGCAAATTTTTCCTGAAGCTTTCCCGTGAATGGCAGTGCCATTAATTTGATTGGTGAGAAATAAATATTTATTGGTGAGTGAATAGTGCAAATTTTATGCATAAATTTAAATATTTTTAATTTATTTAAATTTAGCAAAAGGAGGAATAAATAATTTAATAAATCAAACTATAGGGTTTGTTTTATTAAATTAAAAGGAGAATGATAATTAAATAAAAGATTTTTAGCAATCTTTATTTAATTAAGAAGAAATGTGATTTTAAATAACACAATTTATTTAAATTGTGTATTAATTTTAAGATAGAAGAAATAATGATAACAATTAAATAAAACAAAGTTTTTAATTTTGTTTATTTAATTAAGAGAGAAATAATGTGATAAAAATGATAATAATTAAATAAAACAAAGTTTTAATTTTGTTTATTTAATTAGGAGAGAAAAATAGAAGAATTATAAATGAACTTAATATAAATAAATATTTCTATTTATTTACTAAGTAGAAGAATTTAAGATTAATTAATCAAATAAGTTGTATTCAATTAATTAGATTCTCCAGACCATTTTTAGGTGTCTACAAAATTAAATAAAAATAATCTTTAAAATTTATGATTCAATATTACTTTAAACAAGTTCGTGTTGTGAAGTTCTTGTCAAAAGTTGGTAGGTCAGTGTTGATCTTTGATATCTAGACAAGTGGAGAGCATGACTATCCCAATTGAATTGGTATGAGGCATAAAATATTTGCCTATTTTGTAATTTGTTATGAATTCCTTTTTGCTATGTGTTGGTGAATAGATTTTTCCTTTATATGATTAAATACAAAATGACTCTATAATGCCCCAAGAAGGACTAATCGATCAACAAAAATTGGAGAGATCACCATTGCATTGGTGATCTTCCTCTGAATTTTAATTGAGGAACAACTCCCTCTTTTGGTATAATTTTGATTTTTGAAAATATGTGAAAGTAGGGTATGCTTTTGACCAGAAATCAAAAAAGAAAAAACTAACATCTACTCATAATTGTGAAATAGATATGAAGGAAAATGCTTTGAAACTAAACCTAAACTAACTTCAATGCTAAAAAATAGACTGTAAAGCAATTAATATCGTAGCTCACAAACTAGATTATCAAAGCTTGCTAACTCTACTCAATGAAATCTTAACACATGTAAATAAATGAATCAAACACCATTGAACAACACATCCTCACAGGGAAGGAATATCCAAATTTTTATCGAAGCTCACAGACTTATTCATAAACATTAGTATTTAACTCACACTTTACTGCACACAAACAATAAACATTCACAACAATATATTAAAACTACAAAATCTTATCCTTTTGTATGCAACCTAAAATGGTTACCTAGACTTTGGGCCCCATTTATTTAATTTGTCAACATCAACTTTCTGAATCAATGATTGTCGCATTTTCAAATCAAATTTCTTAATCAATTCATAACTATTTCAAATGTTTCAATTTTCTTTAAGGTTTGAATGCTTCATTAATTTTATTTAATCAAAAGAAATAAATCCCTTTTAATAAATAAAATAATGTTATTTAATTGAAGTTAATATCAAAATGTATAACTGAAAGTATGTTATACTCCTTCTATTATGATCAATTCTCACTTATGCATCACAGTGCAAGGGGGATCAAAGTGTTGGATCCTTGCTATATCAAATGAAGGGATATTTAAATTTTTTACATCATAACAATTGGGGTTTCTTGGAAACTGATTCTTGTAAACCAACTGCCATTTGGCCGAATAAAAGGTTGCCTGAAAACTAACCCCTATTAGATTATGATAACAAAGTCATTATTTTCTATTTTTAAGGATGGTTATGATTACATCCCCATTTTTTGATTGATAGGAAAGGAGAATGAATCATCGCTTGATGTAAGCAATCCATGTGGCAAACATTTTGCTATGGCCTACTCTCATGTGAAATGTCTTCCACATTCAATTTTTAGTGACTTTTGGCAAGCCACCCAGGATCACTTTTGTGTGATTTCCTTAAATGTAGAGGATTTCATCGACATCTGTATCTCACTCACTAAGTTCCCATCACATCATCTTATTGAGTTCATTGATTTTGAGGCAATTTGGATGTACTTTTAGCATTAATTTCCCTCAAGCAAACTCCTCTAGTTGTCTCTTTCCCCTCTACAAATCAACGTCATCACTATTTATTTGCACAATGTTAATATATTTCTTCAAGCATGTCGAGCATATCAAGTGACGAAGCTCTAGAGATTAAAGGTTATTTTTAGTTATTGATGGGGTTGAGTGGAGCGTTGTTCGTAGGTTGGTCATAGACCAACTTAGGGAAATCTTCCTAATCCACAATGATGTGAAGGAGGAAGTAATCCTTAAGATCATTAGCGAGAACTTTATGTCCCAGGTGCATGTCCACAACTCGAGTTTTCTTTTGTGTTATCTATACAACATTTTGTGCACCCCCAAGAGTTTGAATGGGGGTTACAAGTTGTTGAGAATATGGTTCAGCCATGATATCTATTGTGTGTTATGCCCTGAGAGGCCTTTCTATTCATCTGAGTGTGGGGTTGGTTGGTGATGCAATATGCATTGTATTTTCACTACATAATGAGTGATTTGGTCAAGCATTCACCCTATTGTGTGTTGGGCTGGATCACAACAACATGCAAACCTTTGCCCACTTTGTGGATTTCAATGAGAACCTCTTCTCCCCTACACAGATAGAGTGTATGTAGGAAGTAATCAAGGCCATTAGAGTCATCATCTTTACTCTGTGCCTAAGACCCCTTGTGCTATTGAATCCCTTGTTTTTGTAATGATGTAATGCAAATTTTTTATGACAAATATATAAATGAATATATCTATCTTTTGGCTTTCAAAATGCTTTGTATTATGGGAATATCCTAGAAATCGCATGTTTATCTTTATGTTCACCGCTTAAAAGCTTTTCACTTTATGCTCATAGTGAATGAATTTGGTTCTCATTAATGAAATCTTTATTTCTATAAGTATCTTCTCATTCTACAAGCATTTCATTGTTAATGAAGCAATATTCGCCCTCAAATGCATTGGTTATCTATTTCTGGGTAGGTTCTTAAAATACTTCAAAGTCGGCCTTAGTTATGAAAACCTACTCATATACCGTCTTTCTAAACAAATTTAAAACATCTTAATCTTCTTTAACCTCTTTTTACTTTTACAAACAACACTTAGGGAAATAACTATAGCTTAACTTGAAAACCACGATGAAAATGAAGGAGTTTTGGGAACCCTTTCAGAAACCGACAAAGGTTTCAAAACTTCGTGAAACACCGTCAAGGCTCTTAATTGATTTGATCTCCGCCCATTTGATTCCATTTTTTGATCACATAGTCATTTCAATAACCACTTGACCAACTAACAACTTACCAAAAAGACCAACACAAAGACTTTCAAGATTAAGCTTGTCAGGTGAGAAAGAGGTTTTGAAATTGTGTCAATATTCGATATAGGTTTGCAAACTTGGTTAAAGACCAACAAAAGTGACCCTTTGATTTGGCTAAGTGCTCGATGAGTTTTTTTTTTGTTTTAAAAAAAGGGTGACTAAAATGACAACACTATGCATTTACAATATTTTTATTAATTAAAAAAGATAAGGCTTAATTGAATCTAAAATCTATTTGCATTTTGTAACTCTATAATATGATAAGCCATATAAAATGTAAAAACCACCAAACATAAATACTTGTTAAAGAAAAAATATAACAACTAGTAGAATGTGTAACAAGGTTCAAGCTATGATAGTGATGTGCATTTAAATTTATTTTAAAATTATGCAATAGGCCATGCACCTATAGAAATGTTGAGTTGTATGTGAAAACTTGAATATTAAGAGACATGGGAAAATTTTCAACATAGTAATAGTGTTAGTTATTTGATTTGTTACTAAAAAAAGTCATGTGGTTTTATTTAACCTTTTTTTGTTTTCATCTTTGCACTTATCTATTCACAATTGTCATGGTGAGCCTAAAGTTGAAGCTAGAAGTGAGGATCATCTATAATAGATTTCAAAAGGTCAGTGGTTTGAATGACTAAAAATGTCATTAATGAGGTCACAGGAACAATAATAAAACTCACTGACTTATTCTTAGATGGCTTGGAATGCTAGAAAGGTAGCCTTTATTTTAGTTTCTCTCTTAGTCTTTGCAATACCACCAACATAGGAACCCCTCCCAATTTGCATTGTTGAATTAAAATCTGGCTCTCAAAAATAATTGATGAGAGTAGAAGATTGGCTATCCAAACAATTGCATTGTGATAGGATTAATTGCTATGTTTAGCATGAATATGTGAAATATTATCTATTTTCTACAAATGAGAAGTGGAATAGTGTATCACGTACTATATTTGGATTGAATTAAGCTTCAAGCGAAAGATTTAAAGTTATTTTTCTTAAATATTTGTAGACACAAAAAATGTACCAATCACACCTGATCCTAATTTTACTAACACCAGTTCATCCTAAATCATCTCTTTGCTAATCATTTAATTAAATAATTTCTATTTAATTAAATTCATCACATTTCATCTCTTAATTAAATAAAGCAATTTTATCCGATTAAGTCATCATCTCCTATTAATCAAATAAATCATTTTTATTTAATTAATCCTATAGTCCCTCTTTTAATTAAATAATTCATTTTATTTAATTAATCTCTAAAGTCATTCCATTAAATTAAATAAATTAATCTTTATTTGATTTAATCTAACACCATCTTCTTTAATTAAATAAATCAAAATCTTTATTTAATTAAGTCTAAATCATTTTCCTCTCATTTTGATTTATTTCAATCCAAAAATCTAAATCAAATGGTCAAATCAGCTAATCTCCTTTTAAATTAATCAAATATTGATTAATCCTAATCCTAATCACTCAAATCCTCTAGCTTTTGCCACTTGCTCATGAAAATCATTTTAATTGATTTATTAAATCTCCTTTTTATTAAAAAAGGCATCAAAGTGGGAATATTCTCCAAGTTTGAACTCTCCCTCCCAAAGGATTTGTCCTCTTCAATAAAGCATTAAAGTCTCTTACATGTCCTTTTCTTGAGCCATGTGGTATTAACTTCATCTTTCACCTCATCTTTCAAGCCATCTTTTGAATTTCAAATTTCCCCCTCTTTGCGCATTCTCCAAAATATGCTCCATCTCTCTTCAATGGCATGTTGACAAGTGGCACTTTATCATTGGATCATCTTTAGTCCCACATCCTCCATATCTTTCATTCTTCAGTCCTTATCTCTTATAAATAGAGGTATTCTCTATTTGTTTTGAGGAGCCACAACTAGTGTAAAATCATTATGCTCATTTAGGAGGAGAATTGGAGCCAAAGTTATCATCTTCATATCAAGTTAATCCATTCTTCATCCATTTTTATCATTTCTTAGCTAGGTTATGCAGGATTTTCTCCAAGGAAGCATCAAATCATCATCAATCTTCATCAAAGATCATCAAGCTTGCAAAGGAGTTGGGAAAGGGTCAATTTCCACATCAAATTGGCACCAATTCCCCCATGGGATTGAGTTTTTGCATGCTTAAATAGGATTTCATTTCTTTTCTTGTTTTGTTCTTCATTTTCTTTCCTATTTTGAGCATTGTAGACGAATTCCATGGGGAATCTTAGTTCTAACTTGCATTTGGATCTAATATTGTGTTTGTTTGTTATGTTTGTGCAGGTCTAGGATTGGGGTTCACAATATTATAAACAACACATGGCTAGTTTGAAAAGTTAAATTGTACATGTTTTCATAGTATTAGCTTTAGAACTAAAGACATCTACAATACATAATTCAAAATTCATAACTTTGACTTACTGTGGAATTAGTAAAGATGTTTGTAGTTCATGTTAAACATCCCTCAAATATTCCTTCTTTGAATCAACCTCACAGGTTCTATTATTCTAATAACAAAAGGACCAATACATTTGATACATTCCCTTTAGATTTAGGAGCAACACCACTAACAATGTAGGTATTTCCTTTCCAAAACCGTAAAGGAAAATATACTTTGACAAGCCTAGGTATGGTTGAGATGATTGTAAATGACATTATGGAACAAAATGGAGAGAATTCCTCCAAAGCCAAGTTGCACTTGTGGCGTGCACTATATGTATGGTGTTAGTCTAATCATATCAAATTTCAAACATATTAGGTGTTAGTCTAATCCTATTTAAATGTTGAAAAATGAGGTGTTTTCTTAGCTTAATACTCTGTAAAACTTTAATATTGCTGATCTAAGTAAGTCTTTTCTTTGTTATATATATTCTTTGTGGATGATTATCTTGATTAATCCATTTTACTGTTGTAGAATGTAGAGAGAAGTTGATAGAAGAACTAGACAGGACATTAGAAATATTACACAAGATGTACCATGGAGAAACCCTTTCGGGAAAAAACTCAACTAACAATGTAGGTATTGCCTTTCCAAAACCGTAAAGGCAAATATATTTTGACAAGCCTAGGTATGGTTGAGATGATTGTAAATGACATTATGGAACAAAATGGACAGAATTCCTCCAAAGCCAAGTTGCACTTGTGGCGTGCACTATATGTATGGTGTTAGTCTAATCATATCAAATTTCAAACATATTAGGTGTTAGTCTAATCCTATTTAAATGTTGAAAAATGAGGTGTTTTCTTAGCTTAATACTCTGTAAAACTTTAATATTGTTGATCTAAGTAAGTCTTTTCTTTGTTATATATATTCTTTGTGGATGATTATCTTGATTAATCCATTTTACTATTATAGAATGTAGAGAGAAGTTGATAGAAGAACTAGACAGGACATTAGAAATATTACACAAGATGTATCATGGAGAAACCCTTTCGGGAAAAAAATCCACCAAGAGTATTAAGCTAAAAAAACACCTCATTTTTCAAAATTTGGTATCAGAGCTACTCATGGCATCGTGACTATCATCCTCTCCATGAGTAGCTCTGATACCAAATGTTGAAAAATGAGGTGTTTTCTTAGCTTAATACTCTGTAAAAATTTAATATTGTTGATCTAAGTAAGCTCTTTCTTTGTTACATATATTCTTTGTGGGTGATTATCTTGATTAATTCATTTTACTATTGTAGAATGAAGAGAGAAGTTGATAGAAGAACTAGACAGGATATTAGAAAGATCACACAAGATATATCATGGAGAAACCCTTTTGGGAAAAAACTCCCCCAAGAATTATTCTATTATTCAATCTTTGAATTACAATAGCTCCAATTCTTGCTTGAGAATGCTTCTTCTATCTTCACCAATCTTCTTCACAACCTACAATAACAATTATGAAAACTCTCTTCATCTTGAATGAGATATAGATACAATATGTAACCTTGTAATCTCCAAATGGTGATAATTACAATGCACAAGCCAAAGCCCTTGAAAAGGTATGCCATATTCCTTCAAGTTGAGTTATTCAATGAAGACTAAAGCTTACAACATGTGCTTCATGCATTTGGGTGTCCCAAACTGAAGCTACAACTTCTCCTTCACTTCGGTGATAATTCCAAAGCTCTTCCTCAAAGTTGGCACCCTTAAGTAATCCTACTTAACTGAGCCTTTAGAAATATCTTATCGTGCATGAGAGGTAAATCCAATAAAGCATCTTGGGTTCCCAAGTTGGCTCCAAGTGATTTATAGTTAACTGAAACATTTACTCAACACCATTCATGCAAGAATGGCCATCCCCTATTAACTAGAGGTAGTCCCTATTATCTGTCATACAACTCAAGTTATTAGCCATGCATTCCAAGTTAACTAAATCTAACTACATGTAACTCAAAATAACCAACATGAATGCAACATGCACTTGTGTGCAACTGAAGATAACTGAACCATAACTGAACTAAACTAAACTAAACTAAACTGATTCTGAACTGAACTGAACTGATCTAAACTGAACTGAACTGATCTGAACTGAACTGAACTGAACTGAACTTCAAACATGCAAACATCAAATCCTAACTCCTAGGATCTTTACATGCATTCATAAGTGTTAACTGTTACTCTGTATAGTTAATTGAACACAAGGTGAGTGTCACCTTACCATGCGAGTGTCCCATGTGTCCCTATTATTTAGGAACTCACTATGGATGCCCTCGCATGCTTCTTACATTTATAATTAATTACAAATGTCAATAATCATGATTATTTCATCAAATATTAATCTCATCTTAATCTTAGTGTTGTTGAACACATTCCAAGAATCTAGGAGATACATGAAATAATTAATGTTTAGGATTTGCAATTAAATGGCAACCTATTTCCAACAACAATGTAGGTATTGCCTTTCCAAAACCATAAAGGAAAATATACTTTGACAAGCCTATGTATGGTTGAGATGATTGTAAATGACATTATGGAACAAAATGGAGAGAATTCCTCTAAATCCAAGTTTCACTTGTGGCGTGCACTATATGTATGGTGTTAGTCTAATCATATCAAATTTAAAATTATGAGAGAATTTCTATTGTGTGCTAGCATGAGATGACTCTTCTAGATAATGTTATACTCTTAAACTTGGTCATGGGCTAGAGATGACTTCTAAATGCCCCTATTGCATTTGGTCATGGTTTAGGTTACCAATTGAGCTAGGAAAATTGAATCATCAAACCAATATTATAAAATTTCTAAATCCCAACAACGTAGAGAATTATGAATGCATTTTAAGCACAAAAATGTAGTGACAACAATCACCCATGGAGAGGAAGAAGACAAAAACATGGATGAATGTGAGGAAAATTAAACAACATAAATCCTTGGTGATGTTAGGCTTCAGTTTGACCTTCTATGTGGGTGTTGGTGAAGAAGAGGACACAGAAGATGAAGTGGATGGAGAGGATGACAATGCTCTTCTGAGGGATTTACAAAGAATGGAGAGGGTTCCTCAAAACCCTACTTCTTTTGGTTTGGTTTCTTTTGGAAATTTGGGTGTGGTGATGGTGATGTTGTTGACCTTGTTGCCATCTCTTCTGAGGAAGATATTTGGGCACGAGAACTGGTGCAGTTGAGATTCGAGAGCCTTATCAAGTTGTCACAATTTCATAGCCAACAAAAACTATGACACAACATAGATAGACCAAAAACAACTCTCTTTTTACTTATTTGCAACACATTCCAGTTACATGCAAAGGTACTTAATTATAGAGCAACATTTTTTCTACATCACACTACTCTCTACACTCTGCCCCCTTCTTCTATATACTATATCCCTCCTCCATGTCATAGTATCGTCATGTCATCTAATGGTCACTCAGATTTTCCTGACAATTACATGGTTGTCTGTAATGTCAATTCTTATTTGTTCCCCAATAAGTCATTTTCCAAAAATTCACTGCATGCCCATAAATTTGTTTGACCTAGTCGATTAGCAACAATAATGCAAATCGACGAACGTTATTGTGCCATGTGTCACCACTGGGTTCGTCTGTTCTGCCAACTCACCATCTTCGTGTATCAACTACCATCAAAATGTTGCTAAGACTCTGACTCATCTCCCTCTGAAACTACCATGTCATGTCAATTTCGCCCCATCGAAGAGACTCACCCACATCTCCCACCGATACAAAAAAGTCGCATAGATGAACACTAATGAACACTATAGAAAATCCATTGATCTATTGGGGAGACCCAAGACAATGTCCTGCCAACGAAGCTCACTCCCACAAAAAAAAAGTATATTTCCAAACACACAAGAGGCATTAGGCCATCGTGGATACTTCCCATGGAGTCTCGTCAACCATGAAACATCTCATCGACAAAAAGCTATCGGTAAGACAACGAATATCATCTCGCCGATGAAAGAACCTCACGCTAATGCACTCCATCCCTGCCAATGGCATCAGTATGTCACTGGGATGTGGGGGAACATCCCACCAATATATCAATATTCTTGCTGATAGAACATGCTCAACCCTTATTCGAACAACAAATACAAAATTCATGATGCAAGATTGTTCTTTGCCCTAGATGCTCCTACATCAAACACTTAGGGTAGGACAAATGTTCCATGAGTGGAGACTCAAGAACATTTGGGATAGTCTAGAACCGACAGTCCAAACTGAGCTAGCTCATGCGCCTTAAACCAAGATGCTTCCTCTACTGATTTTCCCTTCCAGCAAACTAGGTACTCTGGAAACTCTTTACCACATGTTTCCTTTGCAACCTTGGAATCAATAATTGCACTTGCTTCTTCAGTTTGCTTCTCTAGTAGCTACTTCACCCAATTTGTATTAACATGTGAATGTGATTGAGTACTTGTCTCTTTGTCAAAATGCTTGTACAAATGATTGGCGTTGAAGATAAGAGATATATCTACATTCTCTAGAAGTTCTACTTCATAAGCATTGGCTAAAACCTTACATAGGATTTGACAAGGACCTATTTTCTTGCATTTTAACTTTTTATAGGTTCCTTGTGGAAACTTCTCCTTTCTTAAATGAACCCAAACTAGTTCTCCAATTTTAAATGCATGTTCTCTTCTGTGACGATCAACAGACTCTTTATACTTAGTTGTACTCTTCTCCATCTTTGCTTTCACTGCTTTATGCAAGTCTCTAATATATTCTACAAAATCCTCCACTACAACACTTGTTTTCACCAGGTCCACACTATCTCTAAGTTCATCTACACCCCTAGGGCTGAAATCATACACCACATTGAATGGAATTTTTCCAATACTCATGTTCACTGAATTATTATAGGCAAACTCTACCTGGGACAGCAACAAATCCAACTACTTTGATTTGTCTCCAATCAAACATCGAAGGAGATTACCTAAACTACTGTTCATGACTTCAGTCTGTCCATCTGTTTGTGGATGGTAGGTTGAACTGAAACCCAAATGTGTGCCTAATTTATTCCATAATTTCTACCAAAAATGACCAACAAACTTTGTATCCTAATCAAATATGATACTCTTAGGGAAACCATGCAACTAAACTATTTCTTTGAAAAACAAATTTGCTATATGGGAGGCATCGCTAGTTTTTTGACATGGAATAAAATGAGCCATTTTTAAAAATCTATCAACAACCAAAAAAACTAAATCATTACCTCATGTAGTTTGAGGCAATCCCAGAACAAAATCCATGCTAATGTGTTCCCATGATCTCTTTAGAATCGGAAATGGTTGATACAATCTAGTACATTTTGTTTCATACCCTTCGCATGTTGACAAATTCTTCATCCTTGTACCGTTTTCTTGACATCCACACTCATTCCTAGCCAATAATAGCTTTTATTTAACAACAGAGTTTTCTTATCTATTCCAAAATGTCCACCCAATCCACTACTATGCTTCTCCCTAATGAGATTCTCCCTCATGGAACCTCTTGGTATGCACAACTTCTTTTCTTTGAACAACAAGTTCTCCTAAATGAAATACTCCAACCATGGAGTCTGATCCAATTTAGTTGGATTCTTGTAGGCTAACTAGGCCTCTCTGAAATCTAGTTTGTACTCATACAACTCATCCAATGAATCAAAACCAACAACATTCACTCTCATCTCGCTCAACAACAAAGTTCTCCTACTTAGTGCATTAGTAACTCTATTGGATTTACCACTTCTATGTTTTAACACAAAAGGATAACTTTGCAATAATTCAACCCACTTCATATGCCTCTAGTTCAATTTACCTTGGCTTTTTATGAATTGTAGGGTATGATGATCTGTATACAACATGAATTCTTTCAGCAATAAATAATGCATCCACTCCTTGAGTGCTTGCACAATCGCATAGAACTCTTGATCATACACCAAATATTTCCTCTTGGCTCCATTCAACTTCTCACTGAAGTACACTATTAGTCTTCCTTCTTGACTGAGAACTCCAATTGTTGTTCCACTTGCATCACAGTCTACTTGGAAAAAATTTCCAAAGTCTGGTAATGCCAACACCGTCTGTTCTGTCACCTTGCTTTTCAATAGCTGAAAACTCTTCTCTGTTGCAGCTAACCATTGGAACTCTTTTCTTGTTCCCTTCATTGTCTCCATGATGGGAGCACATATCCCACTGAAATTCCTTATGAACTTCCTATAGAAGCTCACCAACCCATGAAAACTACGGGCTTCAAAAGTAATCCTTGGTGATGACCACTCAACAATAGCCTTTACTTTTTTAGGATCCATTTTTAATCCTTCCTTAGAAACTGCAAATCCCAAATCCACTAACTCTTTCTTCATGAAAGTACACTTTTTTAGATTCACCATTAACTTCTCTTCTTTTAATCTTTGCAAAAAAAATCTAATATGTTCTAAATGTTCTTCTTTTGTTTTGATGAAAATTAAATTATCATCAAGGTAAACTATAACATACTTACCAAGATAGGGCTTCAACACTCGATTCATCAATCTCATGAATGTACTGGGTGCATTTTTCAATCCAAATGATGTGACCGGCCACTCATACAATCCATCCTTCATCTTAAATTTTGTCTTCCACTCATCCCCTTCACGAATTCTGATTTGATGGTAACCACTCTTTAGATCAATCTTCATGAAATACCTTGCTCTACTCAAATAGTCAATTAAATCATCCATTCTAGGCAATGGGAATCTATTTTTAGTAGTAATCTTATTAATGGCACAGGAATCTATACGCATCCTCCATTCACCTCCCTTCTTAGTTGCTAATATTGTAGGTATAGTGCATGGACTGAGACTCTCCCTAGTCAAACCCTTTTCCAACAACTCTTGGACTTGTCTATTTATTTCTTCATTCTCCTGTGGTGTCATCCTATATGGTGCTTTGTTTGGAAAAATTGCACCTGGAATAAAACCCATATAGTGACTGATTTCTCTCACTGATGGTAATCCATCCAATAACTCCTTCATCATTATGCCAACATACTGATCAACCAATCCTTGAATTTCTATCTGTAGCTTTTCTTCCCTTTCTACTGTCAAGTTTTGAGGTGGTCGTGCTACCAATGCATAGCAAACATCATCCTTCTTTAGATCCTTCAGGAACTACTTTCCTATGACAAAACACTCCTCAGAGGTACCTTCTATGTCTTCATCTTTATCCTTCATAGGATTCAAAGTAAATTCATGACCATCCTTCTTAATGGTATATGTATTATTCTTACCATCATGAACAACTTGTCAATCAAATTGCCATGGTCTTCCCAACAAGATATGGTAAGCATCCATAGGAATTACATCACAAAGTATTTCATCCTTGTATTTACCAATATAAAAATTAACCAAGCATTTTTCTCTTACCACTAGTTGATGCTCTTTCTGCAATCGTGAAACCTTGTAAGGACTGGGATGCTTCATTCTTTTCAGCTCCAATTTCCTCACCATTTCATCAGACACAATATTTTCTGTGCTACCACTATCTATAATTACTTTACAACACTTACCACCTGACTTGCATTTGGTTCTGAACAAATGTTTCTACCTTCTCAGGACTTAACAAAATCTACCTTATCATCAAGGATTCTCCATCCTCTGGATCTTCTCCATGCTTTGAAGTTTCTACTATTTCATCTTCAGTTTGGAGCACATGCACTTTGGCCTCTTTTCCTTTACCTCCACCTTGAACTTGTGGGCATTCAAAAGACTTGTGCCCGATCTCTCCACATTTGTAACATGTAATAGTGAATCCTCTACCTCTTCCTCTTCCTTGAGATGACTCTCCTTTGCCTCCTGTATCTTGAGAGATACCCTCTCCATCATGTTTGGCAGAATATCCTCTTCCACCACTGCTCTATCCTCAGTCGCGATCATTTCTACCTCTACCCCTGTTATTGCTTTGTTGCTTTCTGTTTAATTTCTCCTCGACTTTCAAGGCACATTGATAAGCCTCTTCCATGTTTTGCAACTTGAGAAAACTTATTTCATCTTGAATGGAAACTTGCAACCCATTTAGGTATCTTGCAACTTGCTCAACCTCATCTTCAATGTGATCTACTCAAATACTCAATCGATAGAAATCTTCAGTGTACTCCTTGACACTGGACTCTATCTGCTTCAAGTTCTATAATTTCCTAAAAAAACTTATCTGATAGTCTGCAGGCATGAACTTTTCTTTCAGTTTGTTCACCATGTGGTCCCATGATTTTCTCCTTTCCTCTTCTTTGTCTATCATTTTGCAAATGATCCCACCACAAGGATGCATGCCCTTTCAAATTTTTGTAAGCATATTTCAACTTCTTGTCATCTTCAGTACCTTCAAATTCAAAGTACTCCATCTCAGTAATCCAATCCAAAAATTCATTGGAATTCAAGTTCCCTTTGTAATCAGGAGGTTCAAAATGGGGTTTGGAATTTATTCTGGTTAGGGATTGAATGAACCTCTCTTCTCCTCGATCAAGTTCTAGTTTTTCTCCTCCTCCAACTTCAACCTGTTCTTCTTATTTTTCACTCACATCATTGACATGATGACCTCTTCATTGTGCATTTTTTACATCCTCTAATCTAGTTGCAATCCCTCTCAACATCTCTATCAGGATAGGGTTTGTTTCTCTATGCACCCCTCATCCTCTGCCACATCCTCTTTGTGCCATCTTACCCAAGTCCTCTACAGCTGCAAGTTTCCTTCTCGCTCACTTACCCACAAAAAATTCTCTATAGAACTTCACAATTGCTTTGACACCTTCCTAGGAGCAAACCTTGCTCTGATACCACTTGGTGCAGTCGAGACCGAAGAACCTTATCAAGCTGTCACAATTTTGCAGCAAAATAAAATATGACACAACACAAATAGAATAAAAATAACTCTCTTTTTACTTATTTGCAACACATTTCGGTTACATGCAAAGGTACTCAATTACAAAGCAACATTTTGTCCTACATCACACTACTCTCTACACTCTACCCCCTTCTTCTATATACTATATTCCTCCTCCATGTCATCCAATGGTCACTCAAATTTTCCTAGTAGTTACATGGTTGTTTGTAACATCAATTCTTATTTTTTCCCCAGTAAGTTGTTTTCCAATCATTCATTGCATGCCCATAAATTTGTTTGACCTAGTCGATTAGCAACAACGATACAAATTGACAAACGCTATTGTTCCATTTGTCACCATTAGGTTCATCGATTATGTCAACTCACCATCTCCATGTATCAACCACCATCCAAATGTCGTTAAGACTCCATCTCATCTCCCTCCAAAACTACCATGTCACATCAATTTTCCCCATCGAAGAGACTCGCCCACATCTCCCACCAATACGAAGAAGTCTCGCTGATGAACACTAATGAACACTGTAGGAAATCCATTAGCCTATTGGGGAGACCCAATATAGTGTCCTGCTGAAAAAGCTCACTCCTGCCAACAAACATGTATATCACCACAAACACACAAGAAGTATCGGGCCATCGTGGAGACTTCCCATGGAGTCTCGCTGACCATGAAACATCTCATTGACGAAAAGCTATTGGTAAGACAACAAATATCATCTCACCAATGAAATAACCTCACATTGATTCACTCCATCCCTTCCAATACCATCGGTATGTCGTTGGGATGTGGGGGAACGTCTCGCCGATATATCAATGTTTCACCGATAGAACATGCTTAGCCCTTATTTGAACAACAAATACAAAATTCATGATGCAGGATTGTTATTTTCCCTAGATGCTTCTACATCAAGAACAGGATGAGGAAGATGATTTTTCCTCTAGTTTTGTTGCTTTACCACTGATGAAGGCTCTATCCCTTACAAAGGAAAAAATATATTCTTCTGATGATAGATCTATCTCGAGTAATGCAGAAAATGGTGATTTTTTTGCTTTTTTTTCTAAGGAAGATGCCTAGGCCTATGAAGGAGTTGTTGACAAGGACAAACTTTTTCTTGACATGATTTTTGAGGCTTTTATTAAGGCATAAAGGTGTGAGGTTTTGAAGTCTATGGAGAAACCCCATAATGATGCTCTATTTACAGGTCTCAAAAAGGATTTCTTCTCCCTTCAAATGTTGAGGCCTAGATTGTTTGTATGCCTTTTGTTTCCTCTTCTCCTATTGATGTTCATGTTCCTTCTCCTACTATTTCTACATTGACTCCTAAGGTTTTTGAAAAAAATTGTGTGAGGAAGGATTTTAATGTGAGGGTTTGGAGTATTGGTGTTCCTGTGGTTGTTGTTTCTTCTCCTCTTGTTGTTGTCCCTACTTTAAACCTTAGGGCTATGGAGGAGCTTAGTGCAAAGGTATGTTGTGCGTCTAACCTATAGTTAGGTTATGACTATGATGTGACAAATGGGATTTCCTTAGAGGTTAAGGAGGGTGGATAGTTTCAAATTGATATTTTTGATTCTCTCCTTGCTAATTCATTGACTTGGCTTAAGAGCTCGCTTGTTGGGATATTTTGTGGCAATCATCCCAATATCGATACTATTAGAAGATGGGTTCTTCGAGTTTGGAAAATAAGAGGCCAGGTTGAGGTAACTATTATGTTGGATGGTTTTTTTTCCTTTTCCTTTTTCGTGCTTGGTGGATTGTTCAAGGGTCCTTCTAGATGGCTCTTAGCTTCTCGGCTTGAATAGCCTTTGTCTTAAAAATTGCACTAACTCATTTGACTGCAAAATTCGACGAAAATGTCTGACAAAATATGTATAATTTGATGTATCGTCGGGTGCTTGTAAAATTTGATGTGTAATTTTCAATTTTTTGAAAGTTTATCCCCAACATTAGTCAAAATTTCAATGAACTTGGGGTTCGTCGAAATGTCGACTATTAGTTTCGTCAAAATTTCGACAAACATGAAAAATAGAAAAAAATCAAATTGTGGCCAACATAAAGAAAAGTGAGTTCACTTATTCATTGCGACAATGTTTTACTCTACTTGAGACAATTTGTGGAGAACTAAGGATGATTTTCTTGAGAAAAATCAGAAAAAATTCAAGAAGATATCGCCAGGTTGAGGGTAGTCATTGTCTTTTTGCAGAATTCAGTTGTGAAGTCAGATTTGTAGTTCTAGGTTTGAAAATCATATTTTAAAGCAACATCTCATCATATTTCATTTTTAGAGGTTTAGGGTTTTGAGAATTTCATGTCAGATTTTGTTGTGTGGAATCACCATAAGATCACAACCAAGGAATAGATTCTTGTGGTAATTATGTGATCCATAACTCTATTGGTCATGTGGCACATTGTGCTATAACAAATACATGATGCATTCATGTGTGACCCAAGTTTAATGTGGCTATGTTGTGATAGAAATGGAGGCACTCATATAATGTAGTTAATTCAGGTTGTATAATGTAGGTGTCAATCATCATTGGGTGCATTCAGGTTGTCTCAAGTTTAACATTTTAGGATATAATTATAGCATGATCGAAGAGTGATTACCTCTTGCTGCAATAAAGAGCCTATAACTCTAGTTGATATGTAGAGTGGTTGTGTTATATCAATTATGTAGTGCATTCAAGCACAACCCATGTTTAATGGGCTATTCTAGAGAGTGATCAAGATTTTCTAAACCTTATGAATGTTACTTAAAATTTTATAGCTTAAACTACAAACCAAGTTTGTTACATACTTGAATGCAATCTTGGGTTACCACAAACTATAATAATGTGATATGCTAATAACCATTATGGAAAGTATTAAAGAAAGACCCATGATATATAGGATACATTTCCCTGATTAGGTTTACATACCTTAATGATCAAACAAAAGTTTTCCACACACTCTAGGATACAATCCAAGATCATACCACAACTTTGTCAAGACAACTAATTTTCTGACCCAAGATTTAAGGTTTTTTTTTAATACCAACGAAAGCATTGGTAAGAGCATGATTAGGGTAAAAACTCTAGGCCTCCGTAGAAACATAAACAATAAGTATAGCAGATTAGTGAGGTTGCAATACCAGAAAGATTGAGACATTGTAGGTAATAACAAAATCTTGCAATCTAAAGATTGTAGCCAATAACAAGCACACTATGTAGCTTAGTGACATTTGTAAATGCAATCTACGGTAAGAAGAATGACAGTCACTTGAGATGTGACAGTCAAAAAGAGGTTGAGCAGTGACAAGATAATAAAGCTCAAACCTTGCATAGTAAAGTGAAGATTTTAACAGTGAGTTTCCTTACCCCCTTGCTGACCTTAAGGGTTTTTCAAATGCTTTTGGTAGTGTTAGACAAGGAAAATGCAATCAGGGAATGACTGTCCAAATGAAGTAACAGTGGTAATCATAGGTTCAATGTTTCTTCTTAGCCATTAATGTATAATGGAGGTAGTGGATTGCATGTTTGAGCAGTGTTTTGAGACTCATCAAAGATGGGAGAATAGTGAATAATACCTTGTGGACTGTGAAGTAGTGTCAATAAGGTTGAAGGATCTTAAGAACTACAATACCATGAAACAATGAGTCCCTGTAGTAAGTAGGCAGTATATAGGGCATAGTTTGATTTTATAGAAGGATGCTCATGAAAGGAATCTTCAAGTGATAGTGAGTGAGTTGTTTGAGATTGCAGCTGAGGGTGCAATACCCAGTCTTAAAGGAAGTTAGCAAAGTAGTAAATGTGCAAGAAAATCAAATCGTACACAACAAACAATTCACAATGTTATCTTGCATAATGCCTTGAGTTTGAAGAAAAAAATCTCATTGTATCTTCATGATGAAAGTTGTGACCTTAATGGTCAATCACTGGCAACCATGATTTTAAAACATGTTATTGTGCTTATGGAGGCAACATTTTAAGCAAGGAGTGAGTGGTGGTTTGGAACAATGGCAAGTATGAAAGACTTGCTTTATATGCATATTATGCAGTCTAGCTTAAGACACTATTCTTAGAAGAGATTGAAGGTGGATTATGGAACTCAAGGGTTACCATGAAAAGGATTAAAGAAAAGATTGAGATCTATTTAAAAGCCATAGTCATGAAGATATTAAATATGTCACATGCAAAACCCTAGTAGCTGGAGTAATGAATACAGTTCCAAAGAGGATAGTGTGTTGGGGCAGATTTATGAGATCTCCACATTATCTAATTACAAGGAAATACATCATTTATTTATTTTTTTAATTAAAATAAATCATTCTAAACCCTATATAGGATACATTGATACTTCAAAAGCCTTTGAAGGAATTTGAGATTATGCAAATATATGTCAAATAAATACCTAGATTACAAATAGTAGTGGGAACAATGTAAGATTTGTTGAGCAGAGCAGGGATGAGATAAGCAGCAATGAATCCTATGCCTCCTTTCACGCACATCTCCTCACTGTTTTCTGTCATTCTTTATGGAAACACTTCTCCATTTTGGCGGTCTATGCTTAAAAATATTATTTTTACGAAAGGTTTTAGAGTATGTTTATTAAAATGAAAACTCCATTCTGGTGGACTACGCCTGAAAATAAGATTTTGACAAAAGTTTTAAGGTATGTTCATTAAAGTTTTAGAGTATTTTGGTGGGCTATATTCTTGATTCCTTAAATGATTTATTCAAATGGATTGTGACTAAATAAATGACTAACTATTTAGTCATTTTTATTTGTGTGACTAAATAATTTTAAATCAACGACCAAACTAGTAATTTATTTACTCATTTATAGACGAGTTGCAAAAAATGAGCAGAATTTAGTCATTTTTAGTTGTGACTAAATTTTTTAGTCACCTAGTCATTTATTTGCCAAATTCTACTAGTTGCATCTTTAATTAAAAGGATAAATCCGTATTGACATTAGCAATGATGATTCCAACTTGTTGCTCCTTAGGAATGGGTCACTTGCTTTTACTATCCCACTACCTCCATCATTGTAGGAAGTTTGTGATCAAGTTCAATATTCTGATTTTAGGAGTCTTAATGGTTGGAAATCATAGTAAAATTAGAATTTAATAAGTTTTGGAATTAGCATTTTAAAGTGTTTTTTGGGGTCATTAACTTCAGACTATATTATCTTTTGTAGGGGTGGTTGCATGCCAAATTTTTTTTAGTGTAAAATATTAGAATTATTAGATTTTGTTACATGTCTATTAATAAAAATTATTGGAGTGTGAGTTTGATATTTTTTGAAGATTTAAATAGTTAAGCTTGGTAAAGAAAAATCATGTCAGATAATATTAGTCCAAAACAAAATGAAGAGACACTTGATAGATTGAGGGCTAGATTGAAAAGAAAGGGTGATGGAAAATGTTATTGTCCTTGCAATAATTGCAAGGGCTTAAAGACAAGACGACTTTTAATCACAAAAGTTGAGAAATATTATAGGCAGCATGGTCACGTTGAAGGGGGGCATGATTATTGTCCATTGGTAATTTGTTCATTATATGTGTTTATATTGATTGAATTTGTAAATGTTTATATCATTTTAACATTATATATATATAATCACTTGATCATGATCATGGTTTATTTGTGTCTATCATTATTATAAAGGTGGCGTGCCCTAGGGAAGATGATATGGATTATCACGGCCCAGAGAATGTGGTTTTGCAAGCAGATGAACATGGAGCTGTGAATATCGAAGATGAAGTTAATGATCCTATGGAAGAAGATGATCATGTGCCAGAAAAAATAGTTGAAGATGATAATATGAATACATTGATCCATGACACATTTAGTGGCAGAGCTGATCATGACGATCAAGATGACTTTGATGATGTTCATGATTTACCTGTACTTGAGAAGGCATACGAGCCCCTTTATGAAGGCTCCCAAACAACTCTTCTCTTTGTTGTATTGTTGTTGTTGAACTTGAAGGTTATGAATGGTTTATCAAACATAGCAATCTCACGGATGTTAAGGTATGTCATATATGTCATCTTTTTTCATCTGTTTTAATTGTTGTTAGTTCATCAGTAGTAAATAAATGATGAAAAATGTACCATTAATATTCTTTATATTAACAAATTATTTTTTATTGTAGATTGATTGGTGAATTTTTGTTACCACCATCAAATATTTTACCTCGCTCATACCGAGATTTATCTTCCATTATGAAAGATATCAGAATGGAGTATCAAGCAATAGATGCATGTCCCAATGATCATATTATATATCATAAACAACAGAAATTTGCAACATAATGCCTAGAATGTCATATCAGTAGATATCGAACAGATCAACTAACAAAAAAGGTTCCTCACAAGGTTCTTCGTTATATTCTTATTATTCCACGTATGCAACGATTATTTAGGTGTGAAAGCTTAGTGCAATTTATGGATTACCATGCACGGAATAGAAGTAGAGATGACATTATTTGAATGCCTATAGATGGTTCTGCATTTAGGGACATGGAGGAAAAATTGCCACACTTTAAAAAAGAACCTCATAATCTCAAGTTTTCATTGGGAGTGGACGGTGTCAATCCATTTGGAGAGCTGAGAACTATTTACTCAGTGTGGCCTATTTTTGTTATCAACAATAACATTCCTCCATGGATGTCAATAAAGAGGGAGCACATAATGTTGTCAATGATTGTTCCAGCTTTTTTACATCAATTTTCTTTAACGTAGTAGCATCTCATTTGTCTTATTTGTTGCATAATGACTTATATTTTTTTTCCAATAGTCATGTACATTAATTTATATATATTGCAAGAAATGGTTATAATAATTATGTAATGTTTATGTTCATTCAACTAGGTAAGTACCAAGTTAAAGATATGAATGTATATATTGAGCCTCTTATTGACGAGTTACTAAATTTATGGAATGGTGTCACTATGTATGACGTCTCTAGACCAATAGGACAAAGACAATTTCAATTCCATGCAATGCTTGTATGGACAATTCATGATACCCCAGGGCTAACACATTTTTTTGGTATGTTATAACATTTGTCTGCACTTTAACAATATTTAATTGATGAAGTAGATATCATGCATATTTTTAAAATAATCTATTCATTATATATAATTATAAAATTGACATATTTAATCCAATTATATATGATCTTGCAGGTCTTCAAAGAATGAGAAAATTTGCATGTCCAATTTGTGGTCCCAAGATGAAATCTCATCATTCAACAAGTTTAGGAAAACAGGTGTTTGATGAGTATAGGCACTTCCTCCATAGAAATCATAAGTATCGAACTACTAAAAAACATCTTTTCAATGGGAAAGAGGAGACTACATCAAAACCACGAAAAATGACACCTCGCCTATGGAAGTTGGAATATAATAGAATTAATCGTCAAGGTTATACATCAGATCAAATTGTTTATCTATCATATATGATATGTTTTGAATTTATAGTTTTATATTGTGTTGTGTTTACTCATGTTGTAATTGACAATGATTGTCGTTGTTAATTTATTTAACTTATATGCTTCATGAAGGTCATCAAGGCATTAATGGTCGGCTTCCACAAGGACTAAAAAGTTATCCTAGACAATTTAGTAAGTTGCCCTACTATGAGCAGCTACAAATTGTGCATTTGTTTGATACAATACATATCGGAAAGAATATAACAAAAATGTTATGAAAAATATTGGATGGAAGGCATGACAAAGAAAAAATTGTCAAAATTTGTAGTGACATTTAGGAAGCCAATCATGCAATGAAAAATGTCATTCAATTAAATAGCGATGGAGACCAAATTAATATAAGTGCCCTTCCTTGGTTATTAACAGAGCAACAAAGCAATGCTATAAAAGAAGTCATACGAAAAATTTGATTTCCCATAGGATTTGTTGCGAACATAAACAATATAATAATAAAGAAAGGTGAATTTGGGTAAGGGATGAAAACTCATGATTGGAAATTAAGGTAATTATTCTGGTATATTATGTACACTTGTATAATGCATGTAATTTTCAGTGTATTGTGTTTACTACTTTTAGAAAAATAATGAAAAGATCATTTTATAATTGTTGTAGTACATTCTACCTCTATCTCTCCTAGACAACTTTGACAACAATGCCAAACAAGTTATATATGATCTTGGAAAATACATGAGGTAAGTAGCGATATTTGTTCAATTCATTGTATACATCTTATAATTGTCATTTTTTTTACTTGTTATGTAATATACTGTATATTTTTGTTAAATCTCGTTAATATATTTGCACCTTGAATCACTTGTAGATGGTTGTCATCTAAAGAAATTCATAAAGAAGATATAAATTATTGGAAGAGAAAAATTCCTCGTCTAATGTGTGAAATGCAAAAGCGTCTACCTTCTACATTTTTCAATGCATAAGAACGCTACCTCATACACCAAGTTGAGGAGATTGAATTGTGTGGACCTGTACACACAAGGTCAATGTGGATGGTTGAAAGGCACTTGAAATTTTTGAAGGCTTTGGTTAGACAAAGAGCACATCCTGAGGGTTCTATGGTGGAGGGATATATGGTATACCAGACCATGGTGTACATTAGTGAATATCTTCCTAAGTTTGCAGCAAAGATCCATGTAGATCGCATTTGGGATCCCAAATCCATTAACAAATTCGAAGGGGAGTACCTGATGGGGAAAGGTAGATTGAGGAAAGTGAGAGGTAATTATAAGATGGTCATGGAGATTAATTGGAATACATTTTACATATGGTTTTTATGTATATTGTACTTATTTAATTTTTAATCTTCAATATACATCAATTATAAATTAAGGTCGTATACTGTGGTATTTAACTAATTATACGTCGTTTGTGAATTTCAATTTTTTATACAGTTGGTCAAGAGTGGGATGCACTAAATTTGTATGTCACCAACAATCTTGATTGGATGACGGTATGGATTGAACGATGTCAACAATCTGGTCGCACATTAACATGGGAAGGTGTGGCTTCATTGGTTAAAGAAGCTCATCGTAATGGAGATTCCAATGTTACACAAAGGGAAATTGATTTAGCATATGGTTTGAGAGATAAACAGGTACATATAAATATATTAATCACCCATATTATTTAATTATTTTTAATTATATTGATGTATATATATGTTGAGATTATTTTCTATGCATACATTCAGCCAAGAATAAATATGTTTATCAACTGACGATATTGCAATAATTTTTACATGTTTGACATATTGCAGGTGAATTCCACAAGGCTATGTGGTGCAATGATCATAAATTTTGAATCAAAATGTTGGATGACATGAAGAAAACTTTTGATTCTAGTATAACTGCAGTCTTTCAGGTGACTAATGTTTCATCTAGAAGTGACATACATCCAGAAGTCTTAGAAAATTGATACTATGGGATTTTGGATGATATACTTGAGTGTGACTTTAAGTCCTTTAGATTAATTTTGTTTGTCATCATATGGTACAGTCTATGATTAAATGAAAATGATCCTGAGAGAACTATTATTGAACATGATAATAGATTTACCATGGTTAATACAAGGTTGATCAAGCGAGCTGTAAATGAGCCCTATGTTCTTCCAAGCCAATGTGAGTAGGTATTTTACTCAGAGGTTCCAGGTAAACCGGGTTGGTCATTTGTTGTTAGACATGATCCAAGAGGAAGGTTGGTAAAGTATAATGTGGTGGAAGAAGAAGATACTGAAGAACTAGAAGATGATGTAGATGATGATCAAGATCAATAGTTAGTTGATGATGTCCCTGATGAAGATGTCAAAGAGGAGGAACTAGATCATGATGATGTAGGAGTTAATGTTCATGAAGATGATATCCGTGTGGATGATGGCATTATTGAAACTGATATAGATGATGATGATGATGCTATGACCAATCCTTACAATGTCGAATCTGGATTGGATGATACAAACAAAGAGTTGGATGAAGAATAAGATCAATGACATTGAAATGTATGAGTTATATGATTATATTATCTATTTGATATTAATTTTTTGATAACATTATATTTGACTTGTGGTTACATAATTAATTCATGATATTTTTAATTTTTATGCCATTACATAATTAATTTGATGATGTACTTTTTAATGTTTGAAAGGTCAAAAAATTAAAACATTTCAATAGTGATGTTAACAACCTTGAAATTAGTGTGTTTTATGTTTCATGTGATCATAAAAGATTAAAAAGTCAGTTGTAGAGGTGGTTGTTCAGTGGTTGGCGTGGAAAGGCCTTTAAAAGGTATAAATTGATCATTGTAATGGTTGTTGATGGTTGAGGTTTTAAAATACAAGCTCTTGACATTCGAAAATCTATGTTTTTCTTCAAAAAAATTGTATTTTTCTTGTTATGTAGCACTATACGGTCACATGCAGCCATATTTTGATGTGAAATCAATTCCAAGTCATGAAGATATGTGTTAGCTTTGATTTGAATCTTATTTGAGGGCTTAAGGCATTGATTTGAGTTAAAAAGCTTTATTTCTTTGCATATAGCTCGGTTACCCTATTTTTGAGGATTTTGTAGTCCAAACATGATATAAAGGGGCTCTTACACTTTTTGTGATTATTGTAGCTTGTGTAAGAGGCCCCATGGATACTGATGTAATTTTAGGATGCATGAATAGGGCGTAGGATGAGAAATAAAGAAGGTATAGTTGTTGTCCTCAAGAGTTTTGTGAAGAAAAGCATGTGAAATGAGAGGTTCAAGCCTAGGTTTCAACAAAACATGTATGGAAGATCTGATTTTATGAATTTTTATCAATGTGCAGACCTAATGGGTTGTTTCTGAACACTAAATATAAATGATATACATACACACACACACACACACATATATATATATGTGTGTGTGTGTGTGTGTGTGTATGTATGTATGTATGTATGTATATATGTATGTATATGTATTTTTAAATGTAAATGTAAATGCACTTATTGGATGCTCTCTTAGAACAATAAATGCAACATATCATTAAAGAAATCTATATATGTGTATATAAATGTGTATTTCTAAATGCAAGTGTAAATGCAAAGAGCATATGGTTTTGTAGTGTTATAGATACAACATATCCATAAATTAATGTAATTAAAATTTTAAAGTCTTCAACACATATAATATGAAATCGATCAAACTATTAAAGTACATGAGAAATAAATGAAAACAATAAATGCATATGTATGTGTATTTGTAAATGTAAGTGTAAAATAAATAAGAATAATGAAAATTATAAAATAATACAAGGAAAGGTTTAGAGTTTAGAGTGGGAGAGAGATAGAGGGTAGAGGGTTTAAGGGTTTAGAGTTTAAGGGTTAATGGTTTAGGGTTTAGGGTTAAAGGTAGAGTGTGTTGGTTTATTTTTACACTGTAACCAGGTTGGTCTTCTAATCTACCTATGGGATTTCCAATTCCAATCAAGGGAAGCTTAAAGGACTTGGACCAACTGACGAGGACTTTAAAAATCCTCCTACACTTTGGGCTCTGCAAGACCCAGGAGGGTGATCCCTTAATGTGTTTACAACCTCTGCACAATATCATAAACAACATTAACACATAACAGATAATCCCATTGAATAGCTCAACACAATAGGATAATATCAAATAAAATTGGTTGTTCACCGATAATATCAACTATGTGGAGCATGAGATAACTACAACACAATCCATACTAAAATATAGTCATTAATTTGCAATTTGTAGCAAGCTCTAGGCAAAGACAAACAATTATTGAACTACACAAATAAGTACAACTTAGATCAATGCCATAGATCCATTGCAGGAGTCAAATTCATAAGCATCTAAAGGTTTATGACAGATTTAATACATAACATATAACTTATAAGATCTCTGACAATATTGCATTACAATTTTATCAGTATGCATTCTCACCCAATACTACTTATCAAATCCTTATACAGAACATATTCGTCTATAATCCCATTCAAGCATTTTAATTAATTCCTTGAATTAAAGCTAAAATAAGGATTATACACACCACAACAGTGAGATGAATGAAACAACCCTTAGTCATCTTATTCAAAATTTGGATATGCATGTACAGTGGAGAGACATGAGTTTGAATTTATCATTTCAACTCAAATGCTAGTTCTCTTATACAACATTAAATCCCCATGAATTCAAAACTGATTACAGAATAACTCAGAACCTAAATTGCATTTCTCTCTAAAACCATCAAACTTTACAATTTGCTATGCAACTTTACCTAGAATCGACCAAATTATCTAATTTTCTAACCCATACTTCTGGCCTTGAAATCCTTCTTATAGAAAATGAAGGAGAAAATAAGCATCGGGCCAGAAAGTACACATGTCACTAGCCAAATGAAGCATCTGGTGATATTCCAAAAATTGTTACAACAACCATCACTCTGGAGAATATTCCTGTTCATCATGACAGCTGAGGAAAATTGAGGCAACAAAAAAAAACCACAAGAAACCCACGCTGAGACCACCATCAAAGCAAAACCGAAGGCCGTTGTAACCGCAACATCTGATTTACCACCCGTTAGTAATTCATTATTTTATTCCTCCTTAGTCAAATATTTATCTACCCATCAAAGCAAAAACCGAAGGCCATTATAACCGCAACATCTGATTTACCACCATCAAAGCAAAACCGAAGGCCGTTGTAACCGCAACATCTGATTTACCACCCATTAGTAATTCATTCTTTTATTCCTCCTCAGTCAAATATTTATCTACCCACCTCTGATATTCTTCATCAATCGGCCAATCAAAATTAATTACCTCATTCACCTTGGCATTATAAGGTGTGTATTTTGTTGCTACCTGATTTGCATCTCTTTCAAAAGATTCCAAAAATGAGCTAGTAGTAATGATTTTATCCATACAACTCACCAACAAGTCATAATCTGAGTCATCACAAATTAATTTAATTTGATCATTGATGAGCTCACCTGCCTAACCCTGCCACTGCTGGAATGACCTGATTTTCCCCTGCTCATCAATTATATTAGGTAACAATGTGTTACCCCAATCATTGAAATTCTTCACCAACTCCCTAATCTTCCTACTCAAGTCATCCGATAAGGTCTAAAAACCTTGCAATGATTTTACTAACACATGAGTAGGCTTTAATGATTGGGGCCTATTGTTTGTATCAAACCTTGAGGCCTTATACATGACATCCAGATCACTGTCCCTAGGGATCCAATTTTCAATCAATGGCATCACTACCTCCTAATCCCTATCAATATTCTTTATTGCATCTAATAGAAAATAATATAAAGAATGTATAGATAGCAATTTATTATCAACATTTTCATTCAAATGCCTTAAAACAGTAGTAACAATCTATTTTTTTTTTGAAAGAGATCTCTCCTCACTTACCCTCAAAGATGTATGTAACTCATCAATTCTTTGCAAGAGCTGCTTCTTTGTAAGATCAACAAAGCACTCTATTTCTTCATCAATTTCCTCTAAAGAAGGGGTGAAGGTAGGATTTTGACTGGGAGACCCTGGTGTGGAAACAATTGGAGAAGCAAGAGGCACTGACCCTATTGTGGAAGGTAATGTATTGGTCCTTGGAGCACTTGATGTTTCCCCAATCTATCTATACCTGAACCTTTCCATCTCAGTTTGCAACTCAACATTCATTTTTTGCATCTTGTTGTATTTTTCAATCAAAAAGTTATACTTCTCCATTGGGCTTTTCTTTTCAGCCTCCTCCCTTTCAGTAGTCTTTTGGGACAATTTGGCCACATTCACAGTTAAACTAGTGGCCTCGGTGGTTGAGGTCTCTGAAGCTCTCTTTGTTATTAATCCCCCTATAAAATTTGGATTAATGTCTGTAATATTTGGCTTTCTCCCTTGTGGGGCCAATGCCCAAATTTCCAAGGTTTCATACTCTTCACTAAAATCAGAATCTTGAAGTGTTGCCTTGAATTCTTCTTCAGATTCTTGCAAGGGATGCTTGGACTTCATAATAGCATTAAAGGCCACTACATCTGCAATGTCTCATTCAGGAAGAATCAATACACCAGCCTGACTCACCAATTTTTTTCCTTCCTCAGGAGTGATGTTCTTAAATTCTTCCATTAATTCAGCTTTCACTTCCTCATCATTCTCCTGGTCTGACCTGTCAGGTCTTAGTTCTCTTCTCTCCTTACATTTATTTTGATATTCTTCAAACTTCATCCTCCATAACAATTACAAGAATACAAGAGTCTTTACAAATGCATTGTCATCTAGAAACTCCTTACATGCTTCCATTATTGCATCTTGTACACTTTTTCCTTTCATATCTAAATCAGATAAAACCAATTCAGCTGGCCTAGGAGGGAAAGGCATACCAACTTGCATGTCCTAATCAGTAACAATAATTTCATCCATCAAACTCTCCTATGGTTGATCAGTTCATTGCCTTTTAGGGCTTGGCTCATATGGTGGTGATGGGGGACTATCTTCTGGTGATGACTCTAAATCAATGATCTTAATTGCCCCAGGAACTTTGAATTTTGGACCTTGTTGTGAAGGAAACTTCATAATTTGCTTCCCATTTCTGTCCACTTCTTCCTCATCACTGCTGCTATCCTTTTTTCTGCTGTAAATGGGCCACTTTTTTGTAGGCTGATATGTTGGCCTTCTTTCAAATGGTCTGGCACCTTGTTCTTGTACACCCAGACTCTGCTCTAAGTTTACTTTTTTGGTTCTCAAAGTTCCCATAATCTCTTTGAAGTTCTCCATCAGAAAATCAATTTTCTTATGGTGGGGACTGAACTCCAACAATGGATCATATTTTGGATCTATTTTGTGCACAATATTTAATAGCTTATCATAAGCTATCCATTTCTCCTTGTTCAACTCTTTCTTATTTAGGTCGAACTCATTTTTGATCAGGTCCTCAGGAAATTTGAACTCATGCACAAACTTGCCAGCCTTTATTCTTTGTCTAAAAAGGGTAAATAAACCCTCGGGATCATGCTGCTACTTTGGACCACATCTCAAATGATAATCCTCAAAGAATTTCTCAAAGTGCACCTAGCCTCCTTTTGAAAAGGCAAAATCAGATACCCCTTAATAATCAAGGAAAACTGTTCTCTTACCCCTCCCTGTGAGGTTGTCCTTATGGATGCAACCTATCTGCCACATAACTTTTGCAAACCCCACTCTTTGTGGCACATTGTATGGCAGTATATGAGGGGCTCCTTGAAAACCATATACCCTCAAAACAGTGCTGACTGGGTATGGGATAATGTCACCCCAGTTATAGTTGACTTTTAATTCTGGCTTCCTCCCCTTTGGCCTGAGGAAATCATGTAATTCCTCAGGGATCCTAGGTACATTCACCATCAATCTAGCCCTCAATCTATAAGCAAAAAAATTATCAAATTGCACATAACTAGTGCTTTCCTTATTACAAGATAAATCTGCAGCCCATATCTATATTGGAAATCTTTCTCCATCAACTGATTGCCTTAATTTTATCTTCTCAAAGAAGAAGGAAACATTCTTGAATAAAAACATATGCATTAGCATAGAATACCAAAAGAATTGAGTGTCAGTATCATTTTTTTGCAGCTTTGACAGCCCCTCATGTATCCTCTCAGCCAAGAAAGAAATAAATTCATATGTGATAGAGAAGTTAGGGTGTTGTATTTGCACCCCCATGAACATGTATGCAATGGGCATCACCGCACCAGGACTAAAACCCAAAATCTGACACAATAAATAAAAAGTGGCCAGGAAATTATTTGCAAAACAATTTAATCTGAAAGGCTCCTGGTCACTTGGGCTGATATGAAATCTTGAACCTCCTTCCCTAGCCAGAGGAAGTGGAAGCAATGTAGCTCTAAAAAGAGACTTCAACTTTGCCTATTCCTGCTTCATTTCCTTAAGGTTGATAGGCACCAAGTCCTCACTCAATTCACTCAAGTCAAAAATTTGTTGAATATCATCTCTGTTAAAGCTTAACAAAACATTTCCATCATTATTCCTAATTACCCATGTGACAGGGTCATATCTTGCAGCTACTGCCCGAAGCAGGTCTACATCAAGGAAAAAATTTGATACCACTAGCTTCCCCATATCATACATCCATCCATTTGAAAAAGGGTGAGGCAAATTCCTCTGTCCATACCACAATCTGAACATTTCCAAACCCATGAGAGGAACCCTAGCATCGGCTATGTTGAAACAATTGTATACTAACCCCTCCCCCAGGATTTTCCCTCGCATTAGAACCAATCCCTTCTTTCTATCATTCATTGATAAGGGAAATTGATCTAGGAAATCATCATACAGGTTTCTTTTTAAATAGTCAATCTAGCCAGAATGTTGCTTGGGTGGTGCCATCTCGGACAAACTAGGGCTTCTTATAACTTCACACTTCAAATAGCTAGGACTAACCAGAGATATGAAATTACAGAACAAAATATTGTAATTTCTCACAATTTAAATAAACTATAGACCTAAAACATTTATCAACAAGCCTTATGATAAGTACATCAAATCTTTTCCTTAATTCAAGCACAAAGTGGCTGGGAAACATAGAAATTAACTCACGGCTCTTTTCGCAGAAATCCCAAATTCTGGCTGTCAGGGTTCACAACCTTGCTCTCGACTCTGAAACTACTTCACAAAATACCTAAATGCTTTGTGACACACATAAAGTAGAAGAATTGATTTTATTTTGATCAAATTGTGTCAGTAAATGTCTCATCTACCATTAAATCTCACTCGCGCGCTGCACAAATGGCTCCAACCATATTTGATGCAGATTTAAATTTAAGCCGTCGATCCTTCATTTTGATCAAATCATCAATGGCTACCTTCAAAATAGGTTGACACAATCACCAACATGACCATAAGGGGCCCACCATACCATACACTACGAAGGAAGTCCACGTGGTGGTTGCCCGCGATATCGCAATCGGTAAAAATCCTACAACTTTGGATCACGCAATGGCGGCCAACCATAGATCTTGAGCATCAATGATCTCATTCCTTCAACATAGTCATCGGCCCTATCAGTAACCCTCGAGCATCTTTTCCATCAATATTATAACACATCCATCGATTTGAATCACATGCATCTTAAGAGCACTTTAGTAACTTGCCTTTTAATGTATTTAAAGTCAGATTAATGTTCCACAGTATTTCCTTTATTATTTCGGCTTCATCAGATGAGACACGTGGTGACCGCCCATGATATCACGATCAACAAAAGTACTGTGGTGGGGCCATCACGAGATGGTGGGGAATGGATGAGATCAAATGGTAGTTGATCAGTGTTCGCGCAATTTCATCCCCTAGAAGGACACGTGGCGCCCGCAAACGATATCGCAATCGGTAAAAATCCTGCAGCTTCCGATCACACGATGTTGGGCAACCGTTGATATCCGAAGGCAATTTGATCAATGGTAGCAAAAATTTGATCCCTTCTACAAAATAAAACATTCATTAAAAAGGATGAGGGGACATCACTAGGCCAACGGTAAACAACGACATAAATTATTTTTTAAAAGATGAAACACGGGGCCAACCAAGACTTAGAAAATAAAACCCTGCTGAGGAAATAAAGTATTAAAATCAAAGGGACTCAGCCTAGACGAACTGATATGACATAAGTTATTTTAAAATGCCATCAAAAGTAACAGTGAAATAGAACCCAGCCAAAGCGTGAAATAAACATTAGGGTTTTACATGAAGACAAAGCTAAAACCCCAACCCTTAGAAAACTCGAACACCATGAAAGACCAGAGACATAAGGCAAGGCATGAGTGAAAAACAAGGAGCAAAATATTGAAGTTCCATCAGTGGCTCCAATTGGGGACGTTCATTCCACTAGAATGAAGCGAGAATCCAGAATCTCAGGTAGAGCAGACCAAGATGCAAAGATGACCAAAAAGGGACTGTTCGGACAAAACAACCCCAACCATGTACAAAATATATACAAAATATACAAACCTAAACTACTGTTCATGGAAAAGAATACTTCAAGTGAAGTATAAATTCAAGAATTTTCCATGAACTAGCAGTTCCAGAAGATCTCTTGTCATATCTTGGAGGAAGTACGAATCTTCACCCCACTTACCATTAATCAAAAATGGACCCAACCAGATTGCATCAAATTTCCCATGTTTCCCTTTATCTTCCAGTCTGGCATTCCACATTAAAACCAAATCTCCATCTTTGAAACTCCTTGTAGTTGCCCTCTTGTCATATAGATTATTTACTTGCAACTACAAATTTGCATTTCTCTTTTGGGCTTCCCTCCTGGTTTCATCTAATTCTATAAGAGCTTCCACTTTCAATTGCATCTCATGAGACCATTGTAGCATGCATTTTTGGTTGTCCTTATCAATGAAAATGACCTTTACCTATTGCATTTACTTTCATCAATACACCCATGATTGAATAATATCAATCCCCTTTGCCTCTTGTAGCTCTTGCAAAGGTGTTGTCCTTGTACTTGTATCATGACCTCGATTCAACCATTGATCTTCTTTTGTTATGTGTAATAAATACACATAGTCTCCTCATTTTATCTTTATTGGACAGCCACCTGTCACATATGTGGGTGACCTAACAACTCACCTTCCTATGTGATGTGTGACTCATCCAATAGGGTTATGGTGAGAGGGGATTGAAACAACTTGAAATGCTTCCTCATTGTTTAAAAGATGCATAATTGAACTTGATGCATCTATGAAGTCACTTCCTTTATAAACAAATCATGGATCTTCTTAAGAAGATTGAAGGACATATCAACACAATATGTTGCATCTTTTGACTATGTCTTTTCTTTTCTTTTTCTTATGTTACTAGTCTTTTATGGTATTGGTAAAATCTAGGTTGGGTTTTGTCTTTGACCTAATCCTCTATCTCTCTCCCCTCTACCCATAACCTTAAACCCTAAACCCTTAACCCTTAAACTCCAAACCCTTAAACCCTCTACCCTCTACCCTCTCTCTCTCTCTCTTTCTCTCTCTCTCAAATCTCTCCCTCCTACCCTCTCCCTCTCTTAGGTCTTTATCTATCTCTCACTCACTCCCTCTATGTGTCTCCCCTCTACCCTTAAACCCTCAACCCTAAACCCTTAACTGTAAACCTTAAACCCTTAACCCTTAAACTCTAAACCCTTAATGTTAGAAACCCATGATCAAATTTGCAAACCAGAAAAGCCTTCCACATAAGAGAAAAACAAAAGTAGAGATTTGCAAGAAGATGCAAATATTATTATTTGAGAATTCAATTAATTACAAGATATGATTTGCTTTATAAAAGCAAAGATGCCTAAACCTAATCTTATCTTGAGCAACAAGATAGCTCAATAAGATAAAGATGAAAGCCTAAAACTTAGGAATTAAATAAATCCTAAGTAAACTTATGCAAAGTGTAATTAAATATTAATTACACCAACACCCCCCCATAAGGCAACTTAAGGAGAAGCAAAATAGAGCATGCACCTAAAACTAAGATGAATGCAAGAAAGCATGAATGGGTCCCAACAACAAGGCCTGATCAGGTACCCAAGTACAAATGCAATAATGAAGTAGAGAAGGAAAACCCAGTGGAACAAAACCCCCCTACAATGAGATGACTGCTGCAAAGAAGCACTGGAAGAACACTGTGGAGTAACACTAGAATCGCAATCTGACAAGCAAGGAAAGATACCTCTGTCTACAACTGAAACCAAAACCAGAATCATGATAATGTGACAGCAGACCTAATGCCACATAACACTTGAAAACTCACAAACTGGAACAACCCTAGAATCTGTGAAGCAACAGGAGATGAGATGATGACAGAATCTGGAAACCGTGTATCTCGATGCCGATGCCAAACTGAGACTAAAAATCTTCCATGAGAAAGAGTACCAAAGATAGACTCTAGAACAATAACCACAAAAACATGGCCCTCAAACTGAGAAGAATCTGAACCAATGAGGATTAAGAAACGTAATCTCCCAACTAAAGTGTGAATCGATGTGAATCAACAATGTGTCTAGCTAAGCAAAGATATGGCCAAAAGAAACTAAGAGACCAGATAAACTCATGTGATTTTCCATCAAAACATGATGAAAAATGAGATCAAAGTGAAAAACAACACTCTAATCAGATTATTATGCAAGAAACCCCCCTGAATGGAACTTTATCATAGTTCATTTATTACAATAACCCGATGATTGTAAAAGGAGAGAATACTGAAAATTAATAAATATAAAAATAAAATAGACCTTATATCTGTGTAGAGGACTGAATCATCTTTCCAATGCCGCAAGAATGACGAAAAACGGAGCACCGAGTCAAAAGATATGCCCTCTGGAGTGAAAAACAGAAGATCTGAGTTCAAAGAACTGCAAAATAAATCTGAAGCATAATCTGATAAAAAAACTAGCACCACTGGATTGGCGCCAGAATCAGCTTTCCAACGATATCTTGTTTGTGAAAAATGGAGATCGTATGCAAAAGATACACCCGATTTGGTGAAAACAGCTCCAGAATGCCCAATAAGGGCTACAGGGCGCCCAAGGGGCTAAAAAAAATTAGCCCCTGGTCCCATTCAGGACCAGGGGGCCGGCGGCTGGGGGCTGGGGTGGAGCCCCAGGTTGCCCATAAGACTGTCGATGTATACATAGGGGGCTGGACGGTCGGGCAGGGGCTGGGCGCATAGCGCCCAGTCCCCCATGTGACCCCGGCCTCCGTGTTGGGTGCCCGCGGGGGCTGAGCGGCCCGGCGGCGCTTGGGCGGAGGGCACCGGCGGCGGTGACGGGCCAGTGGCCGCCCGGTGGCTGCTAGGTGGCAGGCTTCATTCTAACTAGAGGTGCAACATAGTTTTCAAAAAACATGTGTTTTTTAGTTTTTTTCAATTTTTGAACCTCGGGGTGCGTGCTGGGGAGGCCATACGGCCCCCTAGGCAAAAAAAAATTCTTTCCAAACCAACTTCTCAGAAATCAATAAAATGAAGAGCAATATTAGGGTTTTTGGCCGCTGCAAACGCAATGGTGACCTCTGTTTCTACTCAAACTGCTCCGAAAATTCGGCTACCCCCAGATCTTGCAAAAAAACTCCCAGATTGAAACCCTCACAGATCTGGCAAATGATGGCCAAAATTTGTAAAATAAAAGTCAATCCTGACTTTTTCCAGTGCTCTAAATCCAATGGTGAAGCCCGATCTGATCCAAAACACCACATAGATGAACTCAAGGCATGATACCCTTGAGGAATCCCAAACGAACCCTGCAATGATTTTCTCAAAAATCTGAGAAGGGGTTGCAAATCAAGGCTCTGATACCATGTTAGAAACCCATGATCAGATTTGCAAACCAGAAAATCCTTCCACAGAAGAGAAAAACAAAAAAGAAAGAGATTTGCAAGAAGATGTGCAAATATTATTATTCGAGAATTCAATTAATTACAAGATATGATTTGCTTTATAAAAGCAAAGATGCCTAAACCTAATCTTATCTTGAGCAACAAGATAGCTCGATAAGATAAAGATGAAATCCTAAAAATTAGGAATTAAATAAATCCTAAGTAAACTTATGCAAAGTGTAATTAAATATTAATTACACCAACACTTAAACCCTCTACCCTCTACGTTTAACCATCTACCCCATATCTCTCTCCCACTCCCTCTCTCTTTCCCTCTCTCTCTCAAGTCTCACCCTCCTACCCATTCTTCCTCTCTCTCTCTCTCACTCACTCTTATCTCCCTCCCCTCTACCCTTAACCCTCTACCTTCTACCCTCTACCCTTAACCCTCTACTCTCTATCTCTCTC
>VDFB02271358.1:669658561-669798184 GCA_007258455.2 Sequoia sempervirens
ATGTGGCCATGATTGTTTTGTCTTCTTCATCATGGAATCTTCTCAAAAAATCATTCATATCTACATGCCAAAAATCAATGTCTCCAATGTCTATGTAAGGAGAGAACATCTTGGGCGGGGGCCCTAGCTCGGTTGGCTAAGTCTTTCTTGTTGCAGGAGGCTGGTCATGAGTTCTAGTCTCCCCTGTCTTGTGGTATCGGAGGACGTGTCATTCCAGCGCCCCCAGTCATGTTAAAAAGTTTACCAGGCGTGCTATAGTTTATAGGGGGTCGTGCTATACAAACCCGATTTCTACAGCCTAAAAAAATAAAAAAATAAAATAAAAAATAAAAAATAAAATAAAAAAGAAAAAAAAGGAGAGAACATCTTGGAAGGTGGGTGATATCCCTTGTACTGATACTTCATATTTGATCCTTCTCCTTGCATATTTACTACATAGTCAAACCATCATCCATTAGAGGATAAAATTCTAGAAAAACAACTTCACACTTACAAGTAGATAAACTTGAGAAAATATCCCTATTGAGTCTTGAATGTAAGTTATTTCCATGTCCATTGCAAAGAAGAAGCCTTATATTCATAGCCAAAATTTTTTATTGAGAATCGAGCTTCAAGAATACTACAAATCATTTTCCAAAAGGCATGTTAATATGAGAGAAATCAACTCAAGCACAATACTTGGAAGATGTGTCAAAATTGACATAAAGCATCAATTGTCAGGGTTCAAGGATATTCCATATATTTTTTCCAAGAAAATCATTAGAATTAAAATAAACACCTGAAGACTGACATACAAAAGTTATCAAAAGAGAATAATAGATGTTTGTTAGGAATCAAAATACAGGAAGAACCTTTATTTACTTCCTTGAAAGTCAGTAATGTTTAAGGAGGATTTTTTATTACAAAATACCAAAAAAATCATTAGAACATCAAAACCATCTAAAATCAAGATCCCTTTTAAGGGTATGTGCAGGATCATCATGGAAAAAACAGGCCCTTGAGTGGCAAAAATTTAGAAAAATTAGAGTTAGGCAACTTCACGTAAAATTTGAATAAGTTATCTATATTATTTCAAAAATATGTAAGAATATAATTTGTAAAAAATTCAATTTAGTTTCTAAACTACTAGGTTTAATTATAAAAAAAAAATCTTATTTGGTGAAAATTTGAAATTTCAATGCAGTAGTACTTAAATTTTAGGGAAAAAATAAGAAGTAGGTGTTTGTCTGACCACCCTAACCACAATAAAATGATAATATTTTTTTATAATATTTTAGATATAAGTAGAGGAATCATGTGTCAATGTGATGCATATTTTTTTGTAATTTTTTCCAATTAAATAATTAATTATGAAATTTTTATTACAACTTTAAAAAAATATTAAAACCTGTATGCTTGACCACCTTAACTTGGTCAAAAATTCATGAAATTCAATTTTTTTTTAATCCTATAGTATGCAAAGCATAGAATGTGACACATGTTTCAGATTCAAAAAAATTGATACCGTTTGAAAAATCTCGATGTTTTTTAATCAGCTTATCAATCAGGACTTTAGTTGTAATTCAAATAGTTCAAATGAATAATAATTATTTATTAAATTCAAAGTAAAGCATAATTTATATTGGTGGAAAGCTAAGAATCTCATTTAAAAACCCTTTTTTTTCATCGATTTTGGGTAAAAGAAAGGTTGTCAACCACATACCCTACACATACCCATCATATCACTACTTTTTGGCCCATTATGATCCTACACATACCCTTAATAATTTAAAAAAAAAAAAAATCTTGAATTTTGAAATATTTTACAAATTTCAAACAAAGTGTTAATTATTTGGAATCAAAAGTGTCATATAACCTTTATGCTAAACAATATAACCAAGAATGAGTATTCTCGATGATCAAAACCTACAATAATTAAATGCTTTTAACTTTTGACTTTGGAAATTGGGAATCGAGAATCGAAATGGAATCTTATATTTTAAGAAGTATTTTGTTAATGGTTAAAGAGGATACCTAGCATCCAATGACCAAAAGACTCCATGATTTTAGGATCCTGACTTCGAGAGTCATGAGTCTTAAAATTTTAGAAGAATTTCAATAAGCATTAAGGAAAATATTCGACATTAGATGACTGAAAGACTTAGTGAAATTTCAAATGGTAAAGTGTTATGCCATTGGGAATTAGGGATTTCAGCCCATTAAAGCACCATTAATCCACCTGAGGTAATTAAATTCTCTACAAAATGGAACCTAAAACAATAAGACATCATCCCCATCAAACATTGGTAGTAAGATTTCCTATGCAAAACATACTGAAGAAGAAACCCCTAATGGCCAAAATGCCAAGCCAAATGCCAACCAAATGGAAAAAGTTAGGGATAAAGCCCATCGTAGATGGCATGCCATCATAAGAAACCTTGAAACCTTGAAAAAATGAAAAAAAAAGGTAAGGATAAGGGAAATGACCTAAACCAAAACAAAACAAGGCAAGAGAAGAAAAGAACAAAAGGGAAAAAAGGACCCCCTCATTTTGCATAAATAAAATGGGGTGCGAGTGGAAGGCACAAAAATGCTAATACTTCCTTAGTTTCACTTTTGAGTGAGCTAAGTATCTAGTATTTATTCCTATTTAATAGGTAGATGCAACAGTTGGAAACCCATGCATTTCGATGAGATGGAATATTTACCATATAGACACTCTTGCATTCCTATTTTCTTGAGGTGACCTTCCATCCTCAATTAATCAATGTTCTTTAAACTATTGACACCTATATTTTTTACAAACAATTTACTATTGTATTATTTGAGTAGTGTCATTGGGGCCACTCTTGTAGATTCATGTACCATCTACATCTTTGATTGTTAGACATATTTTTCTTTATTTCACACTTGATCATTGTTTGAGTAGTGTCGGTGGGGGGAACTCTTGCATATTATTGTCTTCTTGATCCTAATCATAATCCTATTTTTAGAGGTTCTTTAGTTTCAAAACTATACCAACCATATTTTGATAGTTTTCTACAACTTCATGCTTTAGTGGTGTTCTTCATGTTCCCATTCTTTTCGGGACATTGTTTTGGAGGATTTTTAGTCCTTCATCTTGTATTCCTCTTTTGGAGAGGATTTTTCTTCCACATGGTTGTTCTACTTTACTCTATTTGTGAGAGATAATTTATAAATGGGTACATAAGATGGCCTAGTAGCTGAGACCCATAATCCATGTATCTTTTGCATCTTTCATTGGTTTGTTCCTCTCTAAGTTCCATTTAAGGGGGATGTTGGTGTGAATAAGGTGTTTTATGTATCTAGTTCACCTAGTCTATCCTATTCACATGTTTTTTTTATAGGTAAGATAGATTTTGTATTGATATTTCAAAAAAGAGTTACATTTCATGCCCAAGGACTATGGGGCAGAAGATGACCAACAACACTATATACCAGAACTACTTGAGCCCCCAAAATTGACCACATTGGGTCAAATTCTACAACCCCTAAACAAAATTTGCTATAACATACCAGTGAGCACCTACTACCAACTATACCATTCAATACAAAAGGGATCTAGACAAAAAACTTAGAAAGCATTGACTAAAATTATATATGTAGAAACCATACTATCCCCATTACCTATTACCAGACAATGGAAAATAAACCACCATTACATATTACCAAAAAATGTTTTGGGTGAAGACCTTGAAGTCATATTTCCATGAGGTGATTTGGATTGCAACAAGATGATATTTATTGTTGGAAATATGTGCCTCAATCAACATAGGCTAAAACCTCTGGAAAAGAAAAGTCAGTATGACCTTCATTGTGTCTGGCCGACTAGCAAATGTGAATCCTTTTGAAATGGTCTAGTCGCTATGACTTTGTTGAGGTCTTGTCAACTGGTGTTATCATTGTGACATGTTGATTGCTGTGAGTTTTTATCTCTCACTGCGAGTGGAGATCTCTGGCCGACAAGCGGTTTTGGGGAGAGACTTGGATGTTTGGTATGTCTCATACCAACAACAAAAGTCTTGCCGACAAGTATTCACTTGGAGTCTTCAGGGCAACACAGAGGTTTCGCTAAGAACTCTTGGCGACAGGCGTTTGTCTCACTGATGTTGTGGGATGTGTTCGATATGACTTCTGACGAATGATAATCTCAAGGTAACATGGAAGCCTCGGTAAGAATTCTTACCGAAGGTTTATTCTCTCACCGACAGTGGAATGTTGCAGTGTAACTTGAAGGCAACGGTATGACCTCTTGGCGAAAGTGGTAAGTCTTACCGACTATTGGACATTTTGGAATACCTTGTGAACATCAGTGTGATGTCTTGGTGAAAGACGATAGTCTCATTGAATGGAATACTCATGTCTATGTGACTTTGGAGCTTTGGTATGATGTCTCACTGATAGCGATAAGTCTTGGCGATAGCGATACAAGTGATGATCATCGATATGAGGTCTTGGCGACATGGTGAAGTCTTAGCGATAGCTCTCTGGACTTGGTGTAACATCTTGCCGATAGTGATGAACTCTTGGTGATATCAAATGCTGACTTCGTGGCATTGGGGAGACACGGTTAGTGTCTCACTGACACGCCAACATAGGGTGAACACCTTTGACCGAGTGAAGACTATCCTACGTGGCTTGTATTCGACCAATCAGAGAAGCCGAATGGGAACCATTGTGGCAGTTCTATGAGGAAGTTTGATAGACATGGATGACATGGATATATATTGAGATTGCAGATGACGTTCGGTTCGGTTGAACAGTGTGTTGAATGGGTCGATGTGTGATAAGTGCGTGTGAATTTAATTCAGAAAGAATTGTAACATTATGTACAAGGTTAATCATTATGAATGCTGCTGTAAACTAACATCAGAAAGATAAGTATGATCTCTGTATGTAATCTCCATTACTGTAATACAAAGTGACTTCTCTTGGTGTGGTGGGTTTTTCTCCTGTAAGGGTTTTCCCACATAAATCTGGTGTTCATATGTGTATGTCTAATTCTCTATTTCTATTATCTATTTCAAGTGCATCTTAATTGGACTATAATTGTAAAATTTAAAAGGTATATCTACATTCTTCCCTGAGGTTTTGACATTAGGAGAATTGCTTAAGCACCTTTGCTTTCCTTACATTTATTTCTTATAAACTCCACCCCAGTGACTGCCAATCTTTGGTGCTCAATTAGTTCCAATCCCTAAAAATTGAGGAGAAATGGGTAATACTTTACCGCTTCTCCTACGACCTCCAAAAGCCTCAATTCATGTGGGCGTGGGATGCCAATGCCCAAGGTGGAAGCCACCAAAGTATCCTCCAATCCAACCAACAAATCCTTTCTAAAGAGTTTCTGCATTAACCTTTTCCTCCTCCTTAGGGACATTAACATCTAGCTTACCCTCTAGAACCTTGGAAGATATATTCATGCCCAACCAATAGCCTTCAACCCCTTCCATGAAGCTCTTCCTAGTGATAAACTTCACTACCACAAATGTGAGGTAATCGGGGTGATGGATGATCCATCTCAACCTAAGCAACATCACAAAGCCAAGAAAATCCATATGTCACTTGCTATTGAGCAAATGAACTAGAGTATCCATGCCATCGGTTTCCAAACCTTTTGCAGGGACTTGTATTATGAACATTACCATTCCAAAATGGTTGAGATTGCTAAATTTAACTTCACATGGCTAGTGAAAACCCCAAAACACTATCAGAAGGCCATTTCACACAATGCACTGATCATATGAAATACATCACTACAGAAATTTCTTTAGAAAACATGACTATTGCCAAGATATGCCATTAGGCTTAAGCATGCAATCCATTTGGTGAAAAGACTACCTACACATCACACATAAATTCATGATGAATGCATGTAGTAGCCTTGTCCATGTGAGTTTGTGTTGAATAAGGAATCCAACTCACTCGCCCCATAACCCAAAGCACCTCAACCATGCCAAGTGTCCTTCCATGTGGCTAGAGAAGGAAGGAAAATGAATTTCATAGTAATAACCACTCCACAACTGCATTTGTGGAGTGGTACCCACCTAACCGCTCACAAATCATTGCTTCATTTTCCATCCAGAGCTTCAAAAGTTTCTTTAATCGATTTCCCATCTACACCTAAGTTATAAAGGAAATACGCATTTTGATTGCCTTCGCGTAAGATATGATTGATAGTGTAATTCTTGAAGCTTTTATGAAGCTTCATAGTGCCTTCTAATAGTGCCCCCAACCTCTAATTTTTCAAATGAATTGAATGAAGAGCATTGACAACTACCATCAAATCCCCTTCAACCAAAATGTTTGATAACTTCAGATCCGCACAAAGATTAATTCCTAGGTGAGTAGTCTATAACTCAACAACATTGTTAGTGTAAAATTAAGTGGTTTTGCTAACTTCCCAACAATTTCCTCCCCCGATTTCTAACAATATATCTGACACCAAAAAATTGGGGGTTTACTATAGAGGCCCCATCAAATTTAATCTTAAACCAGCCTCTCTCAAGGGGTTTCCATCTGACACTTCTGTTCTCCTTGCGTATTAAAAATTCCCTCACCAACGAAAGATCAAACCTTCAATTGATTCTAGTTTTGCCTCATGATTGCATCCCAACTTGAGAAATTGGCCTTTCTCCTACTAGATAGCTCTACTCTTGAGTTCGTCACTTCTACTATGCTGGCTTCCACTTTGTTTAGGAAGGAGGGGAGGGACAACTCAACATTCTAAAAAATGAAATGGTTCCTTTCTTTCCATATCTCCCATAGAAGAAGTGAAGGAAAAGATCACCATAACCCAACATACATGGAGTTTCTACAAAGAATAGGCCACCCCTTAAAAACACTCAGAATATCTCTAGGGAAGGCGGTGCTCAAACGTAGCTTGGAACATAGCCATCTCCAACAACTGACTGTGAAGTGGAAATTTAGAAAGAGGTGATCCCTAGATTCTTCATATGATTTACAAAGCAAGCATCTAGAGGGCCCATAGTATCCCATTTTCTTGAATCTATATGGTGGAGCCCTAAAATTTCATTTCTCCACTGGTTCCATGGTCAAGCCTATCATTTTTTTTTCTTCCCCATTTTCATTATGGTTTAGGTTTTTATTGCTCCATTCATTTATACCCTTAATCCTTTTATTGGATTTTATTTGCTCATTGACTAGCTGTACCAGGTCATCGGTTAATCAAGTGAAATTTTATGACCTTCATTATCATCATTTTAACTCACCCCATTTTTCAAGTCAATCACTATGCCTAGGAGGGCCCTCTTTTAAGAACAAATTTCACCCACGTGCTTTTAAGCACCACTTGAGTTCATCGCTAATTGTTCATCACGCATCACACGTCCTTTTTGAATCACCTATGGCCATCGCACGATGAGCAATGCTTCATCCTTCTTACCTCTCACATTCATTACCCATCGTGTGTTGTGTTTTCACTAACCAACGATGCGGTTAAGCTTTTAACCCATCACTGGCCCCATTTCTATTGTTGGTTGTATGGTGCGGTCTAATGGTAAACTCACGACCGCTGATGGGTGTGTTTCTTCCCATCACATAGGATCATGGCTCATTGGTTGGAGCTGTCTGGAGGAAACTCAACTAGTGATTAATGATGTGTGTATGGATCTCTAGTTGGGATCTTTCTATGGTCCAAATTGATAGTTGACATTTGATCGCTGGTTTTAATGCCATCGCTTGATGGAGTCCCCGAGTACAGTTGGAAGGCACAATGGTCAAAGTGTTTCAAGATGTGGCCAAGATTTTCACACGATCATCAGGATCGATGGCGGACGAGTTGAGGATGATAGAGTAGGGATGTGAACGGGTACATGGCAGCTTTAAAGAATCTCCTCATTGTTTCTAAGTATGATCAATAAAGCAAGTGGTGATTCTTAATGTGCCTTGTTGATCGAGTTTTAAATCTAGGGCAATCGACGGTTGAGATGCGACATGTAGTAATTGATCCTTTTTCTCACGTGAGCCAGCTAGGATGGGCATTAATTATGACCAACCTCAAATTCCTCTATTTAATGAGGATTCTCTATAGATTTTTAAATCATTCTTAAATTACCATGGCACAAAGTTGATTTTTGTGAGTACCAGAGAAGTAATTTTAGAGTTTGGAATGAGGTAGTGCAAAGGTGGCTGCATGGTGTCTCTTAGTGTGAAAGTGCATATGCTTATTGCATTGTTGTTATAGTTCAGTTGTTTTTTGTGTCTGGTATCCATGGGGGTTCTCATTGCTTATACATGGGAATGTTTTGGAATTTTTGGTTTGTATTCTTCTACATAATTGGCTCTGGTTGTTATTGTATCCTGATAAAATGAGTGAGCCGAGTACTCTTGTTACACAAGTTTGTAGGTCTAGAAGATTAAGTATGCAGGAGTTGGTTGCATACGTATCTAAAGCCAAACCTCTCTCAACAGAGGTGCCAATTTTCCCATAAGGAAAAATAAGTGTACGCAAGAGAAGTGATAAGGTTGTTGTTAAGAGCACCTATACCTTGAGGAATAGGATTGTGTCATAGGAACTAGTCAAAGTTGAAGGGAAGGGGCCTATGTTTGCGAAAGAATTAACAAGGCCTAGTGCGAGTCCTAGGGTTTGTTCGAAGAATCCTATTGCTCCTATTTTAATTTCTGATAATTCCTCAAGTGAAGAGGGAGGAGCTAACCTTGACCCTAGCCAATTCCTTGCTTCTCTTGTGCCTTATAGCAGCTCCAACGATGACATTATTCTTGCAACTCCACTCTCTATAAAAAGGCCTAGTGAGGGTGTTTACTCAGTAGCTGAAAAGGCCAAGTAACACCTGTGTCTTCTTTTCATGGTGTTGGTTTTTGGGTGCTGTGGTGATTGGACTTCCATGTGGCTGGTTGGTGGGTTCGTGTTGTTGATAGCTATGATGGTTACTTTGGTATTGGTGAATGTGCCAATTTTGGTGACGCCTTTTGGAAGGTTTGTGTGGCATCTTCGACCAATGGCTTGGTGCTCTTTTTTCCTTTTGCTTTCCCGTGGTGGTGGAATGATTGAAGATATAATGGTCTAGGAATTGACCCTAATGAATTGAAATGAATTTTAAAATTATCATGAAATGTAATTACATTTGAGCTGGATGCTTGTTGCTCACTTGTATTATAAAAGGGATTTCATGGCTCAATGTAGAGGGTTTTGATTGAAATTTTGAGTCCAATATGCTCTAGGTAAAATTTGAAATACAAAAAGTAAACGTGAATGCAAAATTCTTGATAAATTTTCTTGGAATTTGTCTTGGGTGTAGGTCATATATGTAATAGTATTAAATGGTTTTACATAGATTATTGATATGAAATAAATATAAATTCTGAAACATATACTCTCCTCTTGTATACTTTTGCAGATCATAAATAAAATTATCAAAGATCTTTTTGTTTTTCATTAATGGTTCAATTGAATGTATGGCTTTATTTCTTTGCTTTAACTCAAAGGGTTAATTAGAATGCTTGAGAAAAGTCACGGGTCTGTGAGAATTTGTGAGAATTTGATAAGAAGTGATGTTTTGGATAGTGTGAGTTATTGTATTGCAAGGCATTACAAAGATAGTCTATCTATGTCAGAATTAAATAATCAGTGTATTACTAGTTATTTCATATTTGACTCCATTTACTCAATTGATGAGGCACTCGCTTGTTTATCAAGAATTCATGCAATTAAGTGAATAAGTAGTATGCCTAGCCATGGATTCAAAATAAGAACAATACTTATTAAAAAAATTTCAATTCTGAGATGTAAGTTTGAAATGTGTCCACATTCCTAGCAAAGTAGACATTTATTTACTCAAAGACTTGCCAAATCCTTAGTGATTTTTGTGTATTTTCTTCGAATAGGAATGAATCTGTGTTGAAGTGTTCTTGAGAAATTGAAATACCGAATGAACAAAAGAAGGAATACCCTCCTTGGTCCCACAAAGCCTAAAGTGTAGGAGTAGAGACCTCAAAATTATCTATTTGTTGTGTTGGCCACTAACCTTAGGTAATTCTTGAACATAAGGGTTGGCTACCCTTTAGAGAATTCCAAGGCTTAGCTAGAAAAAACACCAACACAAATGGCGACTCTGCTGGGGAAAATTTCCATTCTCCAGTCACAGATTATTGTATTATAGAGTCAAATGATGTGATAAATTTGAACATCCCGTTAAGATATTACAAAATTCTTGAACCTGGTGAAAGTATTCGTAGCAAAAAAGCTTGAAATATTTGAAGGTGACTCGCTATTGGAGAAAACCTAGAACAAAAGTTATTTTGAAGATACTTCATCTCATTTGAAGTATAATCCTCTAAAGAGAGGTGGCGACTCTGACTCAAATAACTTGACAATGAATACAACAAAGCTTTAGACCTACAAATTTCAAGATCAAAGATGGATGGTTGCTCTAAATTCTAGGTATTCTCATGAATCTAAAGAGATATTGTTATATTTGCAGAGAATTTGTGAGAATTCTCAAGATATATGATATAAATACCTCCCAATTTGGTTAAATAGAACTAAGGTAGGGAAAGGAATAGTAATATTTACATAATCTTAAAATGAAATTGAAATAGATGTAGAAGTTTTTCATATTCACAAATTTCACTGGTTCAAAGACATTATGCAAAGCAAAGTTGGGAGACTTACATTGTAAAAGGAACTTGAATTGCTTTTTGATAAGTCTGAAATTTTTTGCAAAAAGTTGTACAATACGTCTTGCCAAGTTGTACACCTCGACGTAGACCTTAATGTAATGACACATGATGAGTGCCCTTTGTCACATCAAAATAATTTCAGTACTAAGAGATACATAGCCATATATTTCAGTAATATTTATGATTTTCCAAATATTGTACTACCTAATCTCAAGAATAAGATACTAAAATTCAATGGAGTAAAGTCTGAATCAACAAGCAAGCATTTGCAGGAGTTTGGGGATATAATGGGGGATTATGAAGTAGATCATGAGGAAGTTGCCATGAAGCAGTTTGTTCAATCTTTGAAGGATGATGCTAGAGATTGGTTCTCATATTTTCCAACACGTTTTATAGCTTCATGGGATCAGTTTAAGGTGGCCTTTATAGAATAGTTTGGTGAGAGGGCAAACCCAAATGTGGTAAGGAAAAACTCCATGAAAGTCCATAAAAAAGAAGATGAGTTGGTTCCTACTTTTAATCTTAGATTTGCAAAGGAAATAAGGTAAATCCCAAAAAATATAATACTAAATGATGTTGAATATTTGGTTGTATATCTTGGTGCATTTGATAGAAAAATGAGTTACTTGTTAAGGGATAAAGAGCCTACAACATTACATCAGGCATATCAAAATGCCATGGACATTGAGAATAATTTGAAATACTCAATGATGAAAAGATATATGGCTGTAAGTGTTGGTCATCTTAAGGAATCTCATGCAAATAGAACTCATGGATTATATAATAGAAATGATTGTCAAGGTGACAATGCTTCTACTACTATGATTTCTCCATTATCAAAGTCTACAGATCACAACGAACTCCAAGTTAAGTGTCAACAAAATTTGAGCAATGCTGATCAAAAGTCTTGTGTTCAAGAATTGTATGAAATGAAGAGACACAAGGGAGAGTTACCACATAAACTATTTTTGAGATTTTTAGATGCTCTGATAAAAGTACCCAACACTTTTAGACCTGGGGATTCAATATGCATCAATTTGTTTTGTGAAATATTTGAATCTAGGCTGAGCACTTTACCCAAGGAATTGAAGTCTCATAGCCTTGATCAAATACCTAATTGGATAAGGATTGTGGAATCAACCCAATGTGATCATTCACAAAATGTGCATTCCCAAAGTAGAGACAACAATTGTTCTTTTGAAAAGAATCAAAGGACAAATCAACATAATATCGAGGAAGAAAAGGATGCATGGGATGATAATAAATTAAACATGTATGAATTATTTTCCAACGATGTCTTAGATGGAAGAGAAGTAGAGGAGATACAAGGTGTTTTTCCATGTCATGTAGTGATCAATGAAAATAGTACGTGCTGTTGATATTTCATCACAAACCAGTGATCATGACCACAAAGGGTTAACCTTAAGTATCCATTGTGAAAATTTTGGATATGGTTTATGTAGTGGTGAGTCTTCTTGTGATGAGGATTATATTGACAACCAACCTGATTATTCTTTTGATGATTATGAATGCTCCTATAAGGATGATCCAGAGGTGATTTCTTCACCTAAAGAATGCAATGATATGAATATTGATGAAGTCACTTGTCCCCAAGTAGATGGTCAAATTTCACTTAATGAATATTTGTAATGTAATTTGGGTTTGTCATTAATGGAGCATGTCAGTTCTGTGAATGATGAATTTGAAGATAAAAATGTATGTGTTCAATGTGCTGATATTGAATATCTCAAGATGATAAATGTGATTTTGACCTTGCTGCCTGTGATTGTTTGTATGAAGTAGATATGGAGGGGTCGGTTCTATATAAAGAAGATAACAAGGTGCTCATGAATGACAAAAAGTTTTCATTATTGAATGACCATAATGCACATAATGACAAGCACATGGATCTTGAATCAACAATATTACCTATTGAAAATATGGAAAAGCTTGCTAATCTATCTGATAATGAATTTCCATAATGTGAGTTGAAGGTGTTAACCATTGATGATGTGAATGAAATTGATATTCTATTTGCATATTATTTTAGTGATTATGATGATTTTGACAATCATGATGATATGGAAGATTCAGATCCTCATGCTAAGAAGGCAAATGTTTTTATGACACCAATGAAAGTATGTGAGAACCCCTTATATGATGGAACTCTACTAGTATGTGAGGTGGTAATTGATGACCCTTATTGGTGTAGAAATAATCCACTCTTTGTTGAAATACTTGATGAGTGTTTGGAAAATCTCATTTGTAAATGTGTGGGGGGTGGTATAGATGGAACATCAAGAAATGGAGATCGACCTGAATTTGCTCTAGAGAAAAGTAACTTTGGTTATGCAGTTATCAAGTCATGTGAAAGATGTGGTTGTACAAGTATTGGAAGGTTGGTTTTTTCATAGCTAGGTGAGAAGATGGCATCTAATGATTATCAAGAGTGTAGTTCAAATGTGGTGATAGTTGAACATGACAATTGTTCACATGATAAAGAATATCTAGACGAAGATCTCATTGACCATGATGAAAATCCTAAATGCAGTGCTAATGAAACAGAGGAATATATTCCCCTCTCTATAGTATATGGTAGTGTGATTGAAATAGTGGATGAATTATTAGCCATACATGATAATATGGATGACATACATAGGGGTGAAAGAGGATGCTCCTCCTTGAATAATCAATTAATGCATCTAGAAGGGTACACTAGTTTTGAGCCAGCATTGTTACATATTGATGAAGAGAAATAATTTGATGAACCCTCATATTATGTTAATGTTGTAGGACTGTTTGATTTATATGGAGAATCTAGAAGTGAAAATAGCATCAAGCATGAGGCAAACCAATACGAATATGCACTAGAGTTCTTTGCAGAAGCTCCATATCTCATGGACCTTATCATAGAACTATTTCCATCTAATGAGATCAACACTTATGCAGACCAAAATGAAGATCCTCCTGAGTTTGTATCTTTTTTCTCTAATACTTTAGGAGATGCTGATCCAAGCATACAACAGAGTGCTTATGAAGGATTTCAATTTGAGGAACAAATTGAATATGATGTCATAATCTATGATTAGGTGGAATATGAAAGTTTTATTTTTTCAACTCATATGGATGATCCTATGGTGTAGTAGGATGGTGGACTGGGCAATCTCACAACAAGATGAATTGATGATGTAAGTTATGGTGATACAGGTTACTTAGAAATGCACAATGCATATGTTGATCCTTTGATATCAGAGTAAAATAAGGTATTTGATAGAGGAAATTTTTTTTTCTAAGATTTGGGAGGTCATTGGGCCTCCAATCTGGAGAATGAAGTCAATGAAAGCGGGTGAGAAGGTTTCTGGGATGGGAAAAGAGGGTTACATCTTATATTCCTATAACCATGCTCATTTTTTCTACTAGTCTATTCAACTAGAGATTATGGATTCTTGCTATGTCTGCAAGAGGCATGCATCCCCATTCGGAGCCACTGGTGGAGCCCTAAAATTTCATTGCTCCACTGGTTCCATGGTCAAGCCTGTGATTTTTTTTTCTTCCCCATTTTCATTAGGGTTTAGGGTTTTACAGCTACATTCATTTATACCCTTAATCCTTTTATTGGCTTGTATTAGCTCATTGACTGGTTGTACTAGGTCATCAGTTAATCAAGTGGCATTTTATGGCCTCCATTATCATAATTTTAACTGGTCTCATTTTTCAAGTCACCTGTTATGCCTAGGTGGGCCCTCTTTTAAGAACAACTTTCACCCACGTGATTTTAAGCACCACTTGAGTTCATCGCTAACAGTTCATTGCCCATCACACATTCTTTTTAAACTACCTATGGCCATCCTGCGATGAGCGATGCTTCATCCTTCTTACCACCCATGTTCATCACCCATTGCATGTTGTGTTTTCACCATTGGAGGGTTATAACAAGTGACCAATGATGTGGTTAAGCTTTTAACCCATCACCATCCCCAGTTCTATTTCCAGTTGTATGGTGCAGTCTAATGGTAAACTCGTGGCCTTCAATGGGTGTGTTTCTTCCCATCGCGTCGGATCATGGCATCGCTGATTGGACCCGTCTGGAGGAACCTCAACTAGCAATGAACAATGTGTGTATGGATCTTTGGTTGGGATCTTTCTATGGTCCAAATCGATGGTTAATGTTTGATCGCTGGTTTTAATGCCATCGCTTAATGGAGTCCCCAAGTAGGGTTGGAAGGTGAAATGGGCGATGTGTTTTAGGATGTGGCCAAGATTTTCCCATGATCACCAGGATTGATGGTGGATGAGTTGAGGACGATAGAGTAAGGATACAGATGGGTACATGGTAGCTTTAAAGCATCTCCTCGCTGTTTCTAAGTATGATCAATAAAGCAAGTGGCAATTCTTAATGTGCCTCATTGATCAAGTTTTAAATCCAGGGAAATCGACAGTTGAGATGCGACATGCAGTAATTGATCCTTTTGCTCATGCGAGAGAGCCAAGATGTCCATTAATTATGACTAGCCTCAAATTCCTCTATTTAATGAGGATTCTCTATAGCTTGTTAAATCATTCTTAAATTACCAAAACACAAAGTTGATTGCTGCGAGTACTAAGGAAGTAATTTCAAAGTTTGGAACGAGGTAGTGCAAAGGTGGTTGCATGGTGGTTGCATGGTGTCTCCTGGTGTGTAAGTGTGTATGCTTATTGCATCATTGTTATGGTAAAATTGTTTTTTTGTGTCTGGTATCTGTGGGGGTTCTCATTGCTTATACGTGGGAATTTTTTGGAATTTCAATGGTTTTTATTCTTCTGCATAATTGGCTCTGGTTGTTATTGTATCCTGAGAAAATGAGCAGGTCGAGTACTCTCATTACACAAGTTTGGAGGTCTAGAAGATTAAGTATGCAAGAGTCAGTTGCATATGTATCTGAAGCCAAACCTCTTCGGACATAGGTGCCAATTGTCCCAAAAGGAAAAAGAAGTGTATGCAAGAGAAGTGAGAAGGTTGCTGTAAAGAGAACTTATACCCTGAGGAATAGGATTGTGTCATAGGAACTAGTCGGAGTTGAAGGGAAGGGGCCTATGTTTGTGAAATAATTAATGAGGCCTGGTGTGGGTCCTAGGGTTTTTTCAAAGAAGCCCGTTGCTCCTATTTTAATTTATGATAATTCCTCGAGTGAAGAGGAAGGAGTTGGCCTTGACCTTGGCCAATGCCTTACTTCTCTTGTGCCTTATAGCGACTCTGACGATGAGATTATTATTGCAACTCGACGCTCTATGAAAAGGCCCAATGAGGGTGTTTACTTGGCGGTTGACAAGGTCGGGTAGCACTCGTGTCTTCTTTTCATGGTGTTGGTTTTTGGGTTTTGTGGTGATTGGACTTCCATGTGGCTAGTTCATGGGTTCATGTCATTGATAGCGATGATGGTTACTTTGGTATTGGTGAACGTTCCAATTTTGGTGATGCCTTTTGGAAGGCTTGTGTGGCATCTTCGACCAATGGCTTGGAACTCTTTTTTCCTTTTCCTTTTCCATGGTGGTGGAATGATTGAAGATATAATGGTCTGGGAATCAACCCTAATGAAATGAAATGAATTTTAAAATTATCATGAAATTTAATTACATTTGAGCCAGATGCTTATTGCTTCCTTGTATTATGAAAGGGATTTCATGGCTCAATGTAGAGAGTTCTGATTGAAATTTTAAGTCTAGTATGCTCTAGGTGAAATTTGATACACAGAAAGTAAACGTGAATGCAAAATTCTTGATAAATCTGCTTGGAATCTGTCTTGGGTGTAGGTCATATATGTACTAGTCTTAAATGGTTTTACATAGATTACTAATATCAAACAAATATAAAATTTGAAACATATACTCTCCTCTTATATAGTTTTGCAAATCATAAATGAAATTATCAAATATATCTTCATTTGTTATCAATGGTTCAATTGAATGCATGGCTTTATTTCTTTGTTTTAACTCAAAGGGTTAATTAGAATGATTGAGAAAAGTCATGGGTCTATGAGAATTTGCGAGGATTTGATAAGAAGTGATGTTTTGGATAGTGTGAGTTATTGTATTGCAAGGCATTGCAAAGATAGTACATCTATGTTAGAATTAAATAATCGGTATATTACTGGTTGTTTCATATATTTGACTCCATTTACCCAATTGATGAGGCACTGGCTTGTTTATCAAGAATTCATGCAATTAAGTGAATAAGTAGTATGTGTATCCATGGATTCAAAATAAGAACAATACTTATTAAAAATTTTCCAATTCTGAGATGTAATTTTGAAATGCGTCCACATTCCTAGCAAAGCAAACATTTATTTACTCAAAGAACTACCAAATCCTTAGTGAATTTTGTGTATTTGCTTCAAATAGGAATGAATATGTGTTTTGAGAAATTGAAATACCAAATGAACACAAGAAGGAATACCCTCCTTTGTCCCACAGAGCCTAAAGTGCAGGAGTAGAGACCTCAAAATTCTCTATTCATTGTGTTGGCCACTAACCTTAGGTAATTCTTGAACATAAGGGTTGGCTACCCTTTAGAGAATTCCAAGGATTAGCTGGAAAAAATACCAACACTATCCATGGTTAAAACCCTACCTTGGATGGCCACCCACATAAAGGTTCCTGCTTTTGGAAGGAAAATTCTATTCCAACATAACATACTAGGGAGATTGGACTCCAATTCCTATTGTTTTACTAGTAACTTGTAGCCATTGTGAGCATTGTAAGTGCTCGAGGTCGCACCATGCCATCTCAACACATCTTTCCCTTCCTTGATACAAATTAATTGTTTATTGAGGGCATATTCAAAGGTTGATACAACCTCATTGCTTAGGCATAACATCCTAACATCTTTCCAATGATATTCCCAATGACCATCATCATTGGAATTAAGAAAATAATCCCTGACTTGGCTTCCCCAGGATTGTTTTGTTGCTATCACTACTTGCCTTAATGCTTTATTGTTTTCCAATTTGTTGTAGCCACCCCACGAGTCTTCCCAAAAGAGTTTTATACTCCCATATCTTATGTCCCAAGTGAGGTATTATGAGGCTAAATCTCTGTAACTACATATGAAGTTCAATATCCTTGATCCCTTAGGCAAGGAGTTAGAAGTGAAAATACTCATTTCACCTTCCTCTAGATACTTGGATTTCATGATTTTAACCCACTTGAGATTCTAGTTTGCATAAATACACCAATCTAAATTTGTTGAGAAATAATTTTATCCTAGAACAAACATCTGAGAATAGTAGTGTCTTAGGTAACTTTTATTTAATTAGATTGCCTCAAAAACATGTACTATTATGCTACAAAGTGGAATCAGATATGGTTCATTTCTCACATTAATCATTTTGAGAAAAGCTCATGTAAAATTAATTAGTTTCAACAATGTGCACAAAAAAAATTCAATAAACAGAATCATGAAGCATGAAAGAATATAAGATATGAACACACAAATTTACATGGGGAAAACCCTTTCTAGTAAAAAAAACCCACACTCCAAATCAAGAGATCCATTGTATTATTCAACAACACAATATATGGTTACAATACAATTCAATCTCTAAGCCTTTACACAGAGTTTCACATCTTGTTCTATCTGGAGAAAAACTAACAACATAACCCCTCTATAATTTTGTTTCCTTTCTCATTACATTTCTCTGATCAACCTCACAATTGAATAACAGATTGATTAGAACAATCCTCATATTGTTACAATGCTATTACAACATACAATGTAGCTTAACCTCTTCGGTCAATCGAAATCATTCTATCAATCCCCTCCATCACATCATGTTCTTGTCACTATAAGTTTACTAGGAAGTTGATCATTCCAACTTCCACCAGGAAAGCAACAAACAAATGTAACTATCATTACATCCTATTATCAGAGTGTCAAGGATATTGGAAAAAATATCTCCTCGAACTCCAATAGTCACCTTGACATACACACTACCAAGATTTTCTTCCCAATCAAAGTGCATCAGAACTTCGAAGAGACTCAATAAACTCTCTCACCGAACTTTCACCATCACCTTGAAGTAGTTGTTGTTAGACTTGACCAAGGTCTCCACTATCCATGTGTTGACCACATCACCATCATACATCTGGCTCACATCTTATATGTCACCCGGTTTTGTCTTATTCGCATTTCAAAGGGACAACTATCTTTGTCCTGGCGAAGTTCATCATTCTCACCGATGATGAAACTCAGACAACCTATTGACACATTGGGTGATAGGTTGTCGTTAGGTCCCATTACTTTAGAATATAATATTCAATTTTTCAACCAGGTAGTGTTCAAGGCAGTCTGCAATAGAAGAGGCCTGGAGTATCTCCCTCAGGTTTCCTAACTTTTAAGAACAACTTAAGATTAATTCTAACTTCAAATTGTAAAGTAATTTATTCCTAAGAAAACATAAAATTCTTGAACTATAGGCATAAGTATACTAATTTAGAAAGCATAATAACTAAATTAAAAAGCATAGAAACAACTAAACTAAGAAGCTAAAAAATTATAAGAGCAGAAAAACTTATAGCAATCCATAAAACATTTTCTTAATAGTAAAAATTCTAACAGTGAATAACAGAAACTACGGAAGTGAAAGATAACAAATACTTTAGAGCTAAAATTTCATAGCAACAAATTCAAATGACTCTCTATAGAACAACAGTATAATAAAAGAGAACACTTATCTACTCCCGTCGAGTGCCCAGCTCATGGAACAACACATTCATTCTCAGTTCACTTTCACGACTACTTCAGGAACACTTTTATCAACCATAGTTATCATCCATAACTCATAACTCAGAATTTTAGATAACAATCTCTTTATTCATAAATTTTGGAAACATTCTGACAGTATAACATTACTTTTCACTATATATCTTACTTCTAGAGACCATATCTTTTTTATAGAGAAACTGTAACTACATGCTATATTTCAGATGGTATGGATAACCATTGAAAATATCTAAACAGATCTACAAATAACCCGTATATCTTTAATCCTATTACACAATATTTAAGAGGCTCAAGTCGAGCCATAAAGTTTTTAATTTAAAAGATAATAGAAATAACAACTTTAAGAACAACATATTCGGTCTATCACCCTGAAGTTCCAGAGCATATGTCCAGTATATCTCTAACTATTCTAGAGCACGTGCCAGCTGGATGCTTCAATTTGTAACTTTGATTGACTGATTATTATCTATAAAACACTTAAAACAACCCATTAAATCTGTATTGGCAAATTACTTTAAGAAATCAAAAGAAATAAAGTTTATACAAGTTCTTACTAAAATTAAGCAATTATTTCTCCTAAAATTTAATTAATCGGCAGAGGATAGAGATTTTCATGTATGAACCAGGTCTTCATGGTATTATTAGGATGAGGTTATTTTTACCTCATCATTTCCTCCCCTTCCTAGCTCTTGGCAGGTCCTCCTGTCCCCTAATTATAATTCTTCCCTCTACTCCCTTCTTCATATTTTGCACTTATATCATACAAATCTTTTGCTGCGACATCAAAGTTTATAGGGGAATTGTGGAAACCTCCATGAAAAGAAACTCCCCGTTTCCATTCATTGAAAATTCAGTCATCTTGATCTATATTAATATGGAAAGTAGGGGTTGGATATAGTAGTAAAGGAGTTCTGTACCTCATTTATATCCATTTTGTTTTGAGATCTCCTAAAATTATGGCCAAGGCATCTGCTCTTCTGAGGGACCATCTGAGACCAAGAGGAGAGATCACTTCTCTTTTCTTTAGATATATAGGCAATGGAGTATATCTCTCTTCACATGCATGCCAAGCCCTGCAAACCAATTTTTTCCCTTGTTCTTTGAAATGATTATAGCAAACTCAAAGGTTGTCATCATACCTTTCCTTCATTTTCTCATCCAACAAAAGAGCTACAAATGTCTTTTTAAAAGCTGTTGGTCTACTATTTGGAGATCTCATTTGAAGTCCTATACTTCTCTCTGCTTGAACATATTCTTTATTACGTTCTTTCCAATGGATTTGATTTCGCATAGTAGACAATAGAGATCTTAATTGTACTTCCCCCACAAAAATATTAACAAAGAAATCAGTATGCTTCTCTAACAAAAGATCATGGGTAAAGAATTCACAGAGCATATCTTACTCTTTAGGCTTTGAGTCTACAAATATTTTAACAAATTCCTTATCATTACGTTCATAAGGCTGATCATTGTAAATTCTAAGAAATTTCCATCTAAAACATTGTTCATTCAAAAACATGGAATACAATCTGGATGGCCTTCTATAGGATAAAAGAAATTCAGCTATTTGAAATGCATCTTGTTTCCCCTTATAAGCTTTATGAAACGCTTCTCTTAATAACACCATTTCCATTTTCAATCTATTATTCTCAACTTGTGCATTTCTAAGGAAATAGCACCATTCCATCCATTTCATTAATAATGGAGGAATCTGAATTTGGAACCATTTAGTTATTGTTGGCTTGGTTTGAACTTCTCTGGATTCCATCTTTGGTTTACTTGTGCTTTCTTGTAAGTTTTGCTCTAATTCTACAATCTTACGAAGAGAAGTATTTAATTCTTCTTTCTATCTTTTCTTTTCCTCTTCAAAGGCTGAAAACATGAGCATAAAATTTCATTTTAAATTCCGAATTTCTTTATTTAATTCATCCCTATGTATCCTATTTTCCTTATCACAATTTCAAATTTGTATTTGCAGCTCACTAATAGATGTATCTTTTCCCTGCATTTCCAACTTTAAATCTTGAATTTCTTGATTCCTTCCATTTATTACAGTCTTATACATCATTATTTCCTCTTTTTGTAATTTCACCTTTTCCTTATTTTCATGCAGCTGATTTCTTAACTCTTCTATCTCTAATTTCAATTTTTCCAATTCTATGTTAATATTTTCTGTTTCAACAATTTCAACAACTTTATTAATAACTAGAGACAATTTCCCTAACATACTGTCATCAATCTCCACAGGAAGTGGAGATTGTCCCCTTTCTATTTCTTGATTTTCTTGTTCTACAACTTCTTCTTTAGACACCAAGTGAAAATGTACTTCTTCAATAGATATTTCTTTTTCCGAGGATTGGTGAATTGACTCCTTAGTTTCCAAGTTTCTCTTTTGCTTTTTAGCTTTTGACCTATTCTCTTTACTATGTGCTGGGGTTTCTGCAGATCCAGAGGATAATCTTTTACTCCTGCTTAAAGGAGGAGTATCCTGATAATTTAAAATAGTTGGATCATTTAGAAGAATAGTTCTTCTTTTCCTCTTCTTAACAGGGTGAGTATCCACATTTGGACTCATTATCTCTACATCTTCTATCTAGGTGAGAGTTTCAAACTCATCATTTCTAAATTCTGGTGCTTCCTCACCAACTATGGTGGGAACTTGGGGTTCAGGAGCCTTAGAGTCCTCAGGGGAAGTTGCTCCAGAAGGTGAAGCAACTTGTTTTGAAGATTCTCCTAATTCTAACTTCCTTCTTGATGTAGGCATATCAAACTTCCCCAAAAAATTTTCCCATTTGCTTTTAGGTTTCTTACGGAAATGATATTTACAAATAAATTGAATTAAACCATGGTGTTTTAATGGCCCTGAACCAATTTTGTATCTTTCTATTGAATAATTAATAGAATCATTCAAGAAATGAGGAAAATTAACCCTTAGAGCAGGGTTTTCCTTCCCATGCCACAAATGTGTTAACATGCAGAATGTTGGTCCTACCACAATGGTGAGTTGACCTTCACAAGTAAAATATCTAATAATCCATGCAACAATAGTACCCCAGGGTTCTAAGATAGAGGCTCGCTAAAACCCCTTATTTTGTCCCCTAGTATTGACAACTATCATGGGTTGAGGATCTCCTTGTCTAAGAAACAATTCTGATAATTTTTGATATGTAATTTGTGTGGTTTCAGATATTTTAATACCAGAATCTTCTAACCCTAAAATAGAAGAGATAATTTTTGAACTCACCTTGAAACATTTCCCATGTAGAATCACCTGACCATTAGAGTAGTTTTCTGCAAATTCATTCACCAGCTTTTCATTATACCCTTCGAATTTCCTGACAAAATCCAACCAGCCCACTTCTTCAAACAACCGAGAGATATTACTTAACCCCAACAACTTTTCTGCGGAAGCTGGCTCAGATTTCTTCTTTGTACCGCCCATCTTTTTCCTCTCTCTTGCTTACCACCCTGTTGAAAAATTCAATAATGCCAAGGACTTGTGCTCTGATATTTTTAAAAAAATATGACCAAACTATAATCATCCACTCTACTCTTGCTCAGAGCTTGCTGTGTAATAATTTCAATTTGCATGAAGGGCCACAAAAAGAGTAGTGTACTTAACAATTAATCACCAACTGGCTCAATTTACTAAAATGGGAAAGGAAACTCTTGCCAATCAATCATATTTTATTCAAAAATAACTACTTATTTAAAGCAAAAATTTGTACTTACTTCCATTCCATGATCACTTGAAGATCTTATACCTCTATTGATTTGACAGGATGATGCAAGGGTATTGGTTGAGGTGACGATATAATTATTATGACATGAATGAGGAAGCTCATGGATGACGAAGTCATTAATGAAGATAGGCTATTACAGCGGCTTTTATTTATAATGGAAAAAGAAGGCACGTGTACCAATGTATGATAATCAAAGCATCGAGAAAAAATTGAAAAAATTTCTAGAAAGGAGTTGGTGAAATGAAAAATGTGTAACTTCCGGAGCATGTGTAAAGCATGCATTTGGACAAACAAAGTGGTTAAAGTTCTGGAGCATGCGTAAAGCATGCATTAGGAGCTTGGAAAATGGATAAGTTCTAGAGCATCGTTGAAAGATACAGCTGGGCAATGACAAGATGAAAGTTCTAGAGCATCGTCGAAAGATGCAGCCGAGCAGCGACGAGATGAAAGTTCTGGAGCATCGTCGAAAGATGCAACCGGAGCAGTGACAAGATGAAAGTTCCAGAGCATTGTCGAAAGATGCAACCGGAGTAGCGAAAAGATGAAAGTTTCAGAGCATCATTGAAAGATGCAGCTGAAACAACAACAAGATGAAAGTTTTGGAGCATCATCAAAAGATGCAGCCAGAGCAACAACAAGATGAAAGTTTCAGAGCATCATTGAAAGATGTAGCCAGAGCAGTAGCAAGATGAAAGTTCTTGAGCATCATTGAAATATGTAGCTAAAGAAACAACTGGAAAGAAGAAAATAATGAACACCACTTAATGTGAACTTTAGGAGTTATATCATTCCACAAGAACATCCGTCCAACATGGTAGGCTGAAAAGTGGGTTCCAGAGCATCGGGCGTTCAGACCGTCAATTTTCGGAGCACTGGCCAGCTAAATGATCAAGTTCTGAAGCATCTTGGAATGGTGCTCCGAAAGTTGTTATTCCTTTATGAGAGGTCCTGCAAAATGAAAATACGTGTTAAGTCCAAAAATTTATGAAAAATGCTTTGAAAATAAATTAGGTACACATGTCTTTTTATTACAATTTTTCATCCAATTTTTTTTTTAATTTTATCTTAAAAAAGACGTTAAATCAAATAGACTCTGCCTTGGCAGAGTCAATGCATTGGATCTCTCCTTGCATTTCTACCAGCTTTGTAAATTTTTCTCTATTAACTGGTTTATGGTAAATACGTAGGCGATGACCATTAACTAAGAGAGTTCATAAATCACCATCAATTGCTTTTAACTGAACTGTGCCATTCGGTAAACCTCAAAGATTTCATATGGCACCAGCCAATGAGTTTTGAGTTTTCCTTTATGGTCTTTATATCTTGAATCAAATAGCAAGGCCTAGTCACCATTATGAAATTCTCTCTCTTTAATATAATTTTTATGCCAAACTTTTCATTGATGTTGAACCAATTTTGTTTGATGAACAACATCCAGACGAAGCTCATCCAACTCATTTAACTGTAAAAATTGTTTCAAATCTAGACCCAATTCCATAGCTATTCATAGGGTCTGAAGTTCAAATTCAATGGGAAGAAGAGGTTTCTTTCCAAAAACAAGCTCATAGGGACTGAATCCAGTTGTAGATTTCCATGTTGTATTATATGCCCAAACGGCTTCGGGCAATTTCCTGGGCCAATCTCTTCTTCCAAAAGAGACAGTTTTTGTCAATATGTTTTCTAACTCTCTATTAGTCACCTCTACTTGACCATTTTCTTGAGGGTGATAAGGGGAAGAATTCTTATGGATCACCTGAAAATGGTCCGTAAATGCTAGGAGAACTTTGGACATAAATTGGGGTCCCTGATCTGTAACGATAGTTTGGGGAGCTCCAAATCAAAGAAAAATTTTGTTATAGAGAAAATCAGCAACTTACTCTTCTATAGCAACTCGTAAGGATTGAACTTCAACCCATTTTGTTAGATAATCATTACAAACTAATATATATTCTTTCCCTTATGAGGAAGGATCTATGGGGCCGATAAAATCTAACCCCCATTTTTTGAATAGTTCCAAAGTTATCTGAGGCTGCAAAGGCATTTCTGTCAAAGCAGTTGGTCTTCCTACTCTTTGACATTCATCACAATGATGAACATAATTTTTAACCTCTTTATGCATTGAAGGCCAATAATATCTAGTGCCTAAAATTTTATGAGAAGTACTTTTTGTAGAATAATGACCCCCTGAAGGATCATCATGACAGGCCCTCAGAATACTATAAGTTTCATCAGCCCTGACACATCTTCTCAAAACCATATTAGGTCCATAATGAAATAAAATTCCATTAATCCATTTAAATGGTGTACACTCTTGAATAAGTTGCTTCCTTTGTTTTAAGGTAAATTGAGGAGGTACTTCAAAAGTAGCTAAATAGTTGGTAATATCAGCAAACCAAGGAACCTTTATAGATATAGCAAACAAATTTTTATCTAGGAACTCATCTTGTACAGGTGCTCGATCACCCTCTTCTTGTTTGATTCAAGATAAAAAAATTTCCACTTTGTTAAATTTCCTTGGCTTGTCAAGTATTGTCACGTTAAACTCCTGAAGAAGTAGTAACCATCTCATTATCCGACCATTAACTATAGGTTTATTCATTAAATACTTTACAGTCGAGTGATTTGTATAAATTGTAACTTTATATCTTGTAATATAATGACAAAATTTTTTGATGGCATGAACCACCACTAAGAATTCTTTCTCTATTGTCATGTTGTTTCTCTCAGCAGAGGATAAGTTTTTGCTAATAAAATATATGGCATATTTACCCCCATCCTCATCTTCTTTCCCTAATACTGCACCAATTGCATCATCTGAAGCATCAACATAAATGTGAAAGGGAAGACTCCAATTTGGTCCATGTAGTATAGGAGCAAAGACAAGCCTTTCTTTTATCATTTCAAATGATTGTTGACACTCAGACATCCAATTAAACTCCACACTATTTTGGAGGAGAGAAAACATAGGGGAAACTATCTTACTGAAGCTTTCTATGAACCTTCGATAATATCCAACATTTCCAAGAAAACTTTGAACATTTGTTTGTGTTTGAGGTACAATTAATTGTTGTATGACTTCAATTTTTTTAGGATCAACTTTTATTCCTTCTGAGGAAATGTGATGGCCTAAGACTATTCCTTGTTCCACCATTATTAAACTATTTTCATGGCTAAGGGATAGTCGATTTTCCTCACAAACCTCTAAAAACCTATCCAGGTTTTGAAGAGCTTCATCGTAGGTTGACCATATACTATGAAATCATCCATATAAACCTCTACACAATCATTGAAAAGTGCTGCAAATATAGCCAAAATGGCCCTCTGAAAAGTAGTTGGAGCATTACAAAGTCCAAAAGGAAGAACTCGGTATGCATATGTACCCCAAGGACAAGTAAACGTTGTCTTGTCTTGGTCTTCTGGTGCTACCTGAATTTGGTTGTAACCACTAAATCCATCTAAGAAAGAAAAATATTTCCTCCCAGCCAAATTTTCCAAAACTTGGTCAACAAATGGTAAGGGAAAATAATCTCTAAAGGTGGCTTTATTAAGTTCTCTATAATCCACACAAATTCTCCACTTGTCATTTTTCTTTGGTACAACTACCATAGGTGACACCCACTTACTATCTGAGATAGGATAAATAAATCCTACATGGAGGAGTTTCTCAATCTCTACTTTAACAAAATCCTTTAATGCGAGGTTGAGTCTCCTTTGTGGTTGATGAATAGGTCTTATATTAGGATCAGTATAAATGTGATGAGTACAAACAATCAGGTGGATTCCCCTCATGTCTGTATAGTCCAAAGCAAAAGCTTTAGACCTTTTTACCAGCACATTAAATAATTTATCCTCTTGTATTTTTGTCAACCAACTATTGATATTCACAGTTTTTCCTAGTAACAACATAATTGTTTTTGTTCCTGGATAGGCCGAAGTGATAGTATGTATTGGTCATAACAAAGTGTTGAGAGGAAAACTATGAGGTATAAGACGGTGAAATATTGTAATATCATCAAAGAAATAACTTGTTCTAGGAATCATATTAGCCAAGGGACAAGGCATCCCCATGGTAACATAATTCTGTTCCATCCCACTTATATCAATCGGTTGTCCCAAAATTTCTAGTACATCCTCTATCACTTCTTCACTAGAATTTATAGCTAAATGTGCAACCTCATTCATTAACTCATCCTCTAATTCTTCTCCATGCTATTTAATCACTACCATGGCCAAAGAGGTCAGACTGTCTTACACACTAAATTCTTCTGGTTCATCAACTTAGACTTTATTATATTTGGTAGGTTTAGCAGGAGGATATAAAAATAAACGTTTACTATCTGGACCATGTGAAATGGTCATACCTCCTTCTCGAAAATCAATTTTAGTAGCAACAGTAGCCAGCCATGGATTCCCAAAATTATTGGATAACTATCTTTAGGTGTAAGTGATTGGATTATTTGAAAGTCAACTGGATATTCCCATCCATCAACTTTAACTAGAACATTTTTTATAACACCTTTTGGAATGGCTATAGACTGATTTTCCATTTGCAAGACTATAGTTGTAGGAGTTAAATTTGTAAGACTTAATTTATCCATTGCATCTATCGTCATCACATTAATAGCTGCTCCCAAATCCACCAATGCATTAGGTATTGCTACCTCATTAATTATAATAGTAATCAATGGACTCCCAGGATCATCATATTTTGGAGCAACAGTATTTCCAAACAAAAAATCAGCTAGATAACCATCAATGTGTATAGTATTTATTTTCTTTGGTTTCATTCCTGGAGTTATAATACACAGTTGTTTGATCAACTAATTTAACTCAGGAATTTCCTTTATTTCCTATAGCAAAGGAACCTCTATTTGTAATTGTTTAATTTTCTGAATTAATGCAGTTTCAGAAGCTAATGACATTTCCGAAGTATCTTTCAAAATTGTTGATTTCAGGCACTTCAGAAATGGTGCTTGATTTTTCTCATTTGAAAGGATATCTCTTTTCTCCTTTGGAGAAATATCTTTACTAGACTCAGTCAAAGACTAACCTTCCTCCCCCCGAGGTAAACCAACAGCTCTTGTTGCTGAAAACTCAGTAATATTCACAGGTAGTATAGTATCTTTCTCAAGATTTTGAGAAATAGGTTCATCCACTACTTCCTCAATAGTGTGTGATTGAAGTGTCCTACCGGAACGTAACTGAACATTTCCACAATGAATTGCATTAAGTCTTGTGACATGATCTTGCTCAGTAGTATATACCAAAGTATTCTATCTACTGTTCTTTGGATTGGGAAGTGGTTGTGCTGGAAGTTGAGGTTGGTTTACCTGCTCAGTCTAAGGAAGATTCTGAGGTGGTGGTAACAAATTCTGTTGTTGATTCCTCCTAGGACCAGTATAAAATTGATTATGTCCTTGATTCCATTGGGGAAAAATGTGTTGTGGTTACCATTGTTGTTGTGGCTAGTTTGGCCAATGCTGAGTTCCCCACGATTGACTTGCTCATTCAAGAGATCCCCAAGAAGGAGTTCCCCAAGTGGGCTATGGATGATAGGGCTGATTCCAAGATGGAGGCCATTGATTACCAACCCAGCTATTCTGGGGTCTCCATGCAGGATTGAAATTCTGTCCATAAGAAAAATTACCTCCCTGGCATTGATTCAAGACATTTATTTCTTCTTCAACCTGAGCATTTTTTTCCTTAGTATTCTTAAGATCAATAAGAAGCTCACATTGATTGGTAGGGTGGCTTTTCTCACAAAGCTAACAAACATTAACCTTATCTAAAGGGAACTCATGTAAAAGATGTCTATTTCAACACCTAGGACAATAGATTGACAAAGTCTTAGGGTTATGTGTCTTTGCTTGTATATCATCCAACGCAGTGTTTAATTGGACAAGTATGTATGTCTTAAGATTTTCTATTTCTTCTTGGAGTTTACCTATCTCGTTATTCCCTTTGAAAATATTTGTTTTTCGGATTCCTCCCTGAGTATGTGAAAAATTGACACAAATCACATATGTCTTCAAGGTTTAACTGAGACACATCACCTTTTCCCATTAAATCAAAACTTCTTCTTGCATCATCATCAAGTCCTTGAAGAAATATAGTCTTAATAATCTCAACACTAATGGTCGTTTCCCCACATCATTTAGATAAGAAAAGAAACCTATCCAAATAGTCCTCTAGACTCTCATCCTCATTCTGCCGAAGTTTAAACAACTCTTCCTTATGATCACTCACCCTACAATAACTCTAATATTTATTCAAGAACACAATCTCCATTTCTTCCCAAGTTGTAATACTACCAGACGGTAGTCCCATAAACCAATGCATGGATGAATCCTTCAAAGTAGAAGGAAACAACTTTAGTTTCTAGTTGTCATTTTTATAGTCATAGGTTTGACAAAGGACCTTAAATTGAAAAAGAAATTGGTCTAGGTCTTCCGAAGATAAACCATAAAAGGTTGGAAGGAAAGTTGGAGAGATGTTTTTCATTATTGTATCATCATCTGCATCTAGAGCAATAGGATAAGTGAACGTTCTAGGTAGTGGAGGATCATTATTATTATGGTTTTCATCATTATGGTTGGCTTATACTCTCCGATCTCCCATGATGTTTAGAGGAATTTGCTCCTCGACAATAATTTTGTCGACAACAGGTTGCACTATAGGATGATCTTTTGGGAGATAGTGGAAAGCCTTGGGTGGGTTAGGCTCAAGTAATTCATCAGCAGAATGGTCTTCTGAGTCATCCCTTTGTATAACTCAGACGTATTTTGGGGGGGTCTTTGGTATAAATTGTTTGTGAGGGCCTCTTTTCCTAACCATGCAGAAAAGGATGCCACATATAGTATTTTTGTCCTAAAAGAGGTATTCTAGACATCTTCTATTAACACTTAAGCAAAAGAAGCTAAGGAGTCCCCAACAACGGCGCCAAAAAGTGACAAGCTATCGTTAGGTCCCATTACTTTAGAATATAATATTCAATTTTTCAACCAGGTAGTGTTCAAGGCAGTCTGCAATAGAAGAGGTCTAGAGTATCCCCCTCAGGTTTCCTAAATTTTAAGAACAACTTAAGATTAATTCTAACTTCAAACTATTTAACTATCAAATTATAAAGTAATTTATTCCTAAGAAAATAGAAAATGCTTGAACTATAGGCATAAGTATACTAATTTATAAAGCATAATAACTAAATTAAAAAGCATATAAACAACTAAACTAAGAAGCTGAAAAATTATAAGAGCGGAAAAACTTATAGCAATCCATACAAAAATTTCTTAACAGTAAAAATTCTAACAGTGAATAACAGAAACTATGGAAGTGAAAGATAACAAATACTTTAGAGCTAAAATTTCATAACAGTAAATTCAAATGACTCTCTATAGAACAACATTATAATAAAAGAGAACACTTATATACTCCCGTCGAGTGGCCAGCTCGTGGGACAACACATTCATTCTCAGCTCACATTCACAGCTACTTCAGGAACACTTTTATCAACCATAGTTATCATCCATAACTCATAACTTGGAATTTCAGATAACAATCTCTTTATTCATAAATTTTGGAAACATTCTAACAGTATAACATTACTTTTCACTGTATATCTTACTTCTAGAGACCGTATCTTTTTTATAGAGAAACTGTAACTACATGCTATATTTCAGATGGTATGGATAACCATTGAAAATATCTAAACAGATCTATGGATAACCTGTATATCTTTAATCCTATTACACAATATTTAAGAGGCTCAAGTTGAGCCATAAAGTTTTTAATTTAAAAGATAACAGAAATAACAACTTTAAGAACAACAACATCTTCGGTCCATCACCCTGAAGTTCCGAAGCATATTTCTAGCATATCTCTAACTATTCTAGAGCACGTGCCAGCTGGATGTTTCAATCTATAACTTTGATTGATTGATTATTATCTACAAAACACTTAAAACAACCCATTAAATCTGTATTGGCAAATTACTTTAATAAATCAAAAGAAATAAAGTTTATACAAGTTCTTACTAAATTAAGCAATTATTTCTCCTAAAATTTAATTAATTGGCAGAGGATAGATATTTTCATGTATGAACCGGGTCTTCATGGTATTATTAGGATGAGTTTATTTTTACCTCATCATTGGGGAGACTCTATAATGACTCCCTTCGACACCACCCTATCACACTGACACAACTTAGTGATCTTCCAATAAAAACTTGTGAACACATTTAGCCAAACGCAAAATGATGGAGGTCATCAGAGCATTGAGGGGACTAGCTACTTTGTCCCACCAAAAATTCTTTGTTAGCCCAAAGTAACTTTACTTGATTTCCAGTACATTTGAGGCACTGTTTCTCAAAATTCTCCCACTTGATGAAGAATGTACTAGCTACCAATCAATAATCAAAGTGATTGTAGCAGCATTCAATATTTCCACCATCTCAGAAAATGGTTCCAACCATCCTTCATAGGAAAGGAAAAATCCAAGGTGTATCTACAACAGTCTAAACCAAGACACTTGCAATAGATCCAACTGATAGAAAAGGATACAATGTACTGCCACCAGTCCATTATTCTCACAACTTATACATAAGCATCAACAACATAAACTTCAAAGCTTCAATTCTGAACACACCATGAATAAGTCCTCTAGAAGACAAGATAGAACACTACCTAGAACAACAACCAAAAAACTGACTGCTCCCATCCAACTGATTAACTCATGCAACTGAAAATAGTACCCACAACATGTGCTAATCCATCCAATCACCCATACCTCTGAGGTATACAAAACATATTAAACTTATACCATAAATATATACACCCATAAATTGCAATCATAAACTCCATGTGCAAACATGTCAAAGAGTGAGGTACACATCCAAGAGCTCCCATTACATGGGTAATGGAAATCTAAAAAAGATCAAGGCATACCAAGTCTACCAATAGCATCATATAGAAAGTATAAAACAACACCATGTAGTACCAAGGAATCATCCACAGTGATATGCACAACTTGTAAACCAATAACCTGTAAGAAAAATTCTCACCACAAGTCTTCACAACTCTCCCAAGTTCTTCACACCCAACAAATGGAATAGATAAAGAAACCTCAAACCAATGTAATTTGTGAAATAAAACATCCAGGAAGATAACCAAGACCAAAGAGAGAAACTTTGTACATCATGTACTTGTAGAAAATCCTCCTACATACACCTCTAAATGCCAATTTTGTCAAGTATGATATCCTTCCACAACATCCTAAAAGAAAAGCCATAACAACTCCCAACTATTCAATCACCAAGATCAAACATAACATATATATCATGTAATCAACATGGATGCAAGCCTCTCAAGCCAAAGAAGATCAGACTACTCCATTTCCCATCTCAGGAAATCAGCCCACACCATCCCCTATAATCATAATAAAAGAAAATGCAAACCCAAGGAGATAACTATGTTATCCATCTCTCACAATGAATCACCCAAAACCTTCTAATAGTAGCTCAAGATTCATGTCTTATGAAAGAAAGAATAAAACACCTAAGAGAAAAAATGGGAATTACCTCTCAAGTGATAAGCTATCGAGTAGAACAAGAGTGGGGAATGAGAATGCTCCTCCAAGATATGCAAGCCATCATGACTCACTCCAATAACAATATCCTTATAGGGCTTTGTTGAACTCATGTTCAACCAAGGTGAAGGATTCTCAGACTTTCTGCTATAATCTTCATCAAGAGTAACCATCAACAACACTTCTCTCCTCTCAAGAGAAATACAACCTCGCCTTATTCTCCATGTATCCATGAGCACCTGCAAATAATCATCTCAAGAAAAACTCCAAATGCATCACTGCACTATCATGAAGTTCTCATGCATATGACCAATGCACCCAAAACAAAAAGAATCGCCATACCACTATCAAAGCTCCAATCATTTGAATCAATAACTAATAATGACATCATGATCTTACCATCTCCCTTAGGATATTTCATGCTCCAAGTGAACACATCATGGTCTTAAGAGCAATGCATCATGCCAAAACTCTAATGCGTACTCAAGAGTATAACATGACATAAAAGCAAACAAACTCGAAACCAACATCACTTGTCAAGCATCATCACCAAAACCTCAACCCAAAGAACAAAAAATTCCTCCATGGATTCAAGATGTTACACATCTTCAAATAGTGTCCATGCAAATGCAAAAGAACCATTCTATAGCAACAAGATCTAAGAGCTCCTCCTAGTAACATCTACAACACTTACTGAAGATCATTCATTCACAGTCACTACTAAAGCTCCCATTGAACCGTGACATTTGAGCTCTCCAAGAATCATGAACAAAAAAAATTCTAATCTGAAAATCCTCCAAGTCCACACACCAACACGCCCATCTGAAAAAGATACCAAGTGGAACCGAGATCTCCAGACCAAGCAAAAATACCATCACTGTGAAAAGCTTATACTAAGTTAAGAATCCAAGCTATTCATGAATTCGTGATACACATGTTGTCGTTCCCCATAACTGACTATCCAAATACTATTGTATCATCGATCTTCTCATCTCAAAGCAATCACACCAATGCACAAGTGACCACAAACAAGGCCAACTAACAAGTCTGCATTAACACTGAACCAACCTCATAGATGTAGATAGTCCACTTCCAAGTTATCCCACAACAAACATGTAGGTAAAGACAACCCACATCTTGCACAACTCGTAAATCCAATCAATGTCATGCAAACCAATTATCACATTGGAAACTACAAAAGTAAGATTTCAAATAGAATAACCATGTAGATAGCATGTCTCAAACACTAGATTCAACACAAATCATATTTTCCAATCACGTCCACAATGAGCACCATAGTCAAGGAAACCACCAAGCATCACCACAAGAATGTTGAGTGATTAATCACATGGCAACACTCCCATGTAGAGAAGGAATCACACCTCCTCTTATCATGAATAAAGCATGTGTGCAAAACTACACCTATCTCATCTAGTAGCACCCCAAAAGCCATGGTCTAGAAAATAGCTCCACAAATTCACATGTTTTTTTGTCTTTATGTGTAAAACATGCAAAACCATTGTGTTTGGAACAAAACCTATGCCCATCCACACCCACTACTCATTTGGAAGAATTAAAAGTATGAAACAAAAAACACCATAATGGTTAAACCAAAATAATGAATTGTTATGAATGAGCATCACCATAGATTTTTATAAAAATCTACAAAAAACTTCATATCCAAGGAACATGAAACCGAGCTATGCAAGTACAAAACATCCATAAAAGGAAAAATAGTTCAAAAATTCTAGGCTTGTTTCAGGCCAACTCTAGAACCACCAATATGTACATGCATGCAAGGGAGATAGGCTATTGCAAAAGCTTCTAGATCATCCAATGATCAACTTCATAACCTACTTGCAATTAGAGTATAAAAAAATATTCCAATGCTAGGAAAAAGTGCCCAACATAAGTACATTACTTCATATTTGAAAAACAACTCAAGCTTCTCCATATCATCAGGGAGCCTCTCACACAGACACCTAATATGAAAGATTTGCTGCAACACAACCACAAAGCAGAACATTCCACCCCAAAAATCAAGATTATTTCTCTATCAACTACGAGCTTAAGATTACATCAGTTCAATATGACTAACTCCATTTTCTCCATCTTCACCATCCTTCAAGTTGTGTGTTGTCTCTTGAAACTAAAAAAAAAACAACAAACAAATTTCACTCACCAAAGGATCAATCATCAGTCGATTCCTTCATATTTCTTCAAGCTTTCCAAACTAAGAAATCTTCACAAAAGGAATACTTAGAACCAAACACACTAGGAAGAATCAAATCCCAGAAGAAGGATCTGATACCATTTTTGCGGAAATAAGTTTATCCTAGAACAAACATCTAATAATACAAGTTTCTTAGGAAAATTTTATTTAATTAGATTGCCTAAAAAAAATGTACTACCATGCCACAAAGTGGAATCAAACATAGTTCATTTCCCACATTAATCCTTTTAAGAAAAGCTCATGAAAAATTAACCAGTTTCAACAATGTGCACAAAATAGATTCAATAAATAAAATCATGAAGCATGAAAGAATAGAAGATATGAACACACAGATTTATGTGGGGAAAATCATTATGGGTAAAAAACCCCACACTCTAAAAGCTAGAGATCCATTGTATTATTTAGCAACACAATATATGGTTACAATACAATTCAAGATCTAAGCCTCTACACAGAGTTTCACATCTTGTTCTATCCAGAAAAAAACTGATAGCATAACCCCTATATAATTATGTCTCCTTTCTCATTACATTTCTCTGATCAACCTCACAATTGAATCATAGATTGATGAAAACAATCCTCGCATTGTTACAATGCTATTACAACATACAATGTAGATTAACCTCTTTGGTCAATCCAGATCTTAAAAGGGATAATAGATGGACAATGCCCTCCCCCTCCTCGACTGGTTAGTGTAAATGTCATCAACCTTAACTTCTTCCTCTCGCCCCATCCTTCCTATCTAGAGGGGCCCCTATCCTTCCTATTTAGAGTAGGGGGCATGTGAGGGCATTCATTCATGCTCCCCTATCCATAGAAGGGCATTGGTTGCGGACCGCATTTGTGCCTGTTATATCATCTTCTTGTCATTATACATTCAATGCACTATGGCATTTGTATAAACCTCAAACATTACCAAGAAGTCGATCGTTCCAACTTCCACTAGGAAACCAAAAAACAAATGTAACTAACATTACATCTTGTTGTTGGACTATCGAGGAGATTGGAAACAACCTCTCCTTAAACTCCAACAATCACCTCGACATACACACTACCAAGACGTTCTACCTGTTCAAAGTGCATCAGAACTTTGAAGAGACTTGAGACAATCTCTCATTGAAATTTCATTGTCACCTCAAATTAGTTGTTGCCAGCCTTGACCAAGGTATCTATTGTCCACGTTTCAACCACACCACCATCATACATATGGCTCACGTATTACATGTCACCTGGTTATGCCTTATCAAAATTTTTAAGGGACAACCATTTGTGTCCTGGAAAAGTCCATCACTCTCATTGACAATGAAACTCAAGTAGTCTATTGACACATCAGGGAGACTCTATGATGGCTCCCTTCGACACCACCTTGTAACACTAACACAACTTAGTGATTCGCCAATACAAACTTGCGAACACATTTAGAAAATTCCAAATGAAGGTCATTAGAGCATCAAGGGGACTAGCTACTTTGTCCCGCCAAAAATTCTGTTAGTCCGACATAACTTTACTTGAACGCTAGTACATTTGAGGCATTGTTTCTCAACAAACTTAGTGCCCAACACATTATTTTATAATTTTTTTTTTTAAAAACCTATCCCAACCACTTCCCATGTTTTGCAAATACTATCCCAACTGATTAATGGAAATTTCCTCTACTCAGAGTTACCTTGCCAAAATAAATTTTTCATCTGGTGGTTGATTTTGTTGCTAATGCCACATGACAAAGGTAAGTAAGAGATCATTTATATAGTAAGGGCCACCATAATAGCCTTGATCATTGTAAGTCTCCCAGTCCATGAGAGCCACTTGCCTTTCTAGGAAGATAGTTTAATTTTTAATTTTTCCACCAAAGGATCTCAAAGCTTACTAGGTTGAAATCCAGTTGCAAGAGGAAGACCTAAGCACTTGCACATAAGCTTGTCCTTCTTGAATTTTAGAACTTGTAGAATATAGTTTTCTCTTAGGGGATTAGTAAAGAAGAAAAAAACTTTAGAATTATCAAATATTACCTCTTGACCTGAAGTTGTGGTATAATTTACTAGAATTATTTTGAAAATCCTTTCTTCCCCCACCCTAGCATGACTGAATAACATGATATGATCAAAAAATTGTTGATGCATGATTGTAGGCATCCCACTGGTGATTTGAATTCCTTTAAGTCTACCCTCCTCAACTGGTTTGGAGATTGACCTACCCAAAGCCTCTTCCATGATGATGAATAGAAAAGGGGATAAGAGATCCCCCTACTTGAGTCCTCTCAAGGCCCTAAAGAAGCCTTTGGGAGTGCTATTTATCATAACTAAATATCTTGGATAGGCTATCCATTTGAATATCCAATCAAGCCAATCAGAGTGAAATTCAAATGCTTCAAGAACCTTGAATATGAATCTCTTATTTACCTTATCATATGCCTTCTTTATGTCGAGTTTCAATAGCATGGACTATTTTTTTGTGTTTTTGATATCGAATGGATTACTTCCTGAGCAATGATCACCCTGTCAAAAATGGAACTGGCTAGCATGAAACCTGTTTGTTCATAAAAAAATATCCTAGGGAGAATCTTCTTGATCTAATTTGCCACAACCTTTGTCAAGAACTTGTATATAGTATTGCACAAAGTAAGAGGTTGATATTCTTCTAATCTCTTCAACTTCTCCTTTTTTGGGATTAGGGCGATGAATTTATTGTTAATTTTGTCCCATACCACCTAGACAGTAAGGCTTACTGGTCCAACATCTTGATCGAAGGTCCAAACAACTTGGAGCTCAACACCATTGTTTTTTAATTTCTGCATCTGTGATCATTGTGACACCCAATAGGAGGGGTGTTGGTCTCATGAAAGCCACCCCCATCACCCATCACAACAACCTTAGGGTTTACCATGTGAGAAATTTTTTCTCCCTTTTATGAGCATCGGGGTAGCCACACTCCTTTTGCCACCCATCATTTCACCTAAACAATGACACCCTAAGGAGCCATGCCAATGCCACCCATGCCAATGCCACCCATACCAACCACCATTGCCATGGTTGATGGATCTATTTCAGTTTGGATGGTTACACCATGCTTTAGCTTGTGTCTGGGACTAGAAGTGATTCAGAGGAACTTCTTCCTCTACAACGACAACCCAAGAAAGATCACTAGCACCAACCTTCTCCCCATTAGTGCCAGCCTTCATATTCCCTACAGGCTCTGCATCTACCCTTTCTTCAACTTTTTCTTCCTTCAATCGCTTTCCAAGAACATCAACTTCCTTTTTGTGCCTTTTGCTCCTCTTTTCCATTTTTTGCTAAATGTCATATAATTAAAATATATTAAGTTTGTGTCCTATTCACATGTTAAGTTTACTTAGGTCCTAGAAACATTGCTAGAAGTCTTAGTTGTCATGAGATGTTATCTTATCTTTTTCCATTTACTTCTTATGTCCTAGGTAATTTAATATTTGTTGTCTCATGTCATAAGATTAAGACACTTGTCATGATCTTGTCTAATCCTATCTCTCACCTTGTCTATATAAGAAATTCATCTTATACATTATAGTAATAGGGGTTTTTATACTTTGCATCAATGCCAAGCAATCTATTATCTCTCCATACTCTCTTGTCAAAGGTTATTTTGTTTTGCAGCTAATCTTGGGCTATTGGAGTTCACTATAAACTCCTTTACATGGAATACCCTTTCAAGAAAAAACCACAATCAAATACTTTCACAATGTAATGTTGAGACACATTCTTATAAAATCTATAAATAAGCTCTTATAACAATGCATATATCATGCATGTAGATCTCTAACTCTCCATCTAGACAACCATAAGGAATAATTTAGACTCTAAAAAATAGTTCATAGATCTAGAAAACTATATATTTTGGTTAAACATAAAATTTGTAAAGCAATCCATGCAAATCTAAATCTATTAACACATCTAAAACACACAAACCCTAGAATCAAGGATTCACATTTTGAATGATGAAATATCATAAATATATCACTGTGAATTTGAAACATGAAACAAAACATAATGAAATTAAAATGATAAGTCAACCAACGTATATCCAAAAACCATAATTTTTTTTATCTTTTTGAGCATCTAAACAATATTTACAGGTACCTTTGTGTCTACCTTCTACTTTTTTGGAGCCCAAATTTGTTTGTTAGTTTCCAATTTTCCATAATTCATGACAGAACATTGCATTTTCATAGTTAACTATTTTCATCATTGTATTTCATCAAAAAATTATTTTAAACCCCCTAAGAGAATTCAGATCTAGGGTTGATTGACTCACCTTTCAAGTTGTAAGTCAATCTCACAACCTTTCCAATCTAAATTCTAATGTTATTTAAGTGAAAGGTGACTAATACTATTAAACCCTAAGGAATCACTTTTTCTACATTACCCTAATCTTAATTCTAACCTTAATCCTAATACTAATACCAACACTAACCCCAACCCTAATGCTAATTATATGTATAACCCTAATCATAAACCTAATCTTGATCATAATCCTAACCCTAACCCTAACCCTACCCTTCATCCAAATTATATCTCTAATTTGAACCTAATCCTAATTTTTATCTCTAACCCTAACCTTATCCCTAATCTTAACCCTAACCCTAATATCTACCTAACCATAACCCTAGCCCTGACCCTAAACCTAACCCTACCCTTGAACAAAATTATATCTCTAATCTTAACCCTAACCCTATTTCTAATGCTAACCCCAACCCTACCTTAATAATTTTATGTCGTTCAACATTGTGTTGTAAATATATATATATATATATATATATATATATATATTTATAATATATATAATACATCAAGAGATATCCTTCTCAAGGTGCCTATTTTTTAATCAATTTCTCACATATAAGTACAATAGGAACCTCGAGAAGGATATATCTCGGTGTTATGTTAGGGGCTTAAATGCTCCTAACAAGAAAATCATGGTCAAGCACAACATGGTATCAACTCAAGGTTATATATTTTTTGTTCAAGAATCAAAATTGACCAACATTAATCTAGAAAAATTTAGTAGGAAACTTACGATTTGATAAATGATGGTTGTTCAAGCCAATGGGGATTTTGGGGGATTAATCATCTTCTAGAAACCATTATTTTTTTGTTTGGAAAAACTAGTAGAGGGTCAAACTAGATTGGTTGTAAGGTTAGAAGTTCTCTTCTAATCTCCAATTTGATCTATTAAATGTTTATGGGCCTAATTCATTTATAAGGAAAAGAGAACTATGGTTTGAATTTGGAAATTTCATAGAAGCCCATGTGGATAAGCCTTGCATAATTGGGGTGACTTTAACATCATTCTTTAGAGTAGTGACAAACATGGGGAATCTAGAGGGTTGAACCAATCCCAAAATGAATTCAATGAATGGGTGGAAATGAATAAGGTAGTGGAAATTGGAATATCTAATGGAACCTTCATATGGACCAATAAAAGATTGGGCTTTAGCCAAATAGAAAAAAAATGGACACATTTTTCTTTCATGGGGACCTGGGAATCTTCCCCTTTTCTTTTGAAAGTACAATTCAGTCTTGCTCTAGATCAGATCACTATCATGTCTAGCTAGAGATTCTTGGGGATAAGAGGCCAGTCAGGTGTCCCTTCAAATTTGAAAACATGTGGATGAGGGATACAAAATTATTTTCTCTAGTGGAACAATGTTGGATGGAAGAAAATTTGTGTGGCTCCAAAATGTTTTTCTTTGTCTCCAAGCTAAAACTATTGATACAAAAAATAAAATCGTGGAACACAGACCATTTCAAGAATATCTAACATGAAAAGGGGTTTAGAGGAAGATTTGCATGTGCTAATAGAAGAGGCTATAAGGAATAGTATGGATTTAAAAATTCCTACACCAAAGAGAAAGACCTAATGAAAGCCTATGAAGAGACCTTGGACAAGGAAGAAAATTTTTGGAGACAAAAGTCATAGGAGTCATGGATTAAGGATGGTGACAAAAACAAAAAGTATTTCCACAATGACACTAAGCATCAGAGAAATGTGAACAATATCGCATCCATCAAAAGGTTGGATTGGTCCACACTTGAAGAGCCAAAGGCTATCACTAAAGAGATGGTAACCTTCTTCACTAACCTCCTCAATTATGAGGGCTCCAATCTTAGGGCACAACAAAAAATGCTTTAGAATATCCCATCTCTGGTGTTAGAGGCTTAAAATAATATGCTGAATGAAAGCTTCTCCATCGTAGAAATCAAAGAGGCCCTATTTTAGATGTATTTGGACAAGGCACCAGGGCATGATGGCTTCCCAAGAAGATTTTTTTTAAAATGCTAGAACATAGTTAGTCAAGAATTAGTAGCAAACATTAAAACCTCATGGAATTTAGGTTAGTTTCTTAGAGAAATCAATAATACCTTCATAGCACTCATCCCAAAGAAGGAATCAAATGGGTCACTAGATGACTATCACCCCATATCCCTCTGTAACACTATCTACAAGGTCATGTCTAAGGTGATGGAAAATAGGCTAGAAAGAATTCTTCCAAACATTATCTCTGATGAGGAAACTAGTTTTGTGCCTAAAAAATCTAACTTTGAAGGGGTTATCATGGCTCAAGAAGCTCTTCACTCTATCCAATGTATGAAGAGGCAGAGCATGGTGCTGAAATTGGATATCAAGAAAGATTATGACAGAGTAGATTGAAGGTTCCTCATGAAAGTAATGAAAGATTTTGGTTGTAAAAAAGGTGGATAAATTGGGCCTACAAGTGCATCTCTACCCCTCACTAATTGATGCTACTTAATGGGTCACCTATAGGTTTCTTTGAGGTATCCCATGGGATTTTTCAAGGTGACCCTTTGGCTCCCATTCTCTTCATCATAATGGAAAAATCTCTAGGGAGGGATTTCAGGAAAGAATTTGAGATCAAGAACAATAAAGGTGTTGAGGTCACTAGAACTCACTCCCAATAATATCCCATCAATAGTTCGCTAATGACACACTGTTAGTTGGAGTGGCCAAAAGAAGGAAAGAAACACATTTGAATGCCATCTTGGACCTTTATTATTGATCCTCAAGTCAGGAGGTGAGAAAGGCCAAATAAAAAATCCTCTTTTTTCATACACCTCCCTAAAAGGAAGAAGAAATTCTCAAGATCCTTGACTTTAGAAAGGGGCTACCTTGCACTTATTTGGGTCTCCATCTGAATAAAAGGACTTAGATTGGGAAAATTGTGGGATCCCTTAAATTTCAAAATGAGTTCCATCTTTTCCTCTTGGAAAAGTAAATGGTTATCATGGGTGTTTCCCATGGTTTTCATTGCACTAAAAGGTCAACCTATCAATGCTCGATACAATCAATAGAGACATGGATCACATGGGAGGTGATTATTCCCTTGTCATGAATCTTGAGGGGAGCATTGATAATCTACCAAAAATCTCCCCCTTAGCATCACCTAAGGGGATTCAAACCTGTGATCCAACACTATGATACCAATTTTTGGCCCATAGTTTCTATTGCACCAAAAGGTCGACTTGTCAATGCCTGATACAACTGGTACAAACATGGATCACATAGGAGGTGATTAATCCCTTGTCATGAATCTTGAGGGGAGCGTTGACCATCTTATAACAATGGGAGGGTAGGATAATGGTGTTAAAATTTGTAATCTCAACCATTCCCATTTACATGCTATTGAAACATAGAAAAATAGGTTTGTTAGAATGAGAACTATGATGCACCTATTTCTCTAACTTCATCCAAAATGTGTGTTACAAAGTGGAAATGAAGAACATCAATAAAATCTAACCCAAATAATAGTAAAAAGGTAGATATGGAAAGGTGATAATGATGCGTACCTATCATCAAAGATTCTTTTTCAGACCTCACTAAGGACTCATTCACCCTATGGAAAATGGGTCTTGGCTAGGGCTCATGGAAAATGCATTCTAGGTTCTCTTCTACCAAATTTGCACTCCCAAATTACAATTGTTCACTGTTGAAAAGCTGGAAATAAATCCTATAGATAAGTTTCTGTGATTTGACAACTTTTCTTGCAACTTTCTTCAATTTTTCTCTCCAAATGATCTTCAACCTAAAATTTGCAATCACACATCAAAGAGAGAAAAATGTTGTTTGTTAGGGAATGGGGATTTACCTTGTTCAAACCCTATTTTGGTAGTTAAACCTTTAAATGAAATGAAAAGTGAAATGAGTGATGAATGAACAACACTACATAACAACTCACCTTGATCCTTATTTGAACCTTGGATAAAAAATTTGCAACTTTGCATGAAGTGGCCTCAATGAATGTAGATCTTGATCTTGGAACTTGATGAGAAAAAATGCCTTTGATATGCTTGATTAGATCTTGAACACTACATCACCATATTAAGTAAAAAAATATGAATGATTCAATACATCTTTGGCATGATAATGTGTATAGGAGCAAATTTGCACCCTTTACGCAAATTCTCCTTTTACACATCCTCACCTTAGAAAACCAAATCCAAAGGAAAAATTCCATATTAGCTTGCTGATTTTCTTCCACTTGGTATTTTTTTGTTGTGTCGGTGGAAGAATATTTGTTGGGGACATCCGTGCAGCACACAAACATCTGTGCAGCATACTTACGTTCCTATAGGATTCCTACATCTGAAGCTGGCAGAGGTGTTACACTTCCTATTGGGAATGATTTGTAACATCCCTCTTTGACCAAACAACCCAAAAAATGCCTTATTCTTCCTCATTCTTCCTTCAAATTCATCTATTCTCACTTCATTTCATCCTCTAAGCATTCAACTCATCTTTTTTTCATCACTTCTTGCATTCTCAAGCATTCTCAAGCTTCATTTCACTCTCAACAACACTCTATCAAATCTATCAACAAAGTGTGAAGTAAGCCATTGCAGCAGGGGCTTGAGGTTTTACAACACCTCCCTTCATCACAGTCAAGGCTATGGTGATTGTTCAAGCTCTCTTTCTCATCATTGGCTAGTGAGCTCTTGGTGGAGGTGGTAACATTTTCACTCCTCTTTTACGATTTGGTTGAGTAGAGCTATATACTATTTCGTAGTGTTATTCATGTGCTTTCTTTCTTTACTTCTTTATCGTGCATTTCTCTATCATTTCCATTTGGTTGTCCGTGGAGGTGGAAACACCAAAATGGGGGTTTGACTGAGGCAGGCCCCTATACAACCCCAAAAAATTTCCCCTCTTTCTTATGTGTAGGTGGACGTGCATTTGGAGCTAGCTGGCGAACAAGCACTTTTGTGAGATTGTCATTGTCACCTTGGTTCTAGTTTATTTACTTTATCATTTCAGTATTTACTTTACATACTTTCTCATTCTATTTTTACCATCTAGATTGTACTAGCTAGGCTGTTAGCAGGTCTTTTTTGGCAGTTTCTCTATGTTCACCATTTTTTGGCCATATGGACGCTAGCACACCCGAGAGACACCAACACATCGCACTAATGTCCTAGAACTACGCTATCGTCCTCAGACAAAGAGTTGTCTAAGGCATAGAATTGACTCCAAAAATATAGCTTGCCTATCTTAAACTAAAGTTCGGGTCTATAGATTGATCGAAGGACTTTATAGTCCTGATCATTCTTGTCCCTTGCATCAAACACCCCTTTAGAGTTAGGTAAGTTAGGGCAGCCCTTCGCTCTTGGCTCTCCATGACCTGGGGTCTTGATGTGGTTGGTCCCCCTCTCTTACATTTTTCGTGAACTCAATGTGAACCATTTTGGTTCCATTTGGCGATACTAAAAGTTCTTTTCCTCATATTCTAGGAGTGTTGTAGGTGAGTGTTGTGAGGCATTCACCTGATAACCCAACCTGTGACCCCTAGTAGGCATAGTTGGAAGGTTTCGAAAGTGTTTCACAATGAAACCTTAATTGGATCACTATCCTATCTTGCAACCTTTGGGGGGCCCTGTGAGAGAGTCATTTATTGCATGCAATGGCCTCTTTCCTGCATGAACCTATCCCCTCTGGGCAGCTTGTGAGTAGTGGTACTAGCATAACCTTCACCTCATAGGATCTGCTGATGGGTTTAATAGGGAACCATCTCCTCTCTACATCCCTGCATGAATCAACAGAAACATTGTAGTAGGTGTTCTCATTGATCCAACATCTCAAGTAAACATCATAATTGAGGAGATCATGCTAATCAACTTTTTGCATAAAGATGGGTATGATGCACCTATGAGCACCATCCACTTGAATGATGAACTTTTTGTACCTCCTTTGGGCAGTATCATCTTGTTAGTTTTGGTTGGACCTAAATCTGTGAAGCTTATGTTCCAACATAATTGACCCTGGGTTTGAACTCTTTAGAGTGAAGTTGGGTATCCCTTGGTTAGTATCTATGAATGTAGTACCCTCAGTCATGCATAAATGTTTAGAATTTATCCACGAGGGTTTTGTGCATGTAATTCATGACACCACTTATAAACCATTGGTTGGTCATGGTAGTTACTCTTTGGATTACTCTTGGCCTGTTCCCATTGTTCCTCTTCCACCTAGGAAGGACATTTTGTATCGAACTTATTAGAACTACAAGAGAGGGAACTTAACACCGAGAGTGAGATACCCTACATCGCCTTATGTTGTTTCACATAGGGCTTGCTTAAAATCTGATAGTGATGCAACCAAGGCACCTAGAAGAGAGGAAGAGAAGCAGTCCCCATATCCTCTTTCTTCCTCTTTCGTTGTTTAGTCTAATGCTCCTTCTCACCCCATTGTGGCACCATCAAATTCTATGGTGCTTGCTTGGTGGAAGTCCAAGCGTCCCGTGTTTGAGCTTCTTGTTTTTCCCATAGAGCCTAGGCCCATTCAGTATAGCAGGAAGGAAGCTTCCCATGGGGAATCTTCTATGTCTCAAACTCTGTGGCCTCCTATTGCTTCTTCTCCCAAGGTGGTAAATAGGAAGAGTCCCACTTTTGAGGCATTAGAGTTGACTCCCCCTGCTACTTCTCAACCCGCTCCTCTTGCTCCCATTCAGGAGCCTATCCCTCCACTAGAAACAGTTGTGGAGGACACTCCTATGGTTGAGCAGGAGCCTTCTATCCCTTCACAACCTCTAGTCTCTAGCTCGAAGAGTCATAGAAACCACCTTGTGTGTGAGCATAATTGCCGGTGAAAGGCTCTCATGGCTGAGCAAGCCATCTTACAGAGGAAGGAAGATGATACAACTGCCCCTGTATCAAGGCCTCTCACCACGTCCTCCTCTCTCCTCCCCTCTGCTTCAATTCAATCTAGTTCAGTATCATTTCTAGCTTCTGTTGTGAGTATGAATGCACCTAACCCTAAAAAGGTGTTGGTGTTCATTGCTCCTTCAGTGGAGCTGCCCTTGTTGATGTCCTTTTTGGATGTCCCACCTTTCCCAAAACCCATAGATATTTTGAACACTTCGATGGTATCTAATGTGGTTTTCTCTTCCTCCTCTTCCTCTGCACCTCTTTCCTCATCTCTGGGGAGTTCACATCCTCTGATGGAGTAGAAGGTGGAGAGTGGTCCTTCTAGCAATGGAGGACATAAGAGGAGTCCACCTTCTCCGAAAGGTGGTCCCGCACTAACTTGTTCTATTTTAGTAAGGAACTAGTCCCGACTTCCCTTGAGTTCATCACTACTCTTGAGTCACTTGGTGAATCTCAAGCACAACTTTCCACATCCATTGAGGTACGACATGGCACTCCAGTGAAGTGCATGCTTAACTCTTTGGATGAAGTTCTGACTTTGTCAATGATCTTCATGAAATCGTTGACCATAGCTCCACAAAAGTTGAGTGGAGGAGACCTTGCGGGGCCTTCTTCCTTAGCCCTTGTTGTGGGAGGGTTGGAAGCTCCTCCTCTTAACATACCACCACTGCAAGCTCATCATCCTTCCCCCTATGATGATCTAGAGTGGGAGGTAGACGACCTCTTGGTCGATCAGTGTTAGGGGGAGGCCTCTTCTTTACCTTTAGATTAGATGCGTGTGTGTTGTGATGTGTTCCCCTGTGATCATGCTATGTGTGCCTAGAGGACCCTTGTCACCCTTTTTGGTGCTAGCATACAAGTGTGGTTTTTGTGTTGTAAACCTTCTATTTGTATCATCATTCTTCCATGTTTGTGATTGAATTTTGACAAAATTAGAGACAATGCAAAGTGTTGGGGGCATTTGAGCTTCCCTTCCATGTCGACCCAATTTTTTATTTTTACTTTTTCTTCTCATGCATTCTTCACATGGTTTTATATAGTAGGGGGTTGATGATAGTTCATTTTATATACTATTATTATATTATATATATATATATTTATGAACATTTTTGACCCCAAAATATCAGATCACCCCTGTGCCCTTTGCTCGTGATGTCTTTTTCTCTCTTATATTTTATTTTATCTTTCTCTATTCTTTGCTTGAGTTGTCCCTTTCATGTGTGACAACGCAATTTCTATAACACTTCGATTTTCAGAAAATGCATTCATTGCTAACAAATATTTTCTCAAGAATCTTTGCAAACTTTTTTCAAAGAATCACATTCTCAACTAGAAACCCTAACAAAACATGTTTCCTTCATCATGTGTTCACAAATAAAGAACTTGAGACCTTTTCTTCGAGGTGGGAACAACTTCGACCTTCCCCTTGTGAGGGGGCATTTTCTTCCTTTTGAATTCCTTGATGATGAATCAATTTGAGAAAAAAACATCTCTTTCGTGCACTTTCAAGTGGTACATCCCTTGAGTGGACCCATTTCTTCACACTAGGTTCCTAAGGGACCCCTTTGAAATCTTTCCAATCTATTGACAGTCTACATGACAATCTTCTTACTTGCCTGCATGGCCGCTTTCAGACATGTTCTATCTGTGGGTAAACATGTCACTTTGCAGGTGTGTCTATAAAGCCACTTTCCAACTTTGTGGATTTCCCTTCCTTGGGTTTCCTCTATGTGAAAGATCTTGGGGGATACCTCCCTACAGGTTTGCGAGCCTGTAGGGTGCTTCTTCTGAGCTTCCTCCATGTGAGAGATCTTGGAGGTCACTCCCCTACAGGTATGCAGGTTTGTAGGGCACTTTCTTTGGGTTTCCTTCATGTGAGAGATCTTGGAGGACACCTTACTTGTAGGTCTGCGGGTCTATAGGGTGTTTTTTCTAGGGTTTCCTTCAAGTGAGAGATCTTGGAGGACACCTTCCTTGCAGGCCTATGGGTCTATAAGGTGCTTTTTTCTAGGGTTTCCTTCATGTGAAAGATCTTGGAGGACACCTTCCTTGAAGGCCTGTAGGTCTATAAGGCACTTTTTTCTGGGTTTCCTTCATGTGAGAGATCTTGGAGGACACATTCCTTGCAAGTCTATGGGCCTGTGAGGCGCTTACCTCTCGGGGCTTCCTTTATGTGAGAGATCTTGGGGGTCACCTCCTTGCAGGTCTGCAGACCTATAAGATGCTTTCATTCTATAACTTCATAGTTTTGTGGGGCTATGGAGTCCTTTACTTACCCTACGCTCTCGAGCTCACCAGATTGCGGCTTGCTTCCTCGATGATTCAAGTATAAATTTCTAACCCTATCCACTCTTTGATCTACTTTACCAAAGCACTCATCAGTCTTCATGCTAGCTAAAGTGGGGACAAAATGTATAGGAGTGAATTTGCACCCTTTACGTAAATTCCTCTTTTACACATCCTCACCTTAAAAAGCCAAATCCGAAGGCGAAATTCCACATCAACTTGTTGACTTTCTTGCACTTGGCATTTGTCTTTTGTGTTGGTGGAAGAATATTTTATGAGGACGCCTGCGTGGTGTGCTTACATCCCTGATGGATTACTTGATTTGAAGTTGGAAGAGGCATTACACTTCCTATTGGGAACAGTTTGTAATGTCCCTCTTCGACCATCTGACCTGAAAAATGCCTTATTCTTCCTCATTCTTCCTTCAAATTCATCTATTCTCACTTCATTTCATCCTCTAAGAAAACATCTCATCTTTTTATCCATTAGTTCTTGCATTCTCAAGCATTCTTAGGCTTCATTTCACTCAAAACAACACTCCAACACTCCATTATAGTAACAACACTCTATCAACTTCATCAAGCAAGTGTGAAGCAAGCCATTGCAATAGGGGCTTGAAGTTTTGCAACACCTCCCTTAATCATAGTCGAGGTTGTGGTGATTGTTCAAGCTCTCTTTCTCCATCATTGGCTAGTGAGCTCTTGGTGGAGGTGGTAACATTTTCACTCCTCTCCTTTATGATTTGGTTGAGTAGCTATATATTGTTTCATAGTGTTATTCTTCTGCTTTCTTTATTTACTTATTTATCATACATTTCTCTATTGTTGCTATTTTGTTGTCCATGGAGGTGGAAACACCAAAACGGGGGTCTGATTGAGGCAAGAACCTATACATCCCCAACAAATTTCCCCTCTTTCTTGTGTGCAAGTGGATGTGCATTTGGAACTAGCTGGCGAACATGCACTTTTGTGAGATTTTCTTCAACACCTTGTTTCTAGTTTATTTACTTTATCATTTCAGTATTTACTTTACATACTTTTTCATTTTGTTTTTACCATCTAGATTGTACTAGGTAGGCTATGAGTAGGTCTTTTTGGAAATTTCTTTGTGTTCACCATTTTCTGGTCGTACGGACACCAACGCACCGCACTAACGTCCCAAAAATACACTATTGTCCTTGGATAGAGAGCTATCTGAGGCACAAAACCGACTCCAAAAAGCCAGGTCACCTAGCCCCAACTAAAGTTTGGATCTATAGAGTGATCGAAGGACTTTATAGTCCTCATCATTCTCGTCCCCTACATCAAACACCCCTTTAGAGTGAGGTAAGTTAGGGAATCCCTTTGGCTCTTCGTGACCTGGGGCCTTGACGTGGTTGGCCCTCCTGTCTTACACAATGGAATCTTAATTGCTACAATATTCTTCTACAAATCTTGAATTCCTTAACAATGCTCTTGTGAAGATACCCTTGAGATCACTTAAATTGATTAGATGAAACTTTCTAGGTGAAACATAATGAAATAGCCTTGTATTTATACACATCTTAACATTAATTATCGAAATTCAAATATCACAAGCTGACATTGAATTATGGATTTAAAATCATTAAAATACCGCCAAAAACATATCCAAAAGAGGGGTTCTAGGTCTAAGTGAGGACTCATTTTCCATAGGGTGAATGGGTCCTAGGACACTTACCTAGGACACACATCAAACAATGTTAAACATTATGTAAAAATAGGGTCCTGGTCTAAATGAGGACCCATTCGCCCTATGGCGAATAGTTCCTAGGTCACTTACCTAGGACACACATCTTCAAAAGTTAAATGTTGTGTAATGACATTTATGAATGTTGGGTTTTATCCCTCAAAATTTGCATTTAATTAGGCTTGGATTTGAATTAAAGGGGCCAATTAAGGAAAATTAACCTCAATTAATTAATAAAGCTCTAGATTAGTGTGAAAGTGTAAAGATACACCTTACAATGCCCTAAATAAGGAACAATTAAGTCCATTTAATTTAAAAGGGCCCTAAACTTAATATGAATATGAAAAACCATAAATTATAACACTAAAATAAGGCAACATTAGGCTCATCTTAATTATTAATTATTCCCAAATTAAGTGTGAAAAGGGATAATTTTTCCTACACTATAACTATCATGTATGGTGTTTCTCTCTGGAGTCAATTAAAAATTAAATTAGATGATGAGGAAAATATTTTCGAAAGGAATAGTGATAAGGATAAAATAACCCTAATTTCATGGGAAAAGATTTGCAAACCTAAGGATTCTAAGGGTGTTGGCCTCAAGAACTAGAAATTACAAAAAAAACCATTAGGGGCTAAATTTGTCTGGTGTATGTTCAAAGAGCCCCACAGGAAGTGGGCCAAAAAAATTTAGGCCAAGTATTTGGATGATGAGAATCCAACCAATATTCTAACTACCTCCAATTCTCCAAAGGCGTCAAGGGTCTGGAACTTCATCCAAAATTTCAAACCCATTGTGGTGGATTATCTATCCTAGGACATCCATGATGGCTGCAAGGCTCTCTTCTAGGAAGATTCATGGGCAAGGTAACCTAGTCTAGACATAATGTTAGATGTGGCCTAGGTGTGGGGCACTCTAAAAGGCTTTGGGGGAGACTTGGTTATGGAAATTATGTGGTCTTATCTCTTGAAGATAAGACTTTGGAATGGAAATGGAAAAAAATCTCTTCATTGGGGTTGTCGCCAAGGGAGGTGGAGCTCCTATCTATTGCCTTAGCAAATAAAAGAGTAGTCTTTAGGGAGGGGAGGATGTTTTAATCTAGTGTGGATCCAAGTTTGGTCAATACAATGCCAAGGATGGTTATAAGAGGATGGCAGAGGTTTTTGAGCAACATGGGACAAACATCCCACTGGATTTGTGTTGGAGAAAACTCTGCTTGTCAAAGGCTAGCACCTTCACATGGGATTCTCTACAAAAGAAAATTGAATAATAGATAAGTTCAGAAGGATGGGATTTTAATGCACATGAAAATATGGTAGATCATTTGCTCTTGGGATGTCCCTTTTCATAGGAGTGTTGGTGGTGTCTATGTGCGAAGTTGGGTTGGTTGAGTGTACTGCCAAGTGACATCATCTGCCTATTCCAACATTGGAAAAACATCCAAAAATCATTGACATTCAAAAGTCTCTAGACGAATAGCCCTTCCATTTTAGTATGTGAATTAAGGAAGGAGAGAAACAAAAGGATTTTAAAAGAAAAGGAAATAAGCCTCATATATCTTTAGAGAAAGATTGAGGTGGAAATAGTTGAAGTGATAAACGGTAGGTTGGCCTAACTTTCTCCAAAAAATATAGTTTTAATAGAGTGGGATGCCAAAATGAGGCTCAATTGGTAGGGGTTGTGAGTGCCAGTGTGGATTGGTGAAGGGGGCCTCTCCTCTTGCATTGACAGGGACTAGGTGGCATGGTATGGACACTATAGTATGGTTGATATAAGCTAAATTTTGATAGGGCATCTAGGGGCAACCCAAGTATCTTAGGTGCTAGTTGTATAATTAGAGATTGGAAGGGTGTAATGATCTATATTTAGTCCAAACCACTTCCCCAAACAATAACCAATGAGGAAAAATTCTTGCCAATTATCCACAGTCTCGTCATCTATAAGGAACTGATTATTAGACATTTGGAAATTGAAGGTGAATTTTCTCAAATTATCAATGCACTTTTCTCTAGATCCACCTCAAACTAGAATTTGAAGGCATTGTTGGAGAAGGACACCAAACTCCATGGTTTCAAATTATTTGCCATTAATCACACTTACGAAAAAGGGAATGTGAAAGTGAACAGATTGGATAATGATGTGGCTGATGGCATTAATTCTCTCCATTGGGGGGCTGAGTTGGACCCGAATTTCCGCTTTTAATTGGATGCAACAGATGGTTATAATTTCTCATTATGGGGGTCGAGCTGGATCCAAGCCTTGTATTTTACTTGTGATGGCCCATATCGGGATGTCACTTCAAATAACTCATGCATTTAGCCATCACAATATGAAGGATTTAAGGTAAATCTAGTTCCTTTACTTCATCTCTACATTGGCTATACGGTGGCGACATTCAACGTGGAATTTAGTAAAGATTCTAGACAGTTCACATTTACGAACCTTCCTTAATCCATCTTGGAGGCTCGTGCAAATGGTGTTGCTCCTACTATATGAAGAAAGTTATCTATGCCATTTTCAGTCAATTATTTTAGATGGAGACCCCAATTTGGCTGAGGTGTGTTAAGCGACAAGCTGCCTTATTGGGTCAAATTTTAGAGCAACGGTTAAAATCGAAATGCAAGATCAATAAAAAGCTTGCAATGGAGGCCATTCGAATGGTGATGGGCAGGGATTTTATGGCTTTACTGGATAGGTACCATGTTAACACAAACATCTCTTCCCTCTTGCTTGCATCTCTTCTGGAACTAGGTGAGCTGAAGGTGCAAATGCTCCTACTTCTCAGGGAAGTACATTCAAATCGAGCGTGTTGCTAGATGACATCGACATCGTGGTCTTTATGGTGCTTAGTGTTGGAATCCCCTGGCCATGGGATTTGCCCAAATTGCTGGGACCAGGGGCAGTGGTGGTCAGAAAACCATTCATCTTGAACTTGGATATGTAGGACAACTTGCCCGACACTGTCATTGGGCAATCTTGGGCAAAGAATTTTTGAAACATGTGGTGGGTATCGACCAGGATGACAACCTTATGTGGCTCAAACACTTTGTTCAACTGGTAAATTTTGATGAGTTTTACTGGGAGGTGGAGTAGGTAGTGTGGATGCTCGACAAATAATTTTGGTATGCACTTCAAAGCTCATTCTTGGGTGCTTCTATCGAAGCAGCTATAGGGTTTTCATCAGCGGGTTTACTTCTCGTTCAAGCGTTGGTACGATGTTTCTATGACAAGCTAGTAGAGTGCTCGTATTTGAGCCAAATTTTATAATGTTTCATGCAAATCCTTTGTATTTTGCGCTAGAGCCTCTAGGGGTTGGCTGGCTAAGGCATTTTCCTCTCTCTGATGTAATCTTTTATAATCAATATAATCTTTGAACCTGGTTGCATACGGAGCAAAAAAAAATACATAAAACAATAAATACATTTTCTTAAAATAATATCAGATAATCAGTCTTTCAATACTTTATGACTATTCTAATATACGTGTTATTTAAATGATTTTTGAATTTTTTACACTATATATTCTGTTGAAAGATATGTAAACTAACTAATATTATGCCTTTCATTTTATTTCAATTCTTTTATCTTAAATTTCTAATATAAAATTCAAAGGAAACAATTATATCATAATATAATATAATATAATATAATATAATATAATATAATTATACTACATTATATTATTATTATAATGATATTATACTTTGTACTATATTATATTAATATTATAATATAATATTATACCATATTATTATATTATATTATATTGTAAATAATATATCATATTATTAGGGTTGGTTGAGTGCACCGCCAAGTGACATCCTCTTCCTATTCCAACATTGGAAAAACATTAAAAGATCACTGACATTCAGAAGTTTCTAGACGACTATCCCTTCCATTCTAGTATGTGAATTAAGGAAGGAGAGAAGCAAAAGGATTTTACAAGAAAATGAAATGAGCCTCCTATATCTTTAGAGTAAGATTGAGGTGGCAATAGTTGAAGTGATAAACAATAGGTTGGCCAATCTTTCTCCAAAAAATATAGTTTTGACATAGTGGGATGCCAAAATGAGGCTCAATTAGCAGGGTTGCGAGTGCCACCATGGATTGTTGAAGGGGGCCTCTTCTCTTGCATGTCCAAGGACTAGGTGGTATGGTATGCTCCATAGTATGGTTGGTATAAGCTGAATTTTGATGAGGCATCTAGGGGAAACCCGGGTGTCTTAGGTGTGGGTTGTATAATTAGAGATTGGATGGGTTTAAGGATCTGCATTTCTTTCAAACCACTTCCCCAAGGAACAAACAATGAGGCAAAATTCCTGACAAGTGTCCACGGTCTCATTATCTATAAGGAACTAGTTATTAGAAATTTGGAAATTGAAGGTGATTCTTCTTTAATCATCAACACACTCTGCTTCGGCTCCACAAATAGAAGGCACTATTGTAGAAGGCCACCAAACTCCTTCATGGTTTCAAATTATTTGCCATCAATCACACTTACAAAGAAGGGAAATTGAAAATGGACAAATTGGATAATGATGTGGCCGATGGCATTAATTCTCTCCATCGGGGAGTTGAGCTGGACCCGAATTTTTGCTTTTGATTGGATGCAACAGATGGTTATAATTTCTCATTATGGGGGTTGAGCTAAATCCAAGCCTTGGATTTTGCTTTTGATGGCCCGTATCGGGTTGTCACTTCAAATACCTCATGCATTTACCCATCACAATATGAAGGATTTACGGAAAATCTAGTTCCTTTGCTTCATCTCTGCATTGGCTATACTATGGTGGCATTCGGCTTGGAATTTAGTAATGATACCGGACAATTCACATTTACTAGCTTTCCTTAATCCATACTGGAGGCTTGTGCAAATGACATTGCTCCTTCTATATGAAGAATGTTTTCTATGTCATTTTCACTCAATTCTTTTAGATGGAGACCCCGATTTGGCTGAGGTGTGTTAAGCGACAAGCTGCCTTCCTGGGTCAAAATTTAGAGCAACGATTAAAATCGAAATGGAAGATCAACAAAAAGCTTGCAATGGAGGCCATTTAAATGGTGATGGGTAGGGATTTTCTGGCTTCAGTGGACAGGTACCGTGTAAACATAAACATCTCTTTCCTCTTCCTTGCATCTCTTCTGGAACTAGGTGAGCTGAAGGCATAAATGCTTCTACTTCTTAGGGAAGTATTCAAATCGAGCATGCTATTGGATGACATCGACATCGTGGTCTCGGTGGTGCTTGGTGTTGGCATCCCCTGGCCATGGGATTTTCCCAAATTGCTGGGACCAGGGGCAGTGGTGGTCAGACAACCATTCCTCCTCAACTTGGATATGCAGGCCCGCTTGCTCGGCGCCGTCGTTGGGCGACCTTGGGAAAAGACTTTTTGAAACATGTGGTGGGTATCAACCAGGATGACAACCTTTTGTGGCTCAAACGCTTTGTTCAAGTGGTGAATTCTGATGAGTTTTACTGGGAGGTGGAGTAGGTAGTGCGAATGATCGACTCATACTTTTGGTATGCACTTCAAAGCTCATTCTTGGGTGCTTCCATAAAAGCGGCTACAAGGTTTTTATCGATGGGTTTACTTCTCGTTCAAGTGTTGGCATGACATTTCTATGGCAGGCTAGTAGCATGCTTGTATTTGAGCCAAATTTTGTAATGTTTCATGCGAATCCTTTGTATTTTGCGCTAGAGCTTATAGGGGTTGGCTAGCTAAGGCATTTTCCCACTCTTTGATGTAATATTTTATAATCAATATAATCTTTGCAACTTGGTTGTGTTTAGGGAACCAAAAAAAACATAAAACAATAAATACATTGTCTTAAAATAATATCAGATAATCACTCTTTCAATACTTTATGACTATCGAATGATTTTGAAGTTTGACAAATAGAAATATATGTAAACTAACTAATAATCTTTCAATTCTTTTATCTTAAATTTTTAATATAAATTTGAAAGGAAATAATTATAATATCATTTAATAATAATATAATATTATATTATATTATATTTTTTTGATTAGTAAGAGAGAAAGTTTCTATTGATATAAAAAAAAGATACATTGTTCAACCCAGCTAGGGTGACCAAAGACACCATTTCAGAATGCAACAAAAGCCTTGTCAAGGCAACACCCAATACAGATCCATCAAACTACTACAACCCTTATAGAAATAAACCAGAACAAATACATGCCGAGACCCATACTAAGACTTTACAGATCTTCCAAAAATTCTTGACACAAAAGCACCAAAAAAGAGACAACACCCCACCAAAACCCACACCACCAAACATTTTGTTGAGCAAATACCCAGAATTCCCGCTTCCAGGTTGAGTCCGCTACATGAACCAGGTGATACTTCTTCCTCAAGAAATCCACACTAGCATTCGCCAATCTCCTGTGCTCTAGCAGTTTAAGCCCAGTCACGTCCAGCAAGAATGGGTAGTAATTAACCAAACCATTAGGGTCATCAAGCAGATGAAGGTCCCATGGACGCAGGATGCCCTTCCCAAGTCGCTCAGTTGCCAAGGCCCTATCTAGACCGACCAACATGTCCTTCCTAAACAACCGCCTCATGATAACCCTAGCATCGCCTTTGGAGACCCCCACATCCAGAAATCCGGCTAGGACCCAAGAAGAAATATCAGAGTCCAACCTATAACCCTCGGCATCCTCCATGAAATTCTTCCCCAAGATGCATTTGATGGCAACAAAGACCAGATAATCTGGGTGTCGAATGAGACGTTGTAGATGAAGCGTGGTGATCTTCCCTTCAAACACTATTTGCCTCTTCGAGCCCTTGAGTTCCACTAAAGTCACCATTCCCCTCATTTACAGTTCCTTGCCTGAAACTAATAAAATGAACCTGCTCATGTTTCGTTCAAGAATGCTTTGCTTGAGATGAAGCTACGGTCATGCTCTGCCATTATGTTGTGGTAGCTAGCTAAACGTCCTTGGAAGGACGTCACAAGTTCACCATGTTGGCGTTCAATGATGTATTTAACCTCCTCTAGATCCTTCCTTTATAACACGTGCTTCCCCTCATGCAAATGTCGCCACCTCGCCAAGAGAAAAGCCACCCGTCCAAACTTCGCCGAAAAACGGAGCAGTCAAGCCTCTTCTCCCATCCATCTCCGATGTGTCTACCACTTCACCCATTGTGGTGAAGTGGCACTCACCCAACCACCCACATAATATAATATTATATTAATACTATAATATTATATTAATAATATAATATAATATAATATAATATAATATAATATAATATATATAATATTATTATATTATATTATATTATATTATATTATTATTATAATGATATTATATTTTACTATATTATATTAATACTATAATATAATGTTATATTGTAAATAATATATCATATTATTATATATTATTATATTATTATATTATAGTATATTATATTATATTGTTATATTCTATTAAATTATATTATATCATATTATATTATTATATAATATTATAATATTATATAATATTATAATATTTTATTATTTTAATATTATATTATATTATACTATGTTATATTAATATTATAATATTACATTATATCATATTCTTATATTATATTATATTATCTATTATATATTATGTTATTTAAATGATCTTGAAATTTTACATATATGTAAACTAACTAATATTATGTCTAGGCGATGATTCTAGAGAGAAGAGCACATGATGATGTTTAGGGTTCTAGTTAAGTGAATATGTGAATAAATTAGAAAGTTTTATAGTTAAACAAATCTAAATATATTTGAATCTTTAATGAAATATGAGCTTTTTTAAAATATTAGTGATATTTCTTATGAATTTCATAGTAGGGGATAAAGTGAAATGAGATTTACAATTGATATTTTGAGACAATGTCTACAAATAATTCTTTCTTCTATAATGTAAAAATTAATAGAATTTAGAAATTTACTAACCTTAAATCACATTAGAGTCTTCTATTGACTTTGTGAAATAAGAATAAAATTCCTAAAATATGATTTATTATATTCAACAAATGATTATCTTAAAATTGTAATTATAATAAAATATATATACAAAATAAATATTTTTTAAAAAGTTAAATAAAAAATAATTTATTTAAAAATTAATAATATAATAAAAATAATTTTCTTTAAAAGTAATTTTTTTTAACATGCAAGCGACCAACACATTGTCCAACTACTAAATGAAATTATAGCACATTTTTTTTTGCATTATCAACCTCTTATTGCAAGTGATAATTTTATTCAAATGTGATTTAGATGTGAGTAGACATATTCATACTATTTTACATATTAGGATTGAGTTAAATTTTGTGCTATATTTGAATTCTATGCTTTCAAGATATGTTCAAAGTGGGTGCCCTATTGAGGCATTGAAACTCTTTCAAAGATATGTTCAAAGTGGGTGCCTTATTGAGGCATTGAAACTCTTTCATCAAATGTTATTGGACAACATTTATTCAAACCCAATGACTTACAATTCAACTAATAATTATGCAAATCTATCATCACAAAACTACCCAATTACAAGTATCCTTCTCAGACTACATATGACATTGGTTTTTATAGTAAATCAATATTGAACACAACCATGAAACATTATGGGAGAAAATTTGTTTCATTATTTTTTTCTCAATTAAGCTCATTATTTCAATACATGTAATACTTCGTTAAATCAATTTTATCATAGAAATTTGATTTTTTTTTTAATTTTTCAATATAAAATTCTAAGTCAATAATAGGACAATTAAATTCAATATTATCAAGTGAAATGGAAATGCCCATGAATTTATAGTTATTATTTTTTCTTTCATGAATTTACAATTGTTATTAGACATAAAATTCTTCCAAATTATTTTATAAAAATCAATCATTATATTAAAATAGTTCTATTTTTTTTTCAAATTACTATTAAACTATTTAATATTTCAATAAAAATGTTAGCAAGTGATATATTGATCTAGTGAAAACACTCAAAATAGAAAAAAAAAATAAAGCATAGAGAATGGGGGGAAATTATTTGAATAACTCATTGATGATGTAGGAACTATTTGTATTCAACCAGGTTTTTGGAGAAATAAACCATAACAATGATAGAGGATTATAAGGAGAATGGCTCCACACCCAATCCATGGAAGCTCAACTCAGTTCAGAAAATAGAAGAGTTTAAATCAATGATGAGTGTATTACCCATTTGGAGCACATGAATAGTGGTGGCCATCATCTTGAATGGCACAACCAATACTTACATGATATACCAGGAAAAAATCATGCACAAAAATTGGATATTACCTATAACACTGAATTTATAAAACATTTACAATCTATGAAAATAATAGACTAGACGGCTCTGGGAAAGTTCACTGCCAATAATTCACCACCAACAAATTCACTGCCGACAATTCATCTCCATGACAAATTCATCTCGTGGAAAATTCACCACCAACAATTCATCATCATCGATAATTCATCCCATACAATTATAAATTTTGATTTATGATAATAAAAATGAAAAAAAAAAATTCAATATATTTTATTTTATTCTAGTAAACCAATTATACAACAATATCAATAATCTCTATTATTGTACTATTGTAAATATACATATGACAACTATATAATCTCAAGGTCTTGGAAATATATTAAAAAATGTTAATGCGATGAATTATCCATGGCAATGAATTTTTGGTGGTGAATTTTCCATGAGATGATTTTTTCATGGCCATTAATTATTGGCGGTGAATTTTTTTATGATGAATTGTTGGCAGTAAATTTTCTTGATGCTAGACCAAATGAATCCTTTTTCATTCTTACTGCTGCTCTAGATTCTAACAAGTTGAACATCTGTTGCTCATGCTCTTTCCCACTTTCATGATTAGCATTGCCTACCATCCACTAGTAGAAATGCGAGCACAATCATAGACATGCATGCAAAATTTTGAAGGACCAAATAAATAATTCATTAGATATATGGAAATTGAAAAAACATCAAAAATTTCAAAATTATTATTGAATTTCTTATACCCAATGAACTTGTCAATCTTTGATATCTTTTCTTACCTAATATTTAATTAATTTCTATTACAAAAATATCTATTACAAGCATTAAAATTCATGTCTAGAGTTTGAAAAGTATCAAACAAAAGCAACCACAACCACAAAAGTAACACTTGATAGATCTCTCCCTCTCAGAAGAAATATGCTACTAAATTAGCACATACTCATCTTTAAAATAGAGCATAATATTTTCTTCTAAAGGCTCCAAATTGGTGGAAAATTCAATTAACAAGATTTAATGAGTTGGTGGTAGAAAGTTTTGAAGTTTCTTGAAGTTGGTAGAATTATATAATTAAATGTTCCTTTTGTTTGCAATATTGATCCAGTTAAGAAAAAAAAGTTTTAGGGATTATAAAACTAATTTGAAGGTTAAACACTTAAATTTGAAAAATCTTTCTAGTTTGGTGTTCCATGGTGGTAGCTCTTTTTAAAATCTTTAGAAACTATAAACATTACAATGACCACAATTTTGTTAAAGTAATAAAGATTATCTTAAGACTTCTAAGTAGTACTACTTTACATCATATGCAAGAATTTGAACCTATTATTCATTTGTTCTACTGTGTTCAACCTACCTATCTACTATGGGCGGCTCAAGGAAAATTGAATGGTATTGATGAAAATCATGAATACTAATGATTAAAAAAAATATAATAAATATAGCAAAGAAATAAATCCCTTGAAACATTACATACTATCACTCGCCAAGTACATAAATCATGGCAAAAACAACATTCCTCCATGATCTATGCTTGTATAAATTATTATATGAATTAGAAACCATCGGTATATAATAAAGTATATATTTAATGGATATCAAAAGAAAAAGCCCGATGAGGCTTAGAAGAAACAAAGGATCTTCACACAAGATACTTGTATAGGGCATAGTGTGAATATTTCCTTAAAAATAAGGTATTGGAACCAAATTCACTGTGGAATTAGTATATTAGAAAAGTACAAAGATATTATATTTCATTCCAACTATTGTGGCAAACAAATTAGGGCAGCTGAATGTGCAACGTCTTCAAAAATCTTCCTATATACTTGGATATCTATCAATCAATAAATAAAATCCATCAATCAATACATACCTGTATATCTTCTAAATAGGGCTTTGGTTTGCAATGGATGAGATTGCTTCTGTTTTGTTGACCCTTATAATTGACTCGATCAAATTTGCTTCAAAAATTGTGAAATATTGATTGGACATTCTTCACTCTTTTTTATTTCATCATTTGTAGTGGCAAAATAACTCAAACCACTTACTCTTCCACTCTTGTTAGTTACATGCCAGCCATTGCATGAGTTGTAACCACCAACATTAATCACTTAAATGGTAACAATCAATAAGGAGGGCATCAAATTAATTCATGCAAAGTGTTTTTTAATATAAGATTTTGTTGTCACTATAGAATGCCTCTGAGTGTAACAATGACTAATCTTCAAGTGATATATTCTTATATAAATTTGACTCATGAAATTACCATTTCATAATCTTATTATCACTCATACCTAGATATTGGTCTTGATCACTAGATCTCTTATTTGTAACACTAGAATATATATATACTAGTGCAAAATATAACCACTAGTTATTTGTGAAAATATAGGTATGAACCATGAAATCTTAAACTCTAAAATTTTAATTTATGCCTTAATAAAATTTTCACTATGTATTATGAGACAAATTAGCACATATTTATGTTAAAAGATGTGCTATGTTTTATTTAAAAGAGTTAATTCATTCATTTAAAGATTATTGAATTACCATCTAGGACATGTTAGGGTCATATATAATTATGATAGATCATTTATCATAGCACCATAACAACATTATTAGGTTATTATGTTCTATGATACATTACATGCTTGATGGTTATCCTTAACCCTTGTCCCGGAATAATTGAATGGCCTAAATGTGGGTATAACTAAGGAGAACATGACCTTTGTGATTTGCATTCCCTAAGTTTATTTGTAAACATTGATAATCCTTATAAATATTCAGATATTAGAAGATCAAGGTGAGTGAATTTTAATAATCAACTTTCTACTAGATCATTGAATGACAATTTATATTTACATGTATTTAGTTTAAGATCACACTCATGGAGATCACTTCCACACTTACAACACTCATGGAGATCACTTCCAAACTTACACATGTGAACTAGAGTGAATTTCAATGAGTAATTTTGAGATATTCATCTAAACAATCCCTAAAAAATCAATATTTTGGTGAATTTATTATTGGAAACTTAAAAATTATTTTACCATATCTATAATCAAACTAAATAACACATTTAAATTAATTTAACTTAAATATTAATTTCCATTGGCAATCACAATTCACAAGGTTTATTGTTTATTTAATTGCTTCAATACTTTAATTAAGCGATATTTTATGTGACATATTTTCCCATACAAAAATATATCTTTGGTTTCATGGTTTACTTTTTATAATTATATAACATTGCATATTTCCCCTCCTAGGTTTATCTAGATATCTTTATTTGTAATATACATATCATAGGGTCACATTTACTATATATTACTACCCATTTCCTCATTTTCTAATCTACTTGCTATTATTTGTATATTTAGACACATTATCAAAGATAATTCCATTGATACACATATCATATATTCCTTGAATATTATAAAGTTCACACTATCTAAAAGAGGTTGATAATTCTCTTGGAATTACAACTACGTTTCTCGTATGAAAAAAATTGGCACATTGATCAGACATACATAAATATAATAATTTGATTTGATGGAATAATATGGAATAATGTTGGATATTACTTTGTATCTAGTTCCAAGTTCAAGATTATACACTCAATATTTATTGTAATTAATTATTAGAGTACTTTTGAGCTATTATACAAGGAGTATAAGTTTCTCTATGTAAATTATGACAACCACTTGGGATATTCTTATGTTTATACCATTTGAGTTCTTATATTGCATAAATAATTTTATGTATAATGATATATATGATAACTATTTTTTGGGAACTCATTATGAGTTAGAGTAATGGAAGGAGAAAAATGTGCATTTAGTTGATCTTCGATAAAATTAACACAATCCTCATATGTGTTGGACAAATATACCAAGGTGTTAATTTTATTATATTCATTAAAATTTGATCTAAATTATTGGTCTAGTTATGTTGTGGGAAGGGCTTACCATATATTATTTGGTGGAGTAACAAAGTCATTGCCTCCATCATTCATTTCTTCAACAAGGATCATATTATTTTAAGCCATTGTATTATGTTTTAGTTTATTCTATTAAAATTAAAATGAATAACTACACTATGATTCTAACAATATTGTTTGACATAAAATTATTGATGTAGAGGGAGAGGTGTCCAATGTATAGTGGTGGAAAAGTGGTGAGATTGACCCTTAAAATATTTTGCAATATGATATTGATAGGATCATGTAATTTACTAAAGGTTCTTTACATTCAAGGCTTAGTGGACATAACATTAAAAAAATCATAAGATTGATGATCCCAATTAAAGTTAAGTTTGGCCTCTTTAATAGTGTTATTAACAATTTGACTAATTAGTTTGACTAATACATTTAATGCTCAAATTTATTGTCATAGGATTTTATCATGAGGAGATTTTGAAGCTTATAAATATAAAGCGTGATTATAGATCATTATGTAAGGTTGCAATATCATTCTTTAAAAGTTTTAGTTTAGCAAGCATGTTGCTTTTTAAAAATATTAGCCTAATTCAAATGAGCCTCATTGATAAAAGTAAATATATTTTTAATAATAGGAATATTAGAGAAACTCATTAAAAAATGGAATGGTTTCAACCAAGGATCTCAATGAACATATAGGTTTAATAGGGCGCTCAAATAGATTGAAAATTAAAATTTCTCAAGTAGTTTAAAAACACATTATATTATAATTATAATTGAAAATAAATGAAGGATACTCTAGGGAAAATATTAGGAAATGCAAGCAATACATCATGGTTCAAGTTAATCTATGTGAGTAAAATAAATATGTTCCTACTAGTTATGTGTGCTTGATATAATCCAATAATTAAAAACTATTAAACAATAAATTGTAAATATAAGATCAAAGAGCCAAGTAGTTGGAGATTAATAAAAGTGCTTACCTATTTTTGATGATGTGGCAACTTTGACCTTACAATTATTTTTTGGGATGTTGCAATAGATGATAAGAATCAGCAATCAAGATTTGGACAAGGTGAGTGTAAGCCAATGATGGTCTAAACAATGAAAACATAAAATCAAAACCTCTTGGAGAGAGCCAAAAATATGAAAATTTTGTTAGGCTCAAATTATTATTTCAAGTTTAGTTTAGATAATCAAACCAAAATGGATATTTATTTCTAAGAAATAGATAACTATTTTACATCAATATATATCCATTTTAGAAAGGGATGTGTTTGATTCTTGTTCAAAAAATCCCCCCTCCATTTTTATGGTATCACCTTAATTTTAGGTATTAGAGCCACAAACCTACTAAAAACTTACAAATCATGTGATGAGTTATATCTCAATAATTTCCTTGACTTGGACCTTGAGGTTGATTGGTTGACTGTTAACCTAATATAAAAATGAAACATTTGGGTTCATAGAGGAAATTCTTGGGATTTCAAAAATATAATTTATTCCTTATCACACATTTATTATTTTATTACTAATTATTCTAAAAAATTATGTATCATTTTTCAAATATAAAAGTTTGGGCCTGGACCTTGTGCTTCGCTAGTCATACAAAAAAATCATATAGGCTAGTTGAGAAGTGTTCATTAATATTTTACAAAAAATGTGCTTAAAAATTAATAATTATTCATTTATTTATGTTTTTAGAAAAATATCTAGCCCCTTCACACTTGGAGTCATATATTTATACAAGATTTGAGAAGAAAATACCAACTTTTGCTCTAAAAAATTAGCTAGGCTGAACACTTCTCTTTATGTTTTATTTAAATTTTATGTAGTACATCTTTGAAATATGTGATTTTCACAAAAAACAAATGAAATTATTTCAATAGGAACAAATAAAGTATGGATAGATCAAATAATTTTTTTAAGAAAAATCAAAGCTTATTAAGAGCTATATGCTTTTCTAAGGAAACAATGTTGATTAGATCCACATTATTGCTAGGCTTAGTTTTGTAACCATCAGTACATACGAGAATCATGACCAATCTAGAATCTTGGTCATGTTGGATCCCAATCTTATCTTGTAGAGACTTGATGTTTTTGATAGATTCATTGATGGTGACTTTGTTGAAATTGATAACCTTGCTAATATTGGATTTAGTATTTGAGAGGTTGGGACCTCTAATTTCTTAATTCATTCATATTTTTTAGTTACCTCTTCCTTCAAACTAGCCATGCATCATCCTTAGCATTCCATTACTTGACTAGGGAGGTCTATAATTTATTTCTATTGAATTATATAAAGAACCAATTTAAAACCTTGTGATGATTATCCACCTCCTTGTATATTTGGTTAGTTTTATTAGCAAGTAGGTTGACCACCAAATCAATGTGTTTAGGAGAATGGTAGGTTTTGTAATCTTCACATGAAGAGAGATATTCAATCTCAAGGATTTTATCTTTAATTTTATGATCTTTCTCCTTATTCTTTCCTTACCTTGGTTGTTACCAACCTTTGACAAGTCTCCCCTAGTACCATGGTGTGATAGGACAACCCTTGTTTTTTCTATCTCCACCACCTTTAATAATCCTTCTATTTAGCAAGTTAGACCTAAAATTGTCAAAAGGGGAAAAAAAGACTAAGAACACAAGGTTTGATGAAGAAAAGGCACAAAAGATAGGGGAAGAGGACGCGAATTTATTCTTGGTTGTATTATTGAGATATAAATGGGAAGGAGGAGGGAGTTTGAGCTTGTGAGAAATAGGTAGAGAGGAGTAATTAGGTATATTGTTGTACCTAGGCTAACAATGGAAGGTTGAGGCTTGAAGGATAAATAATGAACTTAATGAGAAAGAAGATAGTGATTGGTGGAAGTTAAATCCCCCAATATTTTTTTTCTTCAAGACCAAATACTCCAAAGATATAGGAGAAAATAGGGAAAACTCATTGTTCACTTGTTTCTTAAGTGGCTAAGTAGAGAAAAATAAGTGTAAATATCTTGAAAACGTCCTTTTAGTGTAATATAGCACATAACTTGTAGAGAAAATTCATTGTAAGGTTAGGCAAAGAGACCGTTGTATAACTCAATTGGGTTCTTTTGATCTTTTCTCTTAACTTCATAAAGGTGTTAACAACTTCCTCTCTATTCCTACACTATTTGTAGATTTTTCTTCCTTCAATTGGAAAACTAGTGACATGGCTATGAGTTACTCAGATATTTTCAACATCACACTACACATTGTGAGCACCCTCAAGTTTTGATTACTAGAAAACTCATTTAACAAAGTGGGGTCAAATCTTGATTCTTTCCATATAAGTCACCAACCCAAATTTTTCAAGGATCCTTCAAATCCTTTCCTATTGCTTAATTGATTCACATGATAAGCTCTTCACTCTACTATAGCTGCTCCCCATATTGATAAATATCTTTCATTGTTGAGAATACTTGGATCCCTACAAAATATTCTCACCCCTAGGACCCATGAAAAAAAAAATCCCTTGGATATCTTACAAAAAAAATGATGGAATAAAACCTAAACCACATGGACAGTTAGAGGCATAAGAAACTTCTTGAGTTTAAAAGGGATCACACCATGACTAGTAATGAGAATCGCCATTAAAAAGAGGGAACTTATTGAAAATTAGCATGTAAGTCATTAGAAATATCAATATGAAGGAGTGTAGACACTTCACATTGAAGTTCATGATTCCCAATTAACTTTTGATGACCCTCAAAATGTATACCCTAATTAGTTAAAAATTAGTGAGAAAATCACTCTCTCAAAAAATATGTTGGATATTAATGGTTGAGAAACTAATAAATAAATAAAGGGAGTTAGTAATGATGTTTTCAATGGACTGATTCAATGGTGGAACCTTAGAAGGAAATTCACAATCTTAAGTGAGTCCCTTTCAGCCTTGAGATGAAGGATACCAAACTCATTCACAATGGATAAACCATTGAAGGAAGTTGATGATTCTAGAAAATAGATAGAATGAACACTCAAATTTATAGAAGAGCACAAAATATGAACCATAAAAATCCCTAATGGCACCACCCTCACCAATTGAACATGGATTACCATTGGAAGCCCCATCACTATTAATATTACACCAGTTTTATAGAGGACACATTTGATGGGTAGAAAAATAGGGTGAAGAATGATGGAGGGAAATGCCTAATTCAACACCTAGGTACAATAGGAGACTCAAAAAATAAAAATAAAAACAACTATAGAGGGGGAAACTTAACCACAAAGACTTACAATAAATTTCCTTTACACATCGAGAGGAGGCGAATGCAACAATAGAAATGAAAGACTTAACACCCTTAAAGATACTAGTATTTCTTTCCAACTTGAGATGCTAACCAACATGAAGAAGTACTAGTGAACATAGAAAAGAATCTACACCTTCTATTGCTACCCTTTTCGATGTTGTATGGATAAACACTTTGTTTTTTATGTGAAATTATCTTATGTTTAGATTTAGTATTTTAATTACCACTTAAGGGTGTTGATTGGTCCATTAATAGCTTGCATAATCTAACTATGATAAAAAAAATGATAGAATTCTAATAAGATTTGAATTGATATAGATGGGGTCATATTGTATTTCCTAGTCAAGGGTAGGTCACATCACATGACGTACTTCATCTAGTGTAACGGAGTCTTGCATTGATTTTCTAAGGAAATTAGAGTAGTGGAAATAATTTCCTATGCCAATATTGAGAAAAGATATTATGCAAACTATAAAACCGATTTGACAGTTACAAAAAATCTAGAAACACATTCTTAATAGAAAATAAACAATGAACACAAGATATACATGGGGAAAACCATTTTGGGTGAAAAACCCCACTCCAAAGCCTTCTCAATGTATTTCAAATCCAACAACAAGATTACATACACTTGTAGAGCAAGTCTTTTACAGGCGTATCACCAATAAACAATTTTGGAAGAATTTTGGCAGTAATTTGACAACATAAAAGTACCTACAAACTCAACACACAAACTACTCCTCAAGCCTTCAATTTATAGACCTCCGACTATACAAGAAACCATCTGTGATTTACAAAACCATGTGCAAAACCTCTCATGAGGTGTATTACCCAAAAATGTAAGATTTCAGTCTAAAAGTAGGCTTTCACATCCACAATATTCTCCCTAATTTTTTACCCTCAAAGATGTCATTAAATCTGTCATAACATCTCTAACATTAATCCTTCCATGATATACTATCACATGGGCATCTTATGACAACTAATATTTCTATTTTCAAAGCACCGACAAAGTAAAACAAAGTTGTAGGAAAATTTTAAATGAAAATAAATCAAGTCTACAAAAATAGCAAGGTTGAGACACCTCATTTCCAACATTCTCCCACTTGTTGAATACCTTGCAAGAGCCAAGGGAAACATACCATCATGGATCAACTACTAGGGTCCAAAATGCCCATAGACTCAGAACAACACCTAAATTTTGTTGTGTTCATGGGCTTAGTTAATGCATATGCAACATTCGCCACTATCACTACCTTTTCCAGCTTCACCCTACCATCCTCGACCATATCTCTCACGACGTAATATTGAACATCAATGTGTTTGGTCCTGGCATGAAAAGTCAAGTTCCTCATAAGGAAAATTGCACTCTGACTGTCACAATAAAGTATAATTGCACCTTGTTTCAATCAAATATTTGAACACAAACACTTCAACCAAATGGCTTCTTTATAGGCATGAGTAGCTACCATATACTCTTCCTCAATAGTGGAAAAAGTGACCAAATCCTATTGCTTTCTCATCCAACTAATTGTACCACCATTAAGATTAAACACATATGCATTGGTGGACCTTTTGCTATCGACATCACTAGCCCAATTTGAATCCACAAAACCATGAATACTCAAGGAATGTTGATCTCTTGTACCAAAAAACATATAGTGTACTCTTTTGTACCCTAAAAATATCTAAAAAACCCTCTTAACTGCATCCCAATGCACTCTTCTAGGATTAGAAATAAAACAAGAAAGAACTCCCACTGCTTGGGCAATGTCTGGTCTTGTACAAACCATAATATACATTAAGCTTCCAACTACACTCTAGTAAGGAACTTTGCTCATGTCTTCCATCTTCGATGGGGATGTAGGACATTGTGAAATAGAGAGCTTTGTTCCCAATGTAACAGGAACACAAATTGTTTTACAATCCTAAATGTTGAACCTTTGCAAAACAAAACAAACATACTTACTTTGGCTAAGCCATAGCTTTCTATTCTCATGATCTCTTCTAATCTCCATCCCAAGTATGTGTTTTGCTGCACCAAGCTCTTTCATTTCAAATTTCACAAAGAGCTAAGATTTCAATTCTGCAATCAAACCTTTCCTTTCCCAATAAACATGTCATCAACATATAAAGCAATTACTAGGAAACAATCACCATTAGATTTAAAATATACACAGTGATCATATTTAGATCGCACAAATCCCAAACTCAAAACATATGTATCGAACTTCTGGTACCACATCCTAGGAGTTTGTTTAAGGCCATAAAAATATTTCTTTAACTTAAAAAATAACTTGCTTTTACCTTTTACCGCATAGTGATTTGGTTGTATCATATAAATTTCTTCCTCTAAATCACCATGAAGGAATGCAGTTTTCACATCCATTTGTTCCACCTCTAGATCATAAGCTATTGCAATGGATAATAAAAAATGAATGGATGTCATTTTAGCAACAGGAGAAAAAATCTCACCATAATCAATACCGTTAACCTGAGAGTATCCCTTTGCAACCAACTGTACCTTATACTTTTCAACATTTCTATCTGAACTAATATTTTTCTTAAACACCCATTTACATCCAATAGGTTTTTGACCTTTAGGCAATGGTACAAGGTCCCATGTATCATTTCTTTTAAGGGCTTCCATCTCTTCATCCATGGCTATTTTCCAAGGATCTACATCATTCATACCCAAAGCCTCTTGAACAGATCTTGGTTCATCAATGTTAGCACTAAAAGCAAATATACAATTCCAATCATCTACTGAATACCCATACCTTTGAGGTGGTTTCCTTTTCTTTTTAGACCTTTGAACAAGCAGAGGTGGAGGTTCTTCCACTTCTTCCTCTTCTAAAGATTCAGAGATTGATGAGCTCTCCTCAACTTCTTGTGTATTTTGGGGTCTCGATTGAACTTCCTCAAGTGTTGAAGGAAGTTGAACCATATCCTTTTTCTATTCAAATTCTTTATGCTGTTTTGGCTAAAAATTAATAAGAGATGATTTAGTCTCTCTAAAAATAACAGTTCTTGGAATAAATTACCTTTTATGCAACAGAGTCCCAAAGCTTGTATCCTTTCACACCATAGCTATAAATGATGAAGATACATTTGACAGCCTTAGAATCTAACTTTGTTCTCTTCTCCTTAGGCACATGTGCATATGCCTCACAACAAAAAATTCTCATATGTCTAAGTAAAGGCTATTTCCCCGACCACGCCTCCATTGGCATTTTATCAACAAGCATTGATGTAGGAGATCTATTTATCAAATAACAAGAAGTGGTAATAAATTCAGCCCAAAAATTTTGTTCCAGACTAGCTTCACTCAACACACTCCTAACCTTCTCCATCAATGTTCTCTATAACTTATTCTTTCTTCAACTCCATTCTATTGTAGAGAATACAAAGTTGTCTTTTATCTTTTTATCTTGCAATCTATATAGACTCTGTCAAAGTCTGCAAAACAATACTCACCACCATTTTTAGTCCTCAAACATTTATTTTTCTTTCCATTCTAAGTTTCTACTATAGCCTTGAACTCCTTAAAATCTAAAAACTTCATATTTACTCTTTAAAAAATATACCCATGTTCTACTAAAACCATCAATGAAAGTAACATAATAAACTAATTTACCAATAGAAGCAACATCAATAGGACCAAATACATCAAAATGAATCAAATCCAAGATACATGAAGACTTATGAGAAGATGAGTAAAAATGGACATAGTTTTGTTTACCATAAATACAATGTTCACAGAAATCAAACTCTAGGTTGCAATCATTCAACCCATCAATGAGGTTCTTGTTTTTCAGGGATTTTAAACCTTTCTCTCCAATGTGGCCAAGCCTTTGGTGCCATAACATGGTCTTCTCTTTAGGAAATTTTGATTTGGTTGACAGAGCACCCTTGTGTACCCAAAAGCCACAACCATCCGCAAAATAGGAAACCATCTATTTTTTTAGCGAAGTAGTGTTTGGCTTGGTTTTATTAGAAGTGCTATTGCATTCAACTGAGCATGCATCAAGTTGGTACAATGTACCTAATCTACTTCCTCTCGCTATCACCATAGCACCTCTCACCATTTTCACACCTGCTTCAGAAAACTATTCATGCACACCCACATCTATTAGCTTGCTAACAGATAATAAATTTCTTGGTAGTCCTGGGATATGCAAGACACCTTCAAATCATCTAACTCTACCATTGGTAAACTTCACATGAATACTACCACGACCAACAATATCAAGGAAAGAATCATCACCCAAATACACCTTACCACCATCATAGTTTTCATACTTACTAAACCAGTTTTTTTTAGGAGTCATGTGGAAAGATGCACCTAAGTCTATCAACCATACATTATCACCTACATGTGTGGCCAAGGGTGCAATAAAGGCATCTCCATCTTCCTTTTTAGACTTAGAATTAGAATCTTGCTTCTTCTTCTTCTTCTTCTTCTTTTTCTTCTCTTCTTTACATTCCTTTCGGAAGTGTCTCAGTTTGCCACAATTCCACTATATTACCTTGGACTTACTAGGAGATTTTGATCTCCCCTTATTTTTGGACTTGGAACAACCACATTGCTTCTCATCTTTACCTTGTTCTTTTTGTCTTCCTCGAACACTCGAAGCCTCTTTGGCATTCAGAGAGACCTTCCTTCTAATCTCTTCAAAGAGTAGAGAACCAACAACATCCTCCATCTTCAAGATGACAAAAGTACTCACAATGGCCATGACTAAGCTGTCCCATGAGTCTGGCAACTGACACAAAAATGTTTGGTACCTTTCTTCTTCATCCATCTTAACCCCAACTGAGGTCAATTGAGTCACCAACATATTGAATGTTTCTAGATGCTTAGAAATTTGTCCACCTTTTCCATTCTCAAGGAATACAACTTCTTCCTCAAGTAAATCTTATTTACTAGGGATTTGGCTTGGTATATCTCACCCAACTTCTTCCAAATATTCTTCAAAGTGGATTCTTTGTGGACATTTATCAAGATTGAGTCTACAAGATCTATAGGCCTCTAGACATTTTCATCCACTACATCCCTTAGATCCCTATCAATCAACAAATCTTCCATTTTTAGCTTCCATATTTCAAAGTTCATGCTAGAAAACTTCTCTATCTCCATCCTTCCAGATATGTTCGCCATTCAAAAAAGATATCTGCAACAAGATCGCAAAGTATCCTCTGCACAAGTCCTACTCAAACCTTTATTAGCTCAAAAAACCCAACAACCCACTACTGAAACCAAAGGTGATCAAGCTTTGATACCACTTGTAAGGAAATTAGAGTAGTAGAACCAATTTCCTATGCAAATCTTAAGAAGAGATATTATGCAAACTATAAAATTGATCTAACAATTACATAAAATCTAGAAACACATTCTTAACATAAAATAAATAATGAACACAAGCTATATGTGGGGAAAACCCTTTTGGGCAAAAAACCCCACACTCCAAAGCCTACTCAATGTATTTAAAATCCAACAACAAGATTACATACAATTGCAGAGCAAGTCTTTTACAACTGTATCACTAGTAAATAATTCAGGAAGAATTCTAGCAACAATTCGATAGCATAACAGTACTTGCGAACTCAACACACAAACTACTCCTCAAGCCTTCAATTTATAGACCTTTGGCTATACAAGAAACCATTTGTGCTTTACAAAACCATGTGCAAAACCTCTCATGAGGTGTATTGACAAAAAATGCAAGAATTTGTTCTAAAATTAGGCGCTCACGTCCACAATATTCTCCCTAATTTTTGACCCTCAAAGATGTCATCAAATTTGTCATAATATCTCTAAAATTAATCCTTCCATGATATACTATCACATGGGCATCTTATGACAACTAATATTTGTATTTTCAAAGCATCAACAAAGTAAAACAATTGTAGGAAAATTTTATATGAAAATAAATCAAATCTACCAAAGTAGCAAAGGTTGAGACACCTCATTTCCAATAGATTTGAGCTTTAGAATCTATCATTCCTTTATCTTGTGATTTATTCTTGGAAAGTAGTTTATCTAAAAAGCACAACATGGATTGGTTTCAAGAGAAGAAGAGAAGATCTTGAAGTGTGTTGATTACAAGACAAGCCCTACATAATAATGTACATGGTTGAAATCACACCACACATGTAATACAAATGCATAAATCTTGAAGGACTAGTGTATGATGCAGAGGTGTAGCTTTAGATGATCTATAATCAAAAATGTCTTTGGAGTGATTCTCATTTGTATTTGATTGTTGCTAGCAAACCTAGTCAAGTTTGTATAAGTACATGTGCATAGTTGTTCCATTTGATATTTTTAGAATGCGAGTCAATGAAATAGTGATTAGTTTAGACTAATATTTATTTATTCAATTTAATATTTTTAAAATTATACAATTCACCAAATATGCAAAATTAAATAAATTAAAATATATTTACAATATATACTCAAAATAATTTCTCTTAAAATTCTATAATATATAATTTCAACTAAAAACTTGTACATAACTTTTTCCAAAACTTATTAATATTATAAACTTAAATATTTTATTGTAGAAACTTATATACTCATGAGACTAAATCTTTTATATTATAAAAATTTAAATCCTCTAAAGATAACATTAAAAATGTTTGAAATCACACTTTATCCTTAGAATGAATGAAAATTACATTTATAGTGATAAACTATTATCAACATTAAACTAATAAATTTTGCAGCTATGGAAGTACTTGCTAGTTTTAAACTAATAATTTACTTCTTGAGAGTTTATCGGTGTGGTGAATGGAAACATAACAACCAAACATATGCTACATGACATAGAAGCTCCTTTGCGGCTTCTCAATAGCTTTGTGTTAGGGAAAGTTAAATATCACTTCACAAATTGAATATCTATATAACTTTGTTGCAATTTTTTTTTCTCTTATGAATTGTTTGTTTGAGAATTTTAGCCAGGATTATGTAAAGTATAGGCAAGTATTTTTTCAACATAGTAATTTTATTTATTTATTAAAATTCAATTGTGTAGTTTTTTAGTTAAATTTATTAATGTATATTTTATCTGAAATATTTTATACAAACCCATCTTTCATGAGAATGAATGACCTACTTAGCATTCATTGCATTTAGGTGATATTAATAGAAGTGAGCATTGGTACTATCTAGAGATCACCCATCTCCAAAGAAAATTTAATGCAAATTAAGTAAATCTTTCATGTTCATAAAAAAAGAATGTGTTTCAACTACTACTCATAAAATATAAATCAATAAATTTTATCCAAATAATGTAATCAATTACTCAAATTTGTAAGATGGTTTCTATTGACATAAGGAGAAAAATAAGACACCCTTGACAAATCTCAATTTAATTGAATTTTAAAAGAGCTTAATATTTTAATTTTTAGATTGTATTGAATTCTACTACTACTCATAAAATATAAATCAATAATTTTATCCAAATAATATCAATTACTCAAATTTGTAAGATGGTTTCTATTGACAAAAAGAAAAAGATAAGATATCCTTGAAAAATCTCAATTTAATTGAATTTTAAAGAAGTTTAATAGTACAATTTTTAGATTGCATTGAATTGAATGTGTAAGCAAAGTCTCCATAACCAAATTTACAAAAGTAAGCATTGAGACTATCTAGAGATCATCCATCTTGAAAGGAAATTTAATGAAAATTAAGTAAATCATTCATATTCATAAAGAAGAATTTGTTTGAACTACTACTCATAAAACATTAATCAATGCATTTTTTCCCAAATAATTTTTATTGAACTCTTGAATTGAATTTTAAAGAAGCTTAATAGTCCAATTTTTTCTTTCATTGAATTGAATGCCTAAACAAAGTCCCCATGGCCAAACTTACACATCTTCCATGTCTTGACAGAGCAGAGCCAGACTTCATTTTGGGAAGTGAAACGCAACTGCTAAGTTCCATGAAGGCCCAGGATATATGCACCAACAAGTGTCACTCCCTGTGTGTAAACTTCATCCATTGCAGTACCCTCTACTGCCTTGAGTTTATAAATCTGATCCACTATGCCAGCATTCCGGAAGATATGGGTGTATTTGTTGTTGCCAATTGTGAGATCCACCATTCTCTGCAGGGCACGTAGACAATTTAGTACAACCATGAGCTCTGCATGTGAAAGAAGATCACAGAGGACCTTCACACAACCTCCTTCAACAAAATAGTGTATACGCTCTTCTCTTACACCACAAATTGCATTACAGAGACCCATAGCAGCTTCGTTCTTTGCAGGATCATCCGCAGCCTCCATTGCCTCTTCAAGGGCGCGCCAGTGAGGTACCAGATCATCCGCAGCCTCCATCTGTATATCCGTATTATGCGCACTCGACAGAATTGATAGGACGCGCAAGTGAGGTACCAGATCATCCACAGCCGCTTGTAACTCGCAAGTTCTGTCTGTTACTGCTGTGCTCGGGCCGCTTTCACCTGCTTCTGATGAACTCGACATATTTGTAGAAAGAATGCCTCGCATTCCAGAAGTGCCTAAATCCTAACATCACAAGCATAGATGGATCAGGCAATGTTATTCAAAGAGAGCTACAGTTTCAGCAGTTGGCCTTCAAACACAAAGATCTCCTACGAAAGCAGCACAACAAGAATCAAACTGTTTTGAAACAAAAATTAAAGAGTCTGCGAGCTTACAGTACACGAATTGGGCCTTTCGTTTTCCAAATATCAGACCCGTTATAACTGACACAAATTCTAGAAACAAGATTTTGTCCAACCTCCAACTTCAAGAAACCAAACAAATAAGCGATTAACTCTTGTTTAAACCAAGTCTAACTATACCCACATATCTTTTCAGTTTTTTCTGTTCTCTAAACGAAGCTTCTAACAAAATTTCTGCATACCTGACGATGTTAAAGAAAGAAAGAAAATACCAAATCACTCCTCGTATAAATTATTCTGATTACACCTTTTATCTTTCGTGCGCTGCAAAGATGATGTCAGGATGGTAACTAACAGTCAGACATAGATGGATTGGACATTGTTATTCAAGGAGAGCTACAATTGGACACACAGTAGACATCTACAAAGCCTTCAAACACAAAGATATCCAACAAGAATCAAACTGTTTTGAAACAAAAATAAAGTGTCTGTACACGAATCAGGCCTTTCGTTTTCTCAATTGTTGCAGCTCCAGATATCAGACCTAAGAAAATCAAGAAACGAAAATACTAAATCAGTCCTTGTAATACCTTTTATCTTTCGTGCGCTGCAAAGAGGATCCTAAATAGCAATCAGATGGTAACCAACAATTAAACTTGAGAGCCCAATACAGATGAGGTTTCTGAACATGTCGAATTGATAAGCACCTAAGAAGCGAAAATGCATGATCAACCGATCTCCGGTCATCTCCAGTTCCACCGCCAAACAGCTTACTTTACTTTCTCTTAAACCATAATAAAATTTCAGTTGCATGAGGTGAGTCCAGTTCCACCGCCAAACAGCTTTCTTTACTTTCTGTTAAACCAGCTGAAAGTAAAACCATCATTGTATGCAAGTTTCTTTGCATAGGTTTTTTCAACAGTTCGTTATAGGATCGCAGCCTCAATTGCTGTATATTAAGCTACATGTAATAGTTAGGATTTTTTTAAATATTTTAGAACTGCTTGTTTAAGAATAGTCTTCTACTGGTAATCATTGTTATATAAGAGCAGAGAAGACATTGAATTCGATCAATGACTTTGTAATCTGTTTTCCGAGTCGAATAATAACAGAGTTTTGATCAGCGTTGCTGTTCGCTAGTATTATTGAGCAGATCTATTGTTCTTCATTTATTCTTATTTTCTGAATGTGATGTTTATTCAATCTTCAAGAAGCAAACAAGAAGCACCCAAATCATTCTCTTTCTAGGATTGAAATTTAAAAGCCTGCTGGCGCGTGTAACAACCTATATAACTGTGTACCCGGTAGAATCTTTTCGAGTCTACATCTAGACTTTCAAATGTCACATGCACATCAAAATTATTTAACTTGAGTAAGAAAGTAAATTTCTTCATCAAAATTTTTAACTCTTCAATAGTTGAAACACATGTATATGTAGAAAAATACTTCTTGTGAGGAGTCATATCATTAATTGTGTTAGTAAAAATATATAAAACATCATTATTACTCTCATTGGAAGACTCTTGTGGAAGATTTTAAACTTTTTTTCTCGTGTTTTGTACTCCTTCACATTTCTCTATTTCCATAGTTCCAATACTTTACTCTACTCTTCCTGGGTTTTAGAATGTCATGTAGACTTTGATCCTTCTTTCTCCTCATTCTCTTTAGGCTCCCCTTTTTCTTTGGACCTTCCTTGTACATGCCAACCATCTTTTGAGCCTTCATTCATGGATTTCCTTCTCATCTCCCCTAAAAAAAAGTAGCCATAAACATCCATTTTTGGTTTTACATCACTACCATTAATGAAAAAATATAAATTTTTCTATTGGGTAAATATGAAAGTAATAAGATGCATTTATCTTCTTCTTCCAACCTAACATCTATAGAAGCAATTGGACTTAAAATCAAATTAAACATATTAAATGGTCTACAATAGAATTACCATAATTCATTTAATGAATAAAACCATCTTACTTGTTAGAAAGACTTTTAGTTTGATCGATATCACCCTTCCTCTTGCACAACTTGAATGTGGTGGTCTCCTTGAAAATATTCAAGAGAAGAAGACTTGTAAGACACAATTGAATGATTTGTCATGTCTTCTTGTGTAGTTTCAATTAATATACACTAAACACATCCAATGGCTTCTTTTCTTTTAAAACATGAAGCCATTGAGATAGTATTGGTGAATAATAATGTTTCCCCTATTATGGGAAATGAAATAGTGATGTGAACCTTAATGGGAAAATAATCACTCTTGTAAGAACATTGAAGACACTATGATTAGCATATTTTCCAAATGCAAGCACTAGGATTGGAATATGCCCCACCAAGAACATGAGTAGACAATGGTGTACATAAGGCATTAGGTCTCTAGTGGTGATGGAAATGTAAATAATGCATGGATCTACAACTATGGGGAAAGGGTCCAAGATAATTCATAAAATTGAAACAGAAGGCAGAAAGTGATTGAAACATGACAAGTTCCAAATATATGGCAATAGTAGGCATAATATGTAAAAGAGGCATAATGGTCCCAATATAAAGGTATTATAATGAAGTAGTGACATATAGAATAGGTGAAGGTATAGATTCTAGCAATGCAAATTTTACATATGTGGTAGTAAGAACATATGAGGAGTGAAGGTAAAGACATGATTTCCCCAAAGTACAAGGAAATGAAAGTATAAGATATGGGGAGAAGGCATGTTTACCCTAGTATAAAGATATGCAAAATTAATCTCTATGTGTAAATGGGGAAAATAATGATTCTCCCCTCAGAGTAAAAGGTATTAAAGGAGCGTGGCATGAAAATGAAGTACCAAGATGTAAAGCTCAAGAAGCGTGATAGAACAAGGTAAATGAAAGAAGAAACTCTAGATAGTAAAATGTTTCAATATAGGCTAAATATTTAAAGCTCTAAGAAGCAAGATATATTGATGCAAGACCAAATTATAGTCTCTAATAAGCATAATATTTAATCTCAATAACTATAGAATGATGTATGTGATCAATGGTTAAGTGCTAGCAAGCAAGATGTAGTAATATTATCTATTAGTAAGTAAGTTTTAAGAAAAATATAAGATAAATGAATACAGTCTAATAATTATGCTAAAATAATGCAAGGTCAATGGGTAAGATCTAAGAAGCATGATATAACTATATAATACAACTATGCCAACAAAATATTTATGTAATATCTATAGCAAAATATAAGCAATAAAGATGATGCAAATATAGACAAGGGGAAACAATAAGTAGGAAAGCCACTTGGGGGATGAAAATAAAAGAAAATGTAATGAATGTTAATAAATAATGAAAGGTTAAGTGGAAATCAACAATGTCCCCCAAATAGGGGAAGGGAAGTAAGAAAACAACTATAGAAGGTGAAATGGGTATGAAATGTTAGAGTAATAAGTTGTTAAACTTAATTAATTTAATCATATTGGTTAATTAATTAAGTCACTTATCACTTTAGTTACTTAAGTTAAACTTAGGCACATTAATAATTAATTATTTATTAATTATTAAGTGTGCACACTAGGGTTTCCCTTTTAGGTTTCACTTTAGAGTTTCTTAATCTCCTTTTATAAGGATTGATCTCATTGTAATTATTAACGGGAGAATATCTATAGCTTTCATATCTTCTTGAAGGTTTTCTCTCTTCTGTAGCTTTTTCTTGTTGATGAATATTGCACATATTGTTTTGTAGATCTCTTGCGTGGAAGGTTTTTTATTTTTTGTTTGATCCTGTGGCTCGTGGTTTTGTGCTTGTTTCACAATTCTAACATGGTATCAGAGCGTGGATTCAACAAACCCCTTCTTGATTTGTGAGGTTTTCTTCTTCAACAAGGGTTGCAGGTTTCAGATTTGAATCCTCTTTGTTTGTTTTGCAAATTTTGGAGATGGGTGTTTTTTAGTGCATCTAGGGTCAAATCAGACCTCTCCATTGAATCCATAGCTATCGGAATAGTCAAGATCAACCTTTGTTTCATCGAATTTGGCTTATGTTTGTCAGATCTATGAGGGTTTGACGAAAGTAATTTTTTGCTAGATCCAGAGGGTGCTCAATTTTTTGAAGCATTTTGAGCCCAAACAGACCTCACCATTGTGCTCAGAAGGCCCAAAAACCCCTATTTCCATATAAAATTTGTCAAAATCCAAGCAGTTGACTGCTAAGGCAAAAAAAAATACTAGGGAGGCCATACGGCCTCCCCAGCACACCATTCGAGGAAAATACATTTCACAAAAATCAAGGTTTACGTATTGCCTCCAGAAATAGGAATGCAAGAGTGTCCATATGTTCACAATTCTAACATGAAAAACATATATAATGAGTAAGGAAAGGTTAAAGTGGAAAATTAAAAATTAAAAATTAAAGGGTGAAGTTAAAATCCCAACTATAGATATATGTGGATATACAATGTGGTGATGCTCATGTATCAAGTTTAAAATATAGATAGATGCTTGCAAATTACATAGATATCCCTATAATCTCTCAAAATTTATGGGAACACCTTATTAAGAAGCATATATTGATGAATAAAATAATGTAAGTGCATAATCTCTCAAACTTGATGGGAACACCTAAGAAAGAAGTGTATCCATATGAAAATAGAGGAGGAACATAGCTTGGAAGTATTATAAATGTCAAAATGAATTATATTTATGATCATACTTTGTAAAATAAGGTGCCACAAATCTAAGTGGCATAGGATAATTCAAAATATCATGTGGTATGGGAATATATAATATCAGTTTGATAGGATCATTTTGTTTAAATGTTTTTTCTTGATTTTTAATATACTTTCTTAGTGTAAGACCCCACCTCGCATGTGATTAACACAACCTTAAATTGTTATACATTTCTCCTAAATATATAGTTAAATATATTGCAAGTAATAAATAAGGTGATTGTCTAACAGTAACATTGTAGTTCATTTTTACTTTATGTTATATTGTCATTATTTTAGATAATGAAGATGTACATGCATGTAAATTATTGAATAAAGTTTGAAAAATTATAAGATGAATTTGAAATAAGATAATTGTTGTTTCGTATTACATTGGATTCAGGTAATTAGTTATGCCAATTATTCGTGGACAAAGTTATGAAGATTCGATTTACAAATAATGTGGTTTATTATTATGGTCTAATTGTGCTTAATTGTGTTGTGCAAGAAAGTAGGTGAGTCAATGTGGGATTAACATTAAAGGTCAAGTGAGTATTGTGGTTATGGTTTAGTTATTTGGAATTTATAAATAGAACATTAGAATTTAGATTTTTTTTTTGAAGGCTAAGGTATATAGTTAATATGTAATAGTAATTTATGTGTGGGTTAAATGTAAAGTGTGTTTGTGGGGATAATTAAGTGTTATTACCATGTGGTTAAGTGTGTGAATGGAGAATTAAAGTTGGGGAACCTTAGTTAAGTTAAAATTCGAATTCATTCTTTCATGAGCTTTTAAGAGGTCTTAAAAAAACTTATTTTATGTATTTCCACCTTTTATAGTACCCTAATGCAAGTACCTAGGGTTGGGGGACTATTTATGACCATATCTTGGTCCATATCCAAGATATGACCCTCTTTTAATGCCCATTTAAGGGAGTGACGGATTTGGAAGACCTTGGAACAAGAGAGGTGTCTTGTTTCTCAAACTCATTTATGAGATGTGGCAATAAAGATGTAGTGGACAAGTACTCCATACTCCTCTTAATGAGGATGAAAACTTTTGGGATTGAGTGGGATACACTCCTTCCTTTCCCATCTCCCTAAATTTTCTCACACATGTGTGAGCACTTGTGAGAGATTGTGCTTAAGGATTGAATGAGAGAGTGACAAGTGTCACTTCCTCATTCAAGAGGATTCCAAATGAATCCCTTTATATTTTGTTGAGAAATGAAAATAGGGTTATTATGCACTTATCATTTTAGAGAATTTTTGGTTAAGTATTGAGAAGAAGAGAAAAAGAGGGAGGAAAAAGAAGGAAATGAGGAATCTCTTGCATATTGGAGTTGAAGGATTCAAGGTTTGTCTCATGTTGGAGGAAAGGAGACTCTTCCCTACAAGAAATGTAGAAAGATATGTCTTCTCCTCCTTGCAAATACTTGGTTATTTCATTGTGTGATGTTGTTTATGTATCTACTTGTGTTTGAGTGAGAAAATAGGATATGGGAATTCATTTATTGAAGTAAAATACACATGTTGGTAGGGTGGTTTTTGATGTATGTTATTCTAAACTTCTTTGAGGGCATATAAAAACTCCATTGTCTTGGGTCTATTTAAATGTATTTGCTCGGGCATATGTCTAGAGCCCATGAGGCTTCATGATGCCATTAAGGTAGGGTGGAGAGAAAGATTTATTCATTTGTGTGTTATTCATTGTATTTTTAATTATTGACCATAATATTAAATGCTAGTAATTTTTTGTAGAAAAATAAATGAAAAGAACAAGTTCTAATTCAATGAGCTTTAGCCTTTTGTTAAAGGAAGAGTTGAGATAAATAAATGTTCCATTGTCATTTATGTGTTCCTGAAATTGTATCTAATGAAAAGGAGATAACTATTTAAGTTTACAAAGAGGAACAAGATAGTTGTCCACCATTTTTTTTGAGAAATAGATTCATTTGTTGAAAAGAAAAAAGTGTGTTCAAGAGAAAATCAAGTGATGTGGTTGTAATAAGATTTCTAAGGTTGTAGCAAAATATTTATTTTAAATTAGCTTGTAAAAACTAAGAGAATTTTATGTGCAAGATTATAATTTTTCCAATTGGGATAAACAAAGAATAAGATTTATTTATATTTCTTAAATTAAAATTGTGGGATTATATATGTACACCTAATATTTAAAATGTTCCTTGTCTCTTCTATACAAAACAACAATGTAAGTAAAACAATAAAAGAGTCGATATAAGGTAAAAAAAAAGTCATGCATGTAAATGATTTTTTTTTTTTAATGGCTCTCCAAGACCCACATTTTGAACCTAAATAATCGATTTATAAAAATTGCATATATACAAAATAATATTGTATTTATAAACCTAATTTAATGAGGTATATATATACATATCTTGTTAATATTTTATTTTATAGTTGAATAATATTATGTGTAAATATATAATGAATACAAATATGCAATATATATATATATTTAAAATGGCAAGCCACAAACATTTATTATTAAAATAAAGAGAGTTACATATTGAGGAATTACATATCCAAAATCGACAGAAGAGAGGAAACAAAAGACTGCTGAGAGAGAAAAATCCATCTGAAATGGACTGAAACAAGAAGCAGAGGACCCAAGTATACATCAAAATTTCCCGATTAGGGTTATAGAAAATACACAAAATGATAACCCCATAAGAGCACAAAGACAGAAGATCACCCAAAGAGAATACATCATAATCCCTCGAATGATAGAAGAGCATCATTTATAAGACAAAAAGACACTCCCAAATAAGTAAGTATAAGGTCGAAGAAAGGTGGCAGAAGATGAAGTCACAAAACTAGAGCCATGGTCGACCGCCTTGAAGAAAGAAGAAGATCCACGAACTTCCATCAAGAGTAAACACCAATTTCCTCTGAAGATTCCAAGTTGGTAGGAGGCGCAAAATGTGGTTCCATGAGGGCATGTCTTATTAGAAATTGCACTGAATCAAACAAGTCTAAAAGAATATTTAAAATCGTGTGCCCCATCTGAGGCTTGAGTTTGTGAAGGCTCCTTATGAAGTCATAAGAATAATCATCCAATAAATAGTTAGCCATGGTGTTTAGTAGAGCAGTAATAGAGCGATCAAAAATTAGAAATTGACAACATAGGACGATGCCCACTAGATTGGAGCCTTTCAAAATGTCATAGCCATCCAAAGCATTTTGCAAAGAGGAAAGAGTAAAAAAATGAGGGAGAATATAAGAACCTGCGATAAATTTCACCATTTCGCTACACCAAAGCACATCCATCAAATTAGAAACAAGACGAGAGGATACCTCATTAGGAAGAGACATTGCATGAAAATCTAAATCTAGCCAATCATGCCCCAGGACAGTTCTGATTGAGTCTTCCACAGGCTTGCATTCCAAAATGCATGTTTGATTGAGATTTTCAAAGGAGAATGGTCTATCACTTTTAGTTCTAGATATCTTGGCGAAATATAGAATCTGAATGAGGTTTGCATGGCTCTTCTTACTACTACTAGAGAAGAAGGAAAATGAAAACTAGAAATTGTTGTGAGAAGTGAGCAAAAAGACCCATAAATAAGCAATTCACATGAGTGGAGTTGGGCGGTTGATACAAATCCATAAATGTGACTGAGAGCTCATTGCATCACAAGTGATGTAAAATAAAATCAATGGATCAAGTGAAAGCTAGCCATAAGGCGAAATAACTAGAGAATGTTAATTGTTACCAATCGTAACCATATAAGAGCAAGGCACCATTTGAAATATAAGCAAAATCAATGCCCTAGATTAGTAGATCTCCTAAGGGATTATTCACCTGCCAAGTTTAATTCTTGATAAGCACCCGCATAAAATGACGGAAAGAGTACCTTTAATCTTTCCCAGGTGCCATAAGGTTTGAGCATGTCAAACTGACATTTGCACAAATCACAAAGTGTAAGAATAATCACAGTGCCTGCGGTCATTTTAGCAACACATAATTAACAAGAATTACCAATGATCCCAATTTAGCAACATTGCTAGAAAAAGTAAAAGGCTCAATTTCCATGATAGAATCATGTCCTAAATTTGGAGTTTCTGAGAGAAGGCATCCACCAAGAAAAATAGTGCCATTGGGAATGAAAAATGTAATATGGAATGAATTCCATACAAATCTAGTACCAATAATTTCCACATTCACTGCCGTCACTACCCTCCACTAACCGTTCAAGAGGAGACATTCCCCAAAAGCAATTAATGCAGAGTAGGGGAGAGCAATAAAAGAATGTGTTCCAATAATAGAAAGCTATTAGTACTCCAAAGCATGCTACATCAGATTGCAGTAGATTCAATACACAATCCATCATGGTGATCATTTCCAAACGACTGCCATTACTACACTCCACTAACCATTCAAGAGGAAAATGATTCCTCAAGAGCGATTAATGCAGGGTAGGTGCAGGCAGAAAGAAAATTGTGATCAAAGAAGTAATGCCACGTATCTTCTAGATCATGTCTCAACAGACTACCATATGTGTGCAAAAAAAATTTACCAAGTCAGCCAATGGTTATTTTAACAAACAACTATAGCCTTAAAAACTGCATGCATGAGATGAAAATAAGCATAGAAGCTGTAAGACTCCACTTAAGTGATAAGCCAGTCCAACAGAATGATGATTTAAAAAAAAAATCCTGTAGAGATCAAGAGAAAAAGATAGAAATTAGCATTCTCTGTTCATAAGGTTTAAATAATCTCGTTTCGAAAGAATTCTACAGTGGAGATTTTTATCAATTGCTATGTTTTCCAATCAATCTACAAGGTTATTAGCTTCCTTGTAACAATGTTTGGCTTGATAAGAAGAGAAATTTCTTAGAAGGCTATAGATGTGAGAAGTAAGGTAATTCAAGTTCCAAGAGTTTGATTGACCATTTAAGATTGTTGATACCACTACCATGGAATCCCACTTGATCACAATTTGAGGAATGGATAATCTTATCGCTAGTTCAAGCCCAAGTTTTAAGGCATTAAATTTAGTTGTATTATTAGTTCCATCCGGGAGAGTAGAGCAAATTGCTCCAATAAAATTACCTTGCCAATCCCTAAGGATAGATGCATCCCTAGATTTTCCAGGATTACCTCTGGAGGTTCCATCAAAGTTCAACTTAATGAAATCTTTAGGAGGGGATAACCATTTAATGTTTTCTCTTGACACTGATAGTTTCTTATAGGCAATAGAACCCGCATTGGAAATTTTGAGGAGAGTCTGATTTCTTAGAATAAAAGAATCCCATGAAGAAAATACATTATTTAGAGAAATATTTTTGTATAAACTTGACATAACAACTTTTGATATTGATATTTCAATTCTTTGTATAATTTGTTCCACTTCCAATTTCTCTTTCTTGAAAGTTCTTCTCTTTCTCTCAAGCCAAATATTCCATATAAGAATAGAGGGGGAAATTTCCCACAAACAAGCAAATTTGGAGTTTGAGTGTAATTTTGGACAACTTTGGAAGTGCTGAAGAATCTTATTTTGTAATGGTGAATTCCAACCAAGCCTTCTTAATAACTACGTCCATCAATTGTGTGCAAAGGGGAAACTAACGAGAAGGTAATCCATAGATTCAAAGGCAAGGCCACACATTACACAGGTGAATAAAGGAACTAAGCCTAACTTGTCAAGTCTCAATCCTGAAAGAATCCTATCTTTGATGACTAGCCAAGAAAAAACACTAGCTTTTGGGAGAACATTTAGACCCCAGCAAAGGCTAAGGGGCCAAGAGGAGGATTCCTCTTGTTCAATCATAGAACTATATCCTTCCTTGACTATGTATTTTCCAGATTTGGCTTTGGTCCAGATTATATCATTTGGTTTCTCTAAAAAAACAACTTTTCTTTTTTGCAGTTCTAATTTGAGGGAATCCTTCATGTGAGTTGGAACAGAAAGGAAATTGAATTCCCTCCATTTAACAGTATGAACGGGGTCATCTATAACAAGCTCAAGATAGTCTATAACTTTAACCCCCCAAAGATCTTTCAAAACATGTTCAATTTTCCCCAGTCACCAAGGCATTTAAGGGGTTGGTGACCATTCTAGGCATCATCCCAGAATAAAGCTTTATCACCTTTGTTGATCAACCAAGAAAGGTGAGGAAGAATGATAGATCTACAAGAAGAAATAAAATTCCAAATTTTGGAACTAGATAGTAGATTCCTTTGTGTGAAAATCCTTTCTCTATCCAAGGAATCCAAATATTTGTATCACATTAAATGACACCATTTTTTGCTTGGATTGGAATACAATTGCCAAACAAGTTTGGCACCAAGTGCCTTGTTTCAAAAGAAGATATCTCTTATACCTACCCCACCTGAAGCTTTTGACTTACAAACATTTTCCTAGGAGATTAAAGGAATTTTCTTTTTTTGGGTAAGATTTTCTACCCAAAGGAAGTCTCTAAAAAGTTTTTGAAGGGTAGTCCCTTTTTCAATGGGTATTTTAACCACCAACATCAGATAGATAGAAAAAGAGTGAAGAAATTTTTTTAGAAGAACCAACTTACCTATAAATGAAAGCCATTTTGATCTCCAAAGGAGGATATGGTTGGAGATAAAAGAGATTAAATTGTCCCAAAAACCATGTTTCTCTTTGCCCGAAAAGAAGGGAATCCCTAAATATTTACATGGGAGATCTCCACATTGGAAGCCCTAGAATTTTAGTAGTTGGGTCTTAACAAGAGGGTTGACATTAAAGAAAAATATTTTTGATTTATCCACACTAAATGATTTTCCTAATGCCAAACAATAATTAGAGAGGACAAATTTAATTTCCTTAGCTTCATCCATGGCCAGGCATGGCCAAAAAGGAGAGTGTCATATGCAAAAAGTGAATGGGAGACTGGAATGGGGAAGGACCTAATTGAAACACCTTTCCATTTACAATTATTTTGTGAAGCAATTATTGATCTACTTAGACCCTCAACCATCAATATGAAAGGCAAAGGTGAAAGAGGATCACCTTGATGAACTCCCCTTGAAGGAACAAATTTTCCAAAAGGAGAGCCATTGATAAGTATTGAAAAAATTGCCCTTGTTAGACAAGAAGAAATCCATTTGCACTGGAACTATTGAAAAACCTAAATTTTTTAAGGATAGGTTGATGAAAATCTCAATTCACTTTGTCATAACTAGCCTTCTCCATATCAAGTTTGAGGACAATCGAAGGAGTCTTATCCAACATTACTTAATGTAGTACCACATGGGCTAAAATTTCACCTTCGGGAGTATCCTTACCCGGTACAAAACCCCCCTATTCATTAGAGATGATGGAGGGGAGAATTTTTGTGAGTCTGAGAGAAATTGACTTTGTAAATTTTTTGTAAATTGTGGTGCATAAGGCAATAGGTCTGAAGTCTTTGAAGGAATTAGGATCAATTTTTTTAGGAATGAGGACCAAAAGAGTGGCATTGAAATCTTTCAAAATTTTCCTATTTCTTCTTGATTCTTCCAATGCAAGAAGGATTTCCTTGCCCACAAAATCCCAACATTTCTGAAAGAATGGAGTCGTAAAGCCATCTATTCCAGGAGCTTTTTTAGGCACCATAGAGAATACCATGTTTTTGACTTCATCCAAGGTAAATTATGACATTAGAAGCTTGTTATTCTCATCCTTAACCAGAGTGGGGGTATTGTTTAAAATCTCAGTGTTTTCCAACAGTCTATTTGTTTTTCTGGGAGCTAGAAGATACTTGAAGAAAGAAATTGCTTCATTTCCAATATCTTCCTCCTTAACCAAAGTATTTCCAGATGAAGTGATGATTGATTCAATCCTATTTGCTTATATTTTCATTTTCGTGGAAGCATGAAAGAATTTAGTGTTCTTGTCCCCTTCTTTCAACCAGGTGTCCCTAGATTTTTGTCGCCAATAACATTCTTCTCTTGCCAATAATTCCTCTAATTTTTCTTTTAAACTTTTTTCTTTATCAAAAAGATGAGCATCCATTCCACATTATATAACCAAATCATATAGATTGGACAACTCATGTTTAACTTTGATTTTTTCATTAAAAATATTCTTAAAAAAATTCAAATTCTAGTCCTTTATTTTGGCTTTGAGAAAGCTTAATTTATTATGATAGAGTTGGAACATTCTGGTTCCTTCAACAAAGGGACATTCTATGCACCAAGTTTTAAGAAGAGGAATGAAGTTTGGATCTTTGAACCGCATAGATTCGAATTTAAAATATCCTTTATTGATTAGTCTATCATCCAGAATAGAGAGAGATTGGGAAGTGGTTTGATCTTGTAAGGGTCGGTATAGATGAGGAGAAATCCCAAGGGGTGTTGAACCAATTTCTGATAGGAGACATTGGTCTAGTCTCTCTGCAATTTGGCAAATGTCTCTTCTTCTGTTGGTCCAAGTAAAATTTCCATTTTTAGGTATACAATCATATAGACTATTATTAAGAATAAATTGATTGAAATCCTCTATTACTTTAGATGGGGGGATGATTCCTCCCATTTTTCAGAAGGACAATGAATTGCATTAAATTCCCCAATGAAAATATTTAGGTCATTTTTGTATGATGCAGAAGTAGAGGAGAGTTGATTCCATAAGTGTTTCTTCGCATAAGGAGCACAAGAGCTATAGATATTAAATATAATAAAATCCTTATTCATTTTTAAACACTTTGCTAATGCTTGTATACATTTGTCCATATTAGACAAACCAACCACTTTCATAGAAAATTTGTTCCATAATATTGTTAGTCCCCATGAAGCCCCATGAGTTAAGGAGGAGATGAAGTCACAATTATTCCAAGTTGAAAAGAAAACAAAGGCAGACTTAGCTGAGAGTTTTTTTTCTTGAAGGATTATTATGTCTAAAGAGGTATTCAAAACTTGACACTTTATAAGGTGTCGCTTGTTAGGGGTGTTTAAGCCCCTAAGATTCCAACATAAAATCCTCATTTTTCTCGAGGAGAGATACTGTCTCCCCTCATTAACACATTCATTTAAGAGGTTTTATTCTCCACAACTAAATTTGGCTATCCCTTTTGAGGAGTCACAATAGGATAAATTCCAATCCTTTAAGTTTAATTGTAGCAGATCTTAAATTTTTTTCAATTATTGACTAGATACCCGCAACAACTTCAATTTTTGTTTTCTCACTTTTAGGTTTTCTACCCCTTTTATTCTTTGGGGAGACTAAAGTTTTAACATCAATTTGAGAGATTGGTGTAGGAGAAGAGAGAATTTGACCAACGAGGGAAGATTTATTGGTATCCCCAACCAATGGTGGGGACTTAGTTGGTGTTATGAATTCCATCGCATCCATTTGGGAAATTGGGAAGGATGGAATCCCCTTCTTTGACTCAAATTCTGATACAACTTCATCAGTTGTTTCCTCAATGAAATATTCCCCTACTTTGGTGCAAACTTCATTTACAATATCCATGAGTTTCTCATCGGTTAAAGAGCCTTTTAGTAAATCTTCAAAGTGAGAAACATCCTTTAAAGGGCTGATTTTCCCTTTCAATTATGAAGAAACCACATTAGGAGGTAAGTTTTGTAGGGTTTTTTGAGGGGCCATGACAATCGAGGGGGCTACCGAAGTGCTAGGTTGGCTAGAGGAACAAATAGTCCCCACACAGTTTGAAAAAGTGAATTCAAAAGGTTCCGCCCAAGAGAATAAATTAGAATCAATTAAAATTTTAGCTTCTTTCCAAGATATTGTGTCCATAACTAAATTTTGACACCATTCACCCATACAAGAGAGGAGCTTCATAGAATGGGGTACTTTGTTCATATTATCAATTAATGTCCAAACCCTTAAGGTGGGTAGATCATTAATCAATGAGTATTCATTTTTTAGAAAAACCCCAAAATGATCAACAAGTTTTTTAACAAAGGCCATTCCATGTGTTCAATCAAGAGATGAGGAAGAGTAAAAAAAATAGGGCATTGAGGTAAACTAAGAAAACCCATCGATATATTGGGTTGCAAGTTAAAAACCCGTAGGAACATATTGCCACACCACAAAGGTCCCTTTCTGAAAAAACATAGTCTTAATAAAGGGATTCTTAAAACAAATAAAGAACACCAAAGCTGAAATAATAGTGAGATCAAAGAATTTATACTAGTTCTCTTTTACCCAAATGCCTATTTCAAATCATGGCTTATCCTCACCCCAAATGTGGATGAAGAAACCACTTTGCTCAAACTTCGAACTTGATTTTATAAGTTAAGAGGTATTTTTGGTATCGGCTTCTAGCTCCACTCCCTATTTTTTGATGGGCTAGCCGCCAAGACATCTCTCATTTTGGAATATTTTGATTTTCCATTTCAAGAAGGGAAATCTTGTGAATGATTGTTGGGGCCCCGTTTTCCTTCCAACTATTTTCTATTTTCAGTATTCAAAGTTTTACCCTAAGAGTCATCTCAAGTTTTCCAGGTAAAATTTCATGAGTTCTTGAGGGCTAGTTTTTAGAAGCAGGGCAAAACAAAGAGTGGTAATTAATAGGATTAGAATGCACAAATTGATTTCTAAGCCTAGAATGATGGGTGTGATTTTGAAAACCATTATTCTGAGGTGCATTAGGGTTTCGTGAGGAATGAGGGGTCTTGTTTTGAAATTGAAGAGGGGGGGACCCGAGGTTTTCAAAATACCACGATCATGCCATGAAGGAAGGTTGGGGTTGAAAGATGGCAAGGAAGGCCATTCAGAATCTACATCATCTACCCAATGTACCCTTTTGGCCTGAGCCCTGTACGACTTTCTCACATTAATAGCCATCAAAAAAATTTCTAACTAAATAATATGCAATATTTTTACTTTATATATATATTATCATATTTTCTATATATTTAAATCAACAAAATAATATATTTCAGATAGTAAAATAAATAAATATATAATAAATTTTATATAAATTGTTACTTTATATTATTAGTATTCTTATCACTAGTAGAATTTAGAAAATAAATGACTATGTGACTAAAACTTTTAGTCACGTGACTAACACTAGTAGAATATTACAAATAAATGGCTAATATTAGACAGATAAAAATGACTAAATAAATGTGCTCATTATTAAAATCTTGGCCATAATTTTTATTTTAATAAACATACTCTAAAACCTTCATCAAGACCTTATTTTCAATTGTAGCCAACCATAATTAATAATAAAATATTACTAATAAAATTACTAATAAATATTTTTTGTGGAAAAAATATTTTGTTTTATGGTGTCATCATATGAACACCAAATTTTCTTCTAAATTGAATGCCCAACTCCTCAAAGGGCCCAACTATGTAGTGTGGAAGATAAATATGCATATAATTCTCAAATATATACTAAGCTACTTATAAGTTTACATACTCTACATTTACTAGAGGAAAATAATGATATTACAAATAGTTTACAATCATGATTAGATAAATTAGTTAAATTATAATAGAAGAGATAAAGATGGAGATAAAAAAAATAAAGAGATAGAGACAAAGAAATCTAGAGGTAGAGAGATAAAGAGGAATAGAGATATAGATGGAGAGAAAGATTGAAAGAGAAAGGAATAGAAAAAAGAGAGATAATACAAGAGAGAAATATAAGAGATAGAAAGGGAAAGAGAGATAAAGAAAAGAAAAACTAACTTTTGATTACTTGTTTCATGCCAAAAATCCAATAATGGTATGTGTCGTTGGGGAGTTATGCTCAAGGTAGCATGACATTTGATATAGACAGACAAACTTATAGAGAGAGAAAGACATAAAAGAGAGAGGGAGACAGAGATAAGATATAGAGAGAGAAACACATAAAATGGAGAGGGAGATATAGATAAGACATAGAGAGGTGGATAGAGAAAAAATAAACTAAACTCTTGTAATAAATTTACTATTACAAATATATAATTTTGTCTAATGAAAAATTATATTTAAAATATATATTTATTGAGTGAATGCTAATTTAGACATTTGTTACATAAACAACATCATTTGCTAAATGACCTACTAATTGACCTCATGTACTACACATATGTCTGAATAAATACACCAAAATTTTCTCTAATTGACCTTTCATACCTCTTCGACGTACACATTGCACACCAAGGTGCAATTGCTAGTAATAATTATATATATATATTTAACATGTCAAAATGTTAATGAGATCAAGTTTCCACAATCCATATCAATTAATCTTGCATACGTTTCTGGATTAGATTCCGTTAGAGTTTTTTGCATCAACATTTCGGATCACACTCCATGATCCATCATCAAGATGAAAGAGCTTAAGGAGAAAAGTATTTTGTTGCAGACCAAGAACAACCTAAATAGGAAAACCAGAGGGGGAGGAGAAAGGAGGGAGAAGGGAAGGCTACACAAAGATCAAAGAAGACAAGACAAATAATATTTTAAAATTAAGATAAATAAAGAACAACAGAGAGACAAAGAAGTAACAAATTAATGAAACCAATTAAAAGGAAAAAAAAAAGACATAGAAAATACAACACAACATAAGAAAAAAGGAAATAAAGGGAGAAAAGACAATAGATAAGAAAAGAGAAAAAAAAGAGAATAAAAACCAAGTTGAATAAATTTAAGCCAATTGCAAAATATTAAAACAAAGGATAAAAATAATAAAATTATAAAATTTAAATTTAAAAAGACTATACAATAAAAAGAATTAAAGAATTGAAAAATTGCACTAGCATTTATATGTTATAATTTAATTATAAAAAACTACACTATAACATAAATGTTAAGGAGAAGGAAAAATTAAAAATCAAAATGTGCTCATTATTAAAATATTGCCATAATTTTCATTTTAATAAACATACTCTAAAACCTACAGGCATAGCCCGCTAAAATGGAGAAGTGAAAGTCGAAGTAGCTTGCCAAAATGGATAATAGATAATCTATGAACACTTGCATTCTTCATATGTGATAAGAGATAATCTATAAACACTAGATGGGTATGTGCAGGATCATGATGGGCCAAAAAGTGGCGATATGATGGGTATGTGGTTGACGACCTTTTTTTAACCCAAAATTGATGAAACAAAAAAGGTTTTTAAAGGAGGTTCTCAACTTTTCACCAGTATAAATTATGATTTACGTTGAATTTAATAAATAATAATTATTTATTTTCTATTTGAATTATGACTAAAGTCCTTATTGATAGGCTGATTAAAAAACATCTATAGCTTTCAAACAGTATTGCATTTTTTGAATCTAAAATATGTGTCACATTCTATGCTTCACATACTATAGGATTAAAAAAAATGAATTTCATGAATTTTTGACCAAGTTAAGTTGGTCAGACATACGAGTTTTTATATTTTTTAAAATTTGTAATAAAAAAACCATAATTAATTATTTACTCGGAAAAAAATTACAAAAAAATATGCATCACATCTAGACATGAGTCCTCTACTTATATCTAAAATCTTATAAAAAAATTATCATTTTATTGTGGTTAGGGTGGTTAGACAAATACTTACTTATTTTTTCCCTAAAATTTAAGTACTACTGCATTGAAATTTCAAATTTTCACCAAATATATTTTTTGTTTTTTAAAATAAACCTATTAGTTTAGAAACTGCATTCAATTTGCTAAAAAAATTGTTCTTACATATTTTTGAAATAATATAGATAATTTATTCAAATTTTTACGTCAAGTTGCCTAACTTTGATTTTTCTGAATTTTTTGCCATTTAAGGGCCTATTTTTTCCATGATGATCTTGCACATACCCAGATTGGAGGTGCTTGATGTCTCAAGTTGCAGTAACTTGATGCATGAGTTTTGAATGCATTATTTATCCTATGTTGAGTCAGATCAATCCTTATTTAAATATTCTCTTAACTACCTAAAGACTTATGATTCCCCTATTTTTATAGGAGAGGATTGGGTGATTCAACTTGAAAGGGAATTTGGTTGTCTTCCAAGAGATGTAAATCTTGTTATGTATGCTTACATGGTACGATAAGCAATATTTTCTTCTCATAGCCTATGTTGATTTTTTTCTTTCATGTTGTATATTGGGATCATGGATTCCATGATGGATGTAGCTACTTAATTAGAGCTCTCTATTTATCATTCAGGTTATTGGAAAGTTTCCTCACATTGCAAATTACAAGGCTCTTAAATTGCGAGATGGTGTCAATGTGAAAGAGCTTGTCAAATCTCAATTAGCAATTGCTTGCATTGATGGTAAATATAAGCATCTCTCAGAACTTTTTCTTTGCATTTTTTCACACTTTGAGTATTGAGAAGTCAAAGTATGAATGCCAATAAGAAAAGAAGAAAAATACATCAGGGTTTATAGACAATAAGTTAGGGAAACCAAACCATTGATTGTATCATTTATAATATAATTTTAGAGAGGAGTGCTTAGCACATCAAGATTAAAAAATTAATAAATCATGATAAGTGTACATTGATACAACTTCATCTATGTAATAATATTTCATCTATACATTGAATGGATATGGAATGAGGGATGGGATATAATGATACCTTGTCATTCTTGCTTGGAAAGTGTTTCACTTTCGAATGGAGTAGAAGGCTAGGAAAAGTAGACCGGAACCAAAGCTATTGGAATCAGACTAATATATTTGGATGAAAGAAGCTATCCAATAAGATAAAATGAAAGATAATTTTGAAAGAAACAATATTTAATTCATATTTAATTCATTTTAATTTGTTGGCTGACTAGGAATGGTGAAGTAGATTGCATACCTTAGGATCTCAAGAGTTAATTTGCTGGTTGTATATAGGATTTCCCTGAGAATATCCCTTTGCTTGACCTCTAGAGTATAATGATTCTTTCTTAGATACATTTTTCTCTAGTTAATTGATAGAGACTGTAAAAATAGAGATATAAGCAATATAAAGTTTGAGGAAAAAAGAGAAGATTGAAGAGTGAAGAGAACAAAAATTGGTAACTTCTAATAGAAAAGAGATATTGTATTGAATTGCATTACTTATCCTCTAGATGAACACTAAGTGATTAAAAAAATAAAGTAAAAATGAGAAGAATTGAAAATGAGAGGAGATTTGATCACTGAGAGAGAGATTGAACTAGGAACTTGATCAAATACACATGATCCAAAGTTTTGATCAAGAAATACTTGATACAAAGAATTTGACTTAAATAATTTTACTTGGATTGCATTTCTATTGTCCATCTCTATAGTTTAAGAATAAATCTAAGGCTGCTATGGTTTTTCATGGCATATGAAGTTTGGGATCAATGGTTATGGAATAGTAGTATTAAAAATGAAGGAAGTCCTTGAAAATGTCACAACCACCCTTATGATCAACCCTATGTGATGCTAAGACATTTTTATCACATTGAGGTAACTTGGCTTTAAGAAGAAACAATATTTAACACCACATAAGTCATCATTGCTTAAGCTTGCATAGATGAACAACAAATGCTTGAGTGCAACTTATGATGTACTATACTCAAAGCAAGCCCATAACTAAAATTTGTGTCCTAGAAGAAGAGGTATAGAATAACAACTAGGACCTCCTTGACTCAATCCTAGGAGAATTAGACTGTGTGAATCATACTGGGGAGATATTTAGAGTTAAATATAATCCTCAAATTTGAGGAATTTAAGCACAAGAGTGGAAATATTTTTCTAACTCTTCATTAAGATGAATTTGGTGACACCCATTTCTTGACCAAAAATTATCTCTTCCTTGAAAGTCTTGTAGCTAGGCTTATGATGTGGTCTTACCATAAAATGAACCCTTTTATTTGGTCTATAGTGGTGTGTACCATGTGATATTATATGGATACCAATTATAGAAACTATTGAATTATGATTAGTATCATAATATATATCTTTACCCACAATATAATGATGTATGCTATGGTTCTAAACTAGTTTTCATGTGGCACACATAACCCTAGGTTAGTTATAAGCCTATAAGTCAAGTTAGTATCATGAGGGTATGGAATTATGCTAACCATAGCCTAATTAGTTTGGGTTATTCATGTGGGGCTTACTTCATATCATTATATCTGAGGTCTTGATTTATATTGTACTCTCTTAGTGAGGGATCTTTTAGAAAGGAAGAACAAAAAATTATATTAATGTCCATGTGGTGCAAGTGCACCCAAGCACAAAGGAAATACAAATGGTGGTCATCATGCTAAGTCTAGGTATTGAGGTCTTGAGGCATTAGATATAGTATGTTTATATTAAATAAGGTATTGTGAGACCATTCTCTATGTAATAGGTGGGTTTTTAAGTCATTTGTGTTTATTAGGAAAAAGTTGCACAAAATGCAAAAAAATGTTAAGCAAAATTGTCAAAAACTACAACTTTAGAAGAATATGAAGGGTCATAGAATTTGAAAGGTATTTGGAGACATTTGAGTGGTTACTTTTGAATTGAAAATTTATTTAAATCCTCTCCATGGCTTGAGGAGGGATTTAGTTGCTGTATTGAGAATTTCAAAACATAATACAACACTTATTTTGCAAATTCATTGTGTTTTTGTTCATTTTTGGAACTGTATGACCCATGCAGTCAGGGATATGCTTTTAATTTCATTGTGTTTCATAGTAACCTGTCTTAAATCTCAATTGAATCTAGTTTGAGGGTATTTCATTAAAATTTGTGGGAGATTTCTTTGAATTTCTACTATTGCCCTATTATCACAGTTTTAAGTGTTGAAGGTCTTTTAAAATGTGTAACTGACCCATTCCACTTTCTGTATCCACTGCTTCTTATGGAATGGATCCTAATCACTATAATTTAGATGTTTCCATGGGACTGTAAGTAGAGGTGTTGATTTTGTATGATTTGGGGTGATTCCCTAGGGCATAACAGTGCATTTTTCATATGAAAAAGAGGTGTCAAAGAAGGGTTTTGGTAAGATGTTGATTGGAATGAACTTGGGATGGTTTTGTGAGTTTGTGATGCAATATAGGGGGTGTTAGATTTCATAATATGTCAAATGAATGATCATCAGACAACCTTCAAAAGAAATTCACATTATCCCTTCCTTTGTCAACATTTACTTAAGCTTGCCCTTGTAGCCATCAGGACCTAGTTTAGGGGACTTTTCACCCAAACTCTACAAAAGACTTGCCAATTAAATAATTGATTAAGATATCCTTTAATGGCTCACATAACATATCTCAAAACCATTAGTGACTTTTTTGCAACAAAATGGAGAACTAATACACCTACCCTGCTCTAGGCTACTCAATTAACTCACTTTTCCAAAGGAGGTCCCTCTTAATGACCTACTTTCCACAAAAACTCTTCAAATAGTCTAAGTTCATGTTTCAAAATGCAAGATTCCATAATTTTTTTTTTTCCGATTCAAGGCTTCTACAATGCCAAACTAGAAAACCCTCCATTTACATGTAATACACAAGGGTTTTAATGAAAATCCTATCTCCAATGCTTCAAACACCCCACACATAACTTGAACACACTCAATAAACCATTACATAGACCATTCTCTCAACATTTCTCCAAAACCCTCACTCAACAACTCAATTTCTCATGAAAATGACTTTGCCCAGCCCTAGGGCATCACTCCAAAGCCACCCAACCATTTGATTTTGACTCCAAACTTGTTAGAACACCTAAACTAACATCGTACATGCCATTACTTTGAGTAACATCAAACAACAGTAGGAGGAGTGACTTTACATTAATTAAAAATTAAACTCAGACCTTGCTGGCCTATCATAGGCAGTCCCAAGAAAAATGGAGGTTTCTTTCACAAAAATTAACTAAGGACCCTCAAAATAGATGGAAATGAAAGCTAAGATATATCACCACAAATTACCACAAGTTCCAGATTAAAGTTCTTGTACAGGACTATACACAACAAGAAAAGATGACAAACATAGTGAAATTTATTTTTTAACGTTGGTTTCTATATTGGAATTCTTCAAAAAATGATTAACAACCTCTATTCGAGCCTTCTTAGGCATTTAAATACATTTTCCATCCAATTTCTAAATTCCCAATGCCCATACCTACCTTTTAAACTACCATGAATTTTCATATTCTCCTAAAATTGTAATTTGACAACCTTTCTTGTCATTCACAACATTAAATGTTTTGAGCAATTTTTCATATTTGAAATCCAATGACTCACAAACACCTAAATACATTAAAAAATGGTATTTGAAACCTTATGTGATACAAACAAAACTTGACCACCCCCTCTACCAACCTAGACTCATTCAAATTCACCTTAACACACTTTACCAAATCAAATTTTGTATTATGGTTGTAGGTGCTCTTGCACCAATTTGTTTAGGCCATTTACAGTCTATTGGATGCATTTTTGGAGTTTGATAAGCCTGGGTGGTGTGAGATTGAGTAAACCCTTGAGTTTTGTATGCAAAGTGAGGGTTTTGTGGAATAGTGTTCTAGGAGTCTGGTATCTAAGAAATGGTGATTGTTTTGGTTGTTTTTGAGGCATAATTAATGACTGTTTGTTGAGTTTGGGTAATAGTGTGGTGTTTAGGAGGGACCTTCTTTGTAAATTTGGGCTTTTTGGTGACCTAAAAATAGGGGCAGTATTAAGGATTTCAAATTTATGTAAAATAAATCTTGTGAAGTCTGTTGATAAGTTGTTTTGGAATGTGTTGTGAGTCTCAAAAGGTGACAAGAAGGTTTCAAGACGGCCTTCTCTAAAAGATATTGTGAGAATATAGTTTATGTAGGCTACAAGCCTCTAGTTGTGAGTTTTGGAGAAGAGGGAAATAGGACAATAATGTGAGATTTGTTTCTTGATCTTGTTTGATCATTTGTGTTGGTTTGGAAGTGTCAACCACCTTGTTTACATCACCATGAATGTCCAAGAATAGGTTATTGAGACTAGAATGTTCTCCTATTGCAATAGAAAAGTATTAGGGAAATGGCCCCTAGAATCAAGGCTAACAAAAGAAAAAAAACAAAGAAATGGATGAGTGGGGTAAGCCCAAAATGTTAATCCTAAAACAAGTACAAGTACAAATAGTTGTTTGAGGGGAAGATCCCTCAAAGAGTTTAGAGTTGATGAAAATTAAAGCTTGCAACTAAGGTTGGAATTAAAAACCATCAAGTTCTATACCTTGTCATACATTGGAAGTGATACCTCTTAGCTTTGATACAAAGATTGTGCATAGCTCTTCTCAGTTTATTCAATTTGGTGCTATTATTTTTATCCTATGATTCAAGCTTCAAACTGACCCCTCTCATTAGTATTTGTCTTCCAGAACTGTCTAGAAGAGGGTAATCAAAATTAGTACTAGAATATCTAAAATTTGAAGATCCTTTCCCTAAAACTAAAGCTTTGTTCTCGACAAACTAGAGCTGAGATTATCCAAGAACTAGAGGAAGGGAAGTTGAATGAAAACTAAGAGCAACTAAAAGCCTTCCTAAGAAAATTACCCTTTCCGTTATAATTGTCGGTTCTAGTGTCTCCTTGTTCATTTTTTATGGCATCTCCTCATTTTTCATTTCTTGATAGAGAGCTTTTGAAAGATGTGCAAGATGTTCTTCAATCTCAAAAATCAATGTTGAGATAAAATGGAAGCACTGCTTTTCCAAATAAGGTGCTAAATCATTTATCCTTGAAGGAGATTTATGCACATGAAGAAAACTTAGGAGGTGTTCTAGAATATTCTTGGACCCCTCATATATGGTATATTTTATTTGACTAACCTCAGTTCCAAAATAAGCATTAAGGCAACTAAACCAGTCTTCATCATTTGTCAACATAAATCTAAAACTCAACCAAGGTAAATGGAAACTCAACATTTGAACCAAAAACCATTTTTTAGCCACTTTAAGCTCACTTCAAATATATCCAGACTATCCAATGTTTCTTTGATCAATGTCTCATTCTCTGCAAGTTCCTTGCCACTTTCCACAAGATCAAGAAAATACTTTCCCCCAAGCCTATTTGTAGAGAGAATATAATTTGCACATGTCTTAAGCCACACTAAGTAAGACTCTGATATAAATTCTCTTGAAAAAATCATCATGGTAGCTTGTAGCTTCTCTCTATGAGATTTCCACAACTGCACCACATTGTTTTGGTTTGGAATCCCACCAAACAACTGTGATCTAGGTGGCATTGTGAACACAGTCTTATAAAAAAGAGGCAAATCATTTAGAACCTCCAAGAAGATTTCCCTAGCCTGACATATTGTTACCAGTATGACTTACCACATTATAGAAAATGGAACTGGCTACCCCCACTTTATTGGTCTATCAGCCAGACATGTCTTCTAGTTCCAGCGATGCATCAATGATTCTATTTTTTCATTGGTGTGAGGATCTTCTATCGGTGGGATGAGGTCTCCTATTCCCATGATGGTCCGATGGGGATGTCGTCAGTGGAGTTTGTGCCTATTGCAGGGACTTGGGTGGTGGTTCCAATGATGGGCCGATGTTGTTGGTTCTCATGATCTAATTCAACACCAAAAAAACCAAGGTTTTGGTCTTCTTGTGTTGAAAGGATAAGAACTAGACAACCTTCATATTTAGTTGAACCCACTTGAGATAGTCTTTGAAAACAAATTCGTGGGGCTAGATTTCACTAACAAATGGAAAATGAAGATGCTCATAGCTCAATTGAGGACCAAATCTCACCAATTGAGATGTGATACGGGTGTTGAAAACCAATCTAACTAATATTTTTGTGGCTCTATGTGTAGCCTTGTTAAACTTGATTGATAATTCAACCAAGAATGATTCAATAGGATTTGGTTTATTTGTGAGGAGTTCTAGAAACAAAATAATCTTCCACTATAATCAAATTTTTCATAAGCTTTATCTAGTACAATGTGCTCCCACCTGTTATGTGGTTGGCTAAATCCTTTTCCAAAGCATTGGTTCCTTTCCCCCATTGTATTTTTAATTCTTTGCTACCTTGGTTGAGTTCTTGAGTTGCGTTAATGGAAAATTGGTTCATCAAATTTATGTAAAGGCCAAGAACTTTTCCTCTCCCTTCACCTTTCTATTATATTCTTTCATTGACTTGTTATAGGAGGTTATATTTCATTTAAGTGATTTGATCTTGTTTTTTTGATGATTGGATAATGGTCCCATAATCTTGGTAGACCTAATCCCCTGTGTTGATTTCTATCCTTATGAACTATCCTTCGCAACTGAACTGAGAATGAACTAGGAAGCTTCGATGAATTATGTTCAACGATTTTGTGTCTGAGTTTATTGCAATGAAAAAAATTGACTGGAAGACCTTCATAATTTAGAATTTGAGTCCAAAGGCCTCTTTTTGAAAGAATGTCAATAGAATGGTGCAATGGTTTGGACAAATCAATGTAAACAAAAACCTTGATGAAGTTACTCTGAGCACCATCATACTAGGGGTCGAATCTCACAAATTAAAATTGTACTGGGAGTTTCCATTATAGAGTTGATTTGATGCATTTGATAGTTTTTTTCCCTTCTTTAGCTCCTATACAAGTTCAAAGAAAATAAATATGCTTATAAGTTATAACATACACTTCTTTGGAAGCAGTTTGTTGCAAACAAATTTGAGAAGATTGTTACAACAGATTTAATTTGCAAAAGAGAACATCAAAGCTTCTATAATAAATATTAGTTTAATGATATTTTTTGATGTTTCCAACAGATGCAGACATTTGAATTGCCAAGTTAAGGTCATATGCTCTCTAATGGTTTATGGTTTTAAATTATACTGGAGTATGCTTATGCAATTGCTTTTAACTTGATAACAACATGTGTATTCCTAATATTTTTATTATTAGAATTCAAAAATGTGTCAAAAATTAGAATTCGTTTGATGTTTATGTAAACATGTTTTGTTCTTGCAGAGACAAACTTTGTTTCTAGTGTTATTGATGTGATCTTGATGAGAAAAGGTATGTATTTCTGATTTGGCAATGCTTCAAGAGTTTGAACTACTTGAGCTATAGTCTATAGAAGACCATAAGTGAAATGAAAAGTAGTCTACTGTCACAAAAGGTGCTATAACAATCATAATGGTAATGGTCTCAAAAGATATGTCACAATGTTCTTTGAACCACAACCTTTGTGTGATTTAGATTTTGGCTAATGATTTGCTCCTTTGACAGTGTACTTTGAAAATACAAGGTGACTATTTGAAGACATTTACTTCATATAAGTGTTGATGCAAAAATGTCAAAGGAAGTGATGTCAAAGATATGTTATTTCTTGTTGTTTTTCAGGAATGTGTTTATGTTCATGTTGCAAAAGGTTAATGGTGTTTGTTGGTAAACTTGATCATTCAATGGTATTGATGTCAAAAATAATGGTATTGATGCTTCATGGTGATAAGTTTCATTAATAATGATATAGTGATAGTATCTTAATCATATTGGCAGTTCTCTTCATGTCTTCATATTGTCAGTGATATTAAGCTTAGTTGGTGGTATTTCTGATTCATGCCATGTTTGCAGTTAACACTCTTTCATGTTTTATACTTGTGGCTTTGTCAAGCTTTAGTGCTCTTCATATATTTAGTCACAGTTTGATAGTTCTTAGTTCATTTCTTTGTCATAAAGGATAGATCTTAGTCATAGGGGCAATATGGATCTTGTACATTGATCATAGGGGTTGTATGGATCTTGTACATTGATGTTTATTTTAAGAATCCTAGGGTAGTATAATGTTAGTACTATTCATTGCATCCCAATCTATATTTTCCAATGTGTTCATTGCCTACCTCTATAGTCCAAGTTTGATAGTGCTATACCTATGCACTATGCAAAAGGCATGAGGACAATTTTCTATGTGCAAGGGAATTGGTGGAGGAGCACCTCAAGAACAACATGGAACAACATGCAGTTTCATTAGGAAAATAAGGAAACTAGAAAGATAGTTTTGTTTTGTTTTGTTTTCATAAGGTCATGTTGACCATTGTGTGGAGAAGCTTAGGGGTGTTTTTGATCTTTAGGAAAGAAGTGGTCAAGAGTTAAATAATTGTAGAAGCTCATTTTGTTGAGTTTGCAAAAGTTGCCAAAGGTTGGAAAACATAGTGGATTTTATATTTTGGCCATTAGGTCATGAAGAAGGCCGACCAAAGTAGATAACTGATTGAGGAGCCTTATTTAAGGGGAACCTTGACCTGTAAACAAGGTTAGAAGGATTGGTGTTGAGGAAACATTTTGTGAGTTGGAATAAAACAGTGTTCTTGAAGCTTATTTCTGATTCTTACTTCTTAACAGAGCCTTAAATGGATTGAAATAGCTACTATTCTATAATTAGAATGTAGTGTGGATATAATACAAGCTTTGTGTGCCTTTCTTTTGCTTTTGTGAATCATTTTCATCCTTTGTTTGTAATTAGTTTCATTTCTTCCTTTTTCTAGCCTAAACTAGGCAGTCTTGAGAAAATGGAGTGCTAGACCACTTTCCCACTGTACAAATTGTACGACCCTTTGGGAACAATGCCTAGACTCCATTTTTGTACGTAGGGTAGGTTGTAGGGTTTGGGAAAGTTCAGGAGCTGTTAGAAAGTTCTTGCCCTAGGCAAGCCAGAATGGTGCCCGGTTAGAAAGGCAAGAAGTGCATAGTGTAGAACTTTGCAGGGGTTCAAGTTCCTTAAGCTTTTCCTTTTGGGGGTGGTAGGTAAGTGTCTTACCTAGCTATGGTCTAAAGGAGAAGTCTCCATCGTTTCATTTGTTGTGAGAATTAGTGGACAATTTGAAGGCGGCCAGATAGAGTCTTAAGAACCCTAGAAAATGTGCATTTCCAAATTCAAGCTTTGTACAGTCTATTAAGGCTTAAGACCTCAAGAATCCTTGAGAGGTGTGCATTTTTTCTAGGAACCCCAAAGGAAGAGTGGGTGTATTTTGGAAAGTTTTCAAACAAAGACCAGTTTTCTAGAAATGGAGACCTAATTGGGGCTCTAGGCTTGTAGCCTTTTCTAACCCTAGGAGAGGGTTTGGAGGAAGCGATGGGTAATTGGAGTCTTTTTATTGAGTAAGAACCTGAAATAGGTTACTTTGAATCTTTTAAAACATTCTTACAACCCTGCAAGTACCTAATTGAATGTTGAGGGTAATTGGCCTTTACGGAAGAATAAGGGTCAAAGGGGAGATAGTGGCAAGGCACCAAGAGTTGCTTGGTAGTATGAAAGAATATTGATAGTGGGGTTGGCTATTAGTACCAGGGGTGCCTGTACCTAAGATAGGACCTAAAGGTTAAGGTGGAAGAGCCACCTAGGTGTTCTTGAGGACAAGGGCTCAGAGCATGGGATAGTGAGTGTCCCATCCAACCCTAGTCTATCAGATTGGTATCAGAGCGAGTAAAAGATTTGGGGATCATTTTATATGTTAGAGGTTGAGTCTAGTGATACTCCCATCATGGTGACAAATGCACAGTTGGCCAGGATGGTTGAAGAACAAGAGGAGGACAATAAGTTGTTAAAAGAATGAATAAAGCAAGTTGAGAAAGCATTGAACAATGTGAAGTTGGAAGGAAAGGTACCAAAGGAAGAAGAGGTTGCAGAGGAAGACAAGATCCCTGAACCAGACCTTGTTTTGGAGGAAGAGCCTTTCTTGAAGGCATTGAAGGCCTTGAGTGGAAAAGGACTTGAAGGCATACCGCTATTTAGTGGAAAAATGGAAGCTGATTTAGTCATGGACTGGATAGAGGGAATGGAAAACCACTTTGAATGTGATGGAGTCACTAAAGCACAGAAGGTGAAGGTTGCTAAATCAAGATTGAGAGGATCAGCCTTGACATTGTGGAAATTCATTCAGACAGAGAGGGAAAAGGAAGGCAAACAACCTATTTCAACTTGGAAAGGAATGGTTGCCAAAGTGAAAGAAGCCTACATGCCAGATGATTATGAGATTCAGTTGCACAAGAAGAGACAAAGCTTAAGGTAGAAATACCAAGATGTAAACACTTACACTGAGGAGTTTCAAAAACTTTGCATGAGGTCTAATGTGACAGAGGATGAGAATCTTAAGGTGGCTAGGTATCTTAATGGCTTGCAATGGAACATTCAAGAAGAGATTGCTCTTCTAAGTCCCAAGATAGTACACCAATGCTATCAGTTGGCTATCAAGATTGAGGAAAGAAACAAGAGGAAGCAAGATCAGACTTCTAATGGCAGAGGCAAAGGCAGAGATCAAAGAGATCAAAGAGGGCAGTGTGGTGGCTACCAAGGTAGAGGCAATGACCAAAGAAACCAAGGAGAGTTTAAAACCACAGATCATGGCAATGAAACACCTTCAAGAGGAGGGTATAACAGAGGTAAGAGGACCCCAAGGAGGTTCAAACAGAGGAAGAGGAGCTGGCAGGAGCAATTCTTATTTTTCCAACATGAAATGCTACCATTGTAGTCAAGTAGGTCATCCTGCTTATAGATACCCAGAGAAAGCATCTTCATCAAGCAATGAGAAGAGAGTGGCTTATGCACAAGAGGACACCATGAGTCTTAAGCCATTTGAGTTTAGTCATATTGAATCTGAGGTAGGAGAGAATCTGATGTTCAATAGAGTTTTGATCAGACAACCGGTCAAAGAAGAACCAAAACAAAGAAGGGATCTATTTAGAGTAAGGTGCAAGATACTTGGGAAAGTATGCAAGGTCATAGTTGATTCAATCTCAATAGACAATATAATCTCAGAGGAGGCAGTAATGAAACTGAAATTAGAGAAAGTAACCCACACTAACCCTTACAAGGTCACATGGCTGAACAAAGGGCAGAGTGTTTTAGTGAATGAGCAAGTAACAGTGGAGTTCTCCATTGGAGGATACAAAGACAAGTTGGTTTGTGATGTTTTACCCATGGATGCATGTCATCTACTATTGGGAAGACCATGGCAGTATGACAAAAGTGTCCTATATGATGGGAAAGAGAAAACCATCTCATTCAAGAAGGATGGGAAGACTTTTAAGTTGCAGTCACTGTCAGAAGAAGAAGGATAGTCAAAGATACCAAACATCATGTTGAGCAGTGGTAAAGAGTTCCTTAACAACCTACATCAAGGGAGTGAAGGATATGTGGTTGTGTTACAACCTAAAGAGGAAGATAAGGCTGAAAAGGTAGTCCTACCGAAAGCAGTCCAAAAGTTACTTGAAAGGTACAAGAGCATAGTTAGTGATGGTACACCTACAACTCTACCACCAAGGAGAGCCATTAGTCATCAAATTGACTTCATACCTGGAGCTTCATTACCTAACAAAGCAGCATACAAACTTACACCAGATCAGAACCTAGAGGTAGCTAGCAAATGCAAGAGTTGTTGGATCAAGGATTGATTCAAAAGAGCATTAGCCCATGTGCAGTACCAGTTGTTTTAGCAACCAAGAAAGGAGGTAAATGGAGGTTATGCACTGATTCTAGAGCAATAAATAGGATCACCATTAGGTATAGGTTTCCTATTCCTAGAATTGAAGACTTAATGGATTTTCTTGGAGGAGCTTAGTACTTCACCAAGTTGGATCTCAAGAGTGGATACCATCAGATTAGAATTAAGGATGGAGATGAGTGGAAGAAAGCATTTAAGACAAATGATGGGTTATATGAGTGGAGAGTGATGCCATTTGGTCTCTCCAATGCCCCTAGTACATTCATGAGGCTCATGAATGAAGTGCTCAAGGACTTTATAGGGATATTTGTGGTGGTGTACATTGATGACATCCTCATATACAGCAAGACAACAGAAGAGCATTTGAAACATGTGGAGTTGGTTCTTAGAAGGTTGCAAGAAGAGAATTTGGCAATTAATCTAGAGAAGTGTGAGTTCTTTAAGCAAGAGCTTTTCTATTTGGGTTTTGTAGTGTCCAAAGGATCATTGAAGATGGATCCAAGCAAGGTGGAAGCTATCCTAAACTGGCCTACACCAACTACAGGGACTGAGGTAAGATTTTTTCATGGATTGGCTCAATTTTATAGGAAATTCATAAGAAACTTTAGTCGCATATGTGCACTAGTCTTAGATACAATCAAGAGTGGTATAAAAACTAAGTTTGTGTGGACTTAAGAAGCCGAGAAAGGGTTTGAGAAACTAAAACACAAGGTGGCAACTCAACCAATTCTCTTATTACCTAGCTTTGACAAGTTGTTCATTGTGGAATGTGATGCAAGTGGAGTGGTAGTAGGAGGGGTGCTAAGTCAAGAGGGCAGACCTATAGCCTTCTTTAGTGAGAAGCTCATTGAAGCAAAGAAGAAGTATTCAACTTATGACTTAGAACTTTATGCTTTGGTTCAGTCACTTAGAAAATGGAGGCATTACCTTCTACCCAAGGAGTTTGTAGTCTTTACTGACAATCAAGCACTGAGTTTTATCAACACCCAAGAGAAGTTAAGTAATAGACATTTGAAATGGATGGAATACATCCGAGCTCTTACCTTCACCATTAATCACAAGAAGGGACAACTAAACAAGGTGGCAGATGCATTGAGCAGATGATTGTTGACAGTGCAAGAGATACAGATCAAGAGCATTGGCATAGAGAGTTTCAAGGATCTATATGGAGATGATGAAGACTTTTTAGAGGTCTATAAGGTATGTTCTAACTTTGAGAACCATTTCCATAGTCAATACTCTGAGTATACCTTAAAAAGTGGATTATTATTCAAGGGTAATCAATTATGTGTTCCAGGAGGGTCAATGAGGGAAAATATGATTCAGGAAAAGCATAATGGCAGTCTTAGTGGACATTTTGGCATAAATAAGACTTTAGAACTAGTGCAAAGATTCTATTATTGGCCTAAATTGGCAAGAGATGTTAGAAGGTATGTGGAATAGTGTGTTGTGTGCATGAAAGCTAAGGGAGGAGCTAGTAATGCTGGTTTATATCAACCCCTACCCATTCCTAATAGACCATGGGCATGTGTGAGCATGGATTTTTTGGTAGGCCTTCCTAAGACAAAGACTGGTTTTGACAGTGTTTATGTTGTGGTAGACAGATTTAGCAAGATGAGTCATTTTATTCCCTGCAAAACTACTCATGATGCTAGCTACATAGCTCATCTTTTCTTCAAGGAAGTTGTCAGGATCCATGGGCTACCTTTGAGCATTGTTTTTGACAAAGATGTGAAGTTCATGAGTCATTTTTGGAAGACTCTATGGAGCAAATTGGGTACCAATTTGTCATTTGGATCAGCTTACCATCCTTAAACCGATGGTCAAACAAAGGTGGTTAATAGGGTGCTTGGTAATCTTTTAAGGTGTCTAACTAAGGAATATGGCCAGACATGGGATATGGTTATCTCACAAGCTGAGTATGCTTGCAATGATAGTGTAAACTAGACCATAGGGAAGAGTCCATTTGAAGTTGTGTACGGGATGCACCCAAGAGGCATTTGTGAGCTCAGAGACATTGGATCTATGGAGAATAGGAGTGGACATGCAGAAGACTTTAGTTAGACAATGAAGGAGATTCAGGAGCAGGTGAAGAAGACAGTCACAAAGGCTACACAAAAATTGAAAGAGAAGGCAGATATGTCAAGGAAAGATGTACAATTTGTAGTAGGGGACTATGTTATGGTCCACCTTAACAAATCAAGGTTGCAGAAGGGAATTTCAACCAAGTTTTAGATGAAGAAAGTGGGTCCATGCAAGATATTGGCCAAGTATGGCAAGAATGCATATAAGGTGGAGTTACCTACCGATCTAGGAATCTCACCAATTTCAACATAGCTGATTTAATCAAGTATAAGGGGACAGTCAGTGATGCTGATCAAAATAGTCAGGAGATCCTTAAGGACATCAGCAATGTCTCCTTACCTAGTCAAGAGAATCCTCAGGCAGAGAAGATCTTGGAGTCAAGAGTACAAAAGTCTATAAGAAACAAGGTGTACATGGAGCACCTTATCAAGTGGAAGAACAAGCATGAATTAGAGGCCACATGGGTACAAGAAGATCAGTTCAAGAAGCTTGGTATTGACCTGACATTGCTCTCTCCTTCCATTCCTTAATTTTTTGGCTAAGAGGGGGAGAATGGTGCAGGAGCACCTAAGGAACAACATGGAACAATAGGCAGTTTCATTAGGAAAATAAGGAAACTAGAAAGATAGTTTTGATTTGTTTTCATAAGGTCATGTTGACCATTGTGTGGAGAAGCTTAGGGGTGTTTTTGATCTTTAGGAAAGAAGTGGTCAAGAGTTAAATAATTGTAGAAGCTCATTTTGTTGAGTTTGCAAAAGTTGCCAAAGGTTGGAAAACACAGTGGATTTTATATTTTGGCCATTAGGTCATGAAGAAGGCCAACCAAAGTAGATAATTGATTGAGGAGCCTTATTTAAGGGGAACCTCAACCTGTGAACAAGGTTAGAAGGATTGGTGTTGAGGAAACATTTTGTGAGTTGGAATAAAATAGTGTTCTTGAAGCTTATTTATGATTCTTGCTTCTTAACAGAGCCTTAAATGGATTGAAATAGCTACTATTCTATAATTAGAATGTAGTGTGGATAGAATACAAGATTTGTGTGCCTTTCTTTTTCTTTTGTGAATCATTTTCATCCTTTGTTTGTAATTAGTTTCATTTCTTCCTTTTTCTGGCCTGAACCAGGTAGTCTTGAGAAAATGGAGTGCTAGACCACTTTCCCACCATACAAATTGTATGGAACTTTGGGAACAGTTCCTAGACTCCATGTTTGTACATAGGGTAGGCTGTAGGGTTTGGGAAAGTTCAAGAGCTATTAGAAAGTTCTTGCCCTAGGCGAGCTAGAATGTTGCCCAGTTAGAAAGGCAAGAAGTGCAGAGTGTAGAACTTTGTAGGGGTTCAAGTTCCTTAAGATTTTCCTTTTGGAGGTGGTAGATAAGTGTCTTACCTAGCTATGGTCTGAAGGAGAAGTCTCCATCATTTCATTTGTTGTGAGAATTAGTGGACAGTTTGAAGGCGGCCATATAGAATCTTAAAAACCCTAGAAAATGTGCATTTCCAGATTCGAACTTTGTACGGTCTGTTAAGGTTTAAGACCTCAAGAATCCTTGAGAGGTGTGCATTTTTTCCAAGAACCCCAAATGAAGAATGGGTGTCTTTTGGAAAGTTTTCAAACAAAGACCAGTTTTCTAGAAATGGAGACCTAATTGGGGCTCTAGGCTTGTAGCCTTTTCTAACCCTAGGAGAGGGTTTGGAGGAAGCGATGGGTAATTGGAGTCTTTTGATTGAGTAAGAACCTAAAATAGGTTACTTTAAATCTTTTAAAACATTCTTACACCTGTACAAGTACCTAATTGAATGTTGAGGGTAATTGGCCTTTAGGGAAGAATAAGGGTCAAAGGGGAGATAGTGGCAAGGCACCAAGAGTTGCTTGGTAGTATGAAATAATATTGATAGTGGGGTTGGCCAGTAGTACCATGGGTTCCTATACTTGAGATAGGACCTAAAGGTTAAGGTGGAAGAGCCACCTAGGTGTTCTTGAGGTCAAGGACTCAAAGCATGGGACAGTGAGTGTCCCATCCAACCCAAGTCTATCAGGAATGGTAGTAAATGATAAGGTAGTGAAGCCAAACCCTGTGCAATGAGAAGAGATTGCAATGGTAGTTGAATTGTAAGGTGCAGTCACTATGTCTAAGTGTGTGTTCAAGGAGGCAGTCAAAATAAAATGCTAGGGTTTCATGGTAGGTAATAATGAAAGCGAGAAAGAAAAATAACAAAGGGTCCTTGGAGATTTGGTTTTAGGTCAACACACAAGTTCAGTGACAAGGTATGCTTAATTTTTCATGACAACCATATCAAGTAATTTTGGTGCACACTCCATAGGAAGGTTACATGAAATCTATGCACACATTTTATTCATAATAATTAAGGTAAAGGTGAAGGTCACAGGAGGAGGTTTGATTTCTAGAAAGTAGTCCCTTAGAGAAAAGACAGTAATAGTTGAAGGTAGATAAAAGGTGGTGAGAAAGTGGAAATGATATAGGGCTATGGAGAAACACTATAGCCAAGGAAAATCACAATGAAGGAAGGTTTTAGACCCCACATTAAGAAAAATTACAGTCCTCACAAGGGTGATAGTTCAATGTAGTAGTATGGTGATTGTAGTGTTATGGTGACGAGTTTCATTGACATTGATGTTTTTGTTCAAATTCATTCAACCATATTGATCTCGACAATGATCTTGCCATAGTTTCTATGCTCATGTTCTTATGGTGGCATCATTATTGATTTTCCTTTCATTGATTTTCTTGCATATTTTCATAAGTCTCTTTGTCATTGTTGTCAAAGGAGGCAGTATGGTAAATGCAAGGTAGACTGTCATGAAGGAACTATGGTTACACAGTAAATTTTTTGTTTTGAGAGTATTTTGTTGCAAAAATAAAGTGACTGTCTTGACCATGTTGAAATTGACTATGAAATGATGCCAAGGGTCTTGAAAAACTTGACAGTTACATTTTTTATATCCTTTTAGTTGCAAGGGTTTGGTAATAGTGTCAATATAATGACATTATTGGCACACTAATAGTGCTATACTATGCTTCTTCTACTATATATTTTGTTTAGTATTTGGGAAAGATAGTGTGATGGATCCAATCTTAGTGTATAATCATTATTGATAGACCTTTGCTAGATGATCTGTCCATGGTGGCAATGCTTTGGTTGGTGTGACAGCGTATGATAATTCTTGTCTTTTGAATGTAGGTATACCTACTTCACAGGGGGAGTTGATTATTTTGAGCTCTTCTACTTCTTATTCACTATGGTCTCAATCACTATGTGGTAAGGGTTTAGATGAGGAAAAATCTTAGTTAATGGTACATGACAATGAATAAAGAGTATTGATTCTATGAACAATGTTTTTGCTTATGGTGATGTTCACTTATCTCAATAGTACTATTCTTCATCTCCATGCTTTGACTAATTTTAACAATCCTTCATTTATTGATATGGCTTGGATAAGAAGGTTTTCATGTATATGGTCTCAATCACTTACAAGTGTGAAGCTTCAACATCATAGATTTCCAGTGGTTTACTTTTATTTTGATTATTTTCTCCTTGCAAATACACAGTGGTGACAGTGGACTAGTATGCAATGTTTGCAGTGATTTGTGGAGTATCTTGATGATCTTGTAAATGATATGTGGTAATGCCATTAATCACTCAATGACTATGTGTTGATGCATAGTTTTTTTAATAATTTTTTAGGAGATGTCCTTGGAGTCACATAAGCTCCAACTGAAATGGAAGGTGTAGTGGAAGTATGTTGGATGGTAGTCCAAAGCTTGTAGACTTCTTCAATATATTATTTCAAATGATGGGTAGCTATGAATTCTCATTGTTTGGAGTTTTTGACTATGTTAACTACTTCCGTGAGTTTCTTTTAGACCTGATCATGGGAATCTGTACTACTAGCCACTTCAACTTTGTGCAGTACTACTTCCTTTGTTGTGGCTGCCGACTTTGCTTTTGCAGCTTCAGTGAGTTGGGTTTGTTGAGCCAACTACTCCTGAAACTGTATTTTTTGGTCCTCCATCACTTCACGTAAATTTTTACTAGTTAGGGCTACATTATCTACTTCCTTTGTTCATTGAGTGTTTTTTTTCCCTTGTGATATCATGTAATCTCTATGCACCATTGCTTGCCTAAAAGCTGAAATATTTTTTCTACAGTATTCTTTGCCTTCCCACAAAGCTTCATGCTCTATTTCAGATATCATGTAATCTAGTTGATAAATGTGAGCTTATGATCTATTTTGAACTATTATAAAAAATGATTATAAAGTTCTGAAATTAAAAACTTTATTTGTTTTCACTTGGAATTGAAGTGGGAAGAAACAAGGAAATGGTAGCTAACATACTATGTGATTTTGGTATTAGTTAAGATGGAACTCTTTTCAATTATTTATGGCATATTGGGATATAATGCATTCCCAATTTCTATTCTATTGCAAGGTATCCCCGAGGCATCTAAATTTCCTATACCTATTGCACGACCATCTTCAAATCAATTACCAACTAGACAAGTTCCAACAACTGCACCATCACAAGTTGCACCTCCCTCCAGAGGGCCAAATGCTGCTCTAGTAAATATTTTTCCACAAGTATGCTTTTGGGCCTTGGAAAAGATGGGGATGGTCTTGTGCAATGTGGTCATGCATCAATCCTATATTCACCTTGTTTCTCTCTGCCTTTAGGGTTTTCCAGGAATGGGAGCTGGGCCTGGAGCTGAAGGTGGAGCACTAGACTTTCTTTGCAATAACAAACATGTATAATATGTTAGTGTAGTTTTGCATTAAACACTTAACAGAGCATCTTTTGTTTCTCTTCACAGCTTGAATTTTTTAGTTAATTGATAATGAAATTGTTTGAGATTTTTTTTTTAAGCAGTATTAAATGCTTGTGGGATTTCCAACATTGGTTTCTATCTCAATTTTGTTATTGATTATATCTTGCATCATTCAGTTTCAAGCCCTTCGCACAATGGTTCAAGCCAATCCCCAAATTTTACAGGTTTGTTGAATCTATCATGTCATGTTTGAGTTCCACATGTGCTTTATCTACATATTTTGATTATCTTTCAAGAGGATGCCTTCACAACACTCCTATGAGTAAGTTTTGAATATTTGATTGTTTTTACAAGTTCTATAGAGAATGAAACATTACTTTTAGGTGAATTGTAACAAACACCCACCATCATTGCAATGCACCATCGATCATAGAGCACCTTTATGTTTAGAAGTTAGAATCCATATTGAAAAGGTTTCCATTCCATCATCATGTTTTGATATCTGAACCTATGCTTGTTTGAGTGTGTTCTACTTTGATAAAATAATAAAAAGCATTAATTTGGGGTGCAAGTATGACACAAATGAACTTGGGTTATTATGATGTCAATTTTTTTTCCTTACTACTAGGTGATGGCTAGCTGGACTAGGATGGATTCTATTTTTTTTTATATTCCTTTGGTTTAAGTTCAACATGACTGTCTTTTTTGCATTCATTTTCTACAGCTAGATTTTGATATGGGGGAGAAGTCGTGTGCCCTGCACGTATATCTCAAGAGTCAAAAGCATAAAAGGCAATTAGTTATAGACTTCAAGTTTCCACAATTCATAATGTAAAAGTGATTTGTTGGAAATTGTGATTTTCCACAATTTCTAGCTGAGCACATTGCATGTTAGCTTCATGATATTCAAGATTTCTAATCATAATGTTTTTTCTTTATTCCAGACAAATTTTAATTTTTAACACTCTCCCAGTATCATTGCAAAGCCATTGGATATACATTGCCAAAATTAGTGCACATTTTAGACTTATAAGTCATGCCTTAGAGGTTTGTATTCCACCCATTGTGCTAGGGATTTTCACCTAAGCTTGTACAGGTCTTTCCAACATTAACACAACCATGTTTTTATGGACAATGTGCTCAGCAGGTCGGGTATGAGTCATCATTGTGGCTGTTACACCTTACCTCTAGATCATGTCCCACATAACTGAAATTAGGTTAATATTTAAAGATATTCCTTTCTTAACTTCAGAAAGGCTCCCTTTTTGCTGGGTAGATAGAGGGCTCAAAAATATTCCCTTCACTTACTTTTCAAAAGAATGGTTTGGTCTGAGTTTTCATTCATCCTTATACCATGTTAGCAACGTAAATTTATAAGTTGGACACAATATGCATGAGATACAGAAGTGAGACTATTGGTATTTTACTATTCTTATAGCCTTTGCAAATTGGTGTGCACTCCCTTTAAGAGAATAGCCAAACAACCAGACTCTTTACTAAGATGCCATGATAAGCATGGTATAGCTTTTGAGCTCTAAGCTTGACTCAATTCTCAAAACAGAAATTGAAGACCAGCTCAAAATCAAACTAAGGACTGAAAAGGACTTTGGGAAGCCTAAATTTCAAAACTAAAATATCCCATAGATTATTCAAATGTCTTATTGGGGTCTTTGAAGAAAGGTATTTGGATATGCTTTTTCTATGTAGAGGGATTTTTTAGTGTTTCTTTCATCATTTCATGTGATTGTTTTCTAGATCCACTTCTGGTTTTGAATGTTGCAAATTAAGTATAAGGTTTTGAAGGTAGAATGTAAGTTTGTCAAGGTCAATCATATTTTATCAATTGTATCATAGGAGCTATGTAAGAACTGCAAGAATTTGTGTCTTTCTCTATGTGTGATAGAAAGATGTGTATCAAAATAAGATAAACAAATCACACAAAATGAAACATTAAACTAAAGAAAGCAAGATAAATTGAAAGAAAAACAAACAAATAGAGCTTCTTCAGAACTGTTCCATTTTTCTCTATCTCCAGAGATTTGTTTTGAAGTTGTTGCTCTCAGATTGTGTAAGCAAAGCTTCTCAGAATGGAAACCTACAGAACGAGTGTGCAAAAATAAAATTACTTCTCTATGCTATATGCTAGTGGAATGAAAATGCAGATACAAATATGCACAGGGGCTGTAAATTATGCACATGGGCTGTGGATTATGGATGCTATGATATGAAGTGGATATGCCATGATATGGAATGATTCTATAATCTATGAATGCTAAAAGACTATGCTATGGATGCTTGAAAGCTATTTGACTATAATTTTCCTATTGAAAGCTTCTCTGTGATTTCAAAGACCCAGCAGTCCTTTTTATAGCTTTTTGTAGGTAAGAGCCTGGCTGGCAAAGATCAACGGCTGTGAGATTGTCTGGTAGAATTGAATGGTGAGAGATGGAGAGGTTGAGAGGAAGATGGAGAATGTTGGGAGGTTGGAGAGAAGAATGGAGCTTTGTCTTCAACCCATGGGAACAAGCTTGCACAGGAACAGAGAAATTAATTTTCTATTTTGGATGTTTGTTTCACGGTTGTTGAGGATAATGCAATATTAAATAAATAAATTTATTTATTTTCATGTGAATTTGATTTTTGATTTGAGGACTATAGAAGATTTAATTAAATATTTGAGATATTTAATTGAAAATAGAACTTTAGAAGAATTTACTTAAATATTTGAGATATTTAATTTCGAATGGATTTTTAGAAGAATTAATTAATATCTAGAATATTTAATTGTGAATGGACTTTAGAAGAAATAATTAAATATCTAGAATATTTAATTGTGAATGGACTTTAGAAGAAATAATGAAATATTTTAGAATATTTAATTATGATGTGACTTTAGAAGAAAATAATACTTAATCTTTATTTGAATAAAATATTCAAGCCAAGATTAAATGATAATTAATATAAATAAATCGTAATGTTTATTTAATTAATTAAAAAATGGATAAGAAAAGTGATTAAATAAACTTATTTATTTAATCAAAATAAAAGAATGAACAATATAAATAAATTATTTAGATTTATTTATACGTAGATCAAATTCAGAGATTTAATTAAATATTAAAAATATTTAATTAATTACCAGACTACTGTGATGTGACCATTTTTGGGTGTATACACTCTGAAATCAGATGAAGTTATTGTTAAGCCATATAATATGTTTCAGAGTGCTTCATTAATTCAAATATTTTGAGAGAATCCTTGCAAAATCCATTTTGTGCATATCCTACAATTATTACATTCCATGAGATGACATCTCTTTGAGGCATTCCATCAAAGAGTTCACGTGCCTTGTGTACATTTCCACATTTTGCATACATGTATAATAGAGAATTTCCAACCATAATATCTGAAAAAAATCCCCCATCTATTATGCTTTGATGGATGTTCATACCCTGCTCCAAAGCTCCCATTTTGGCACAGGTAGGGAGGATGTTGGCATAGGTTGTGGAATTTGGCTTCACACCTGATAATTGCATTTGCTTGAAATTTTCTAAAGCCTTTTCAACAAATCCATTTTGTGCATATCCCGCAATCATCGCATTCCATGAGATGGCATCTCTTTTAGGCATTATGTCAAATAGTTCACATGCCTTGTCCATGCTTCCACATTTTGCATACATGTCTACTAGGGCAATTGCAACTACAACATCTGACAAAATTCCTCTATTATTTATGCTTTCATGGATGTTCATACCCTGTTCCAAAGCCCCCATTTTGGCACAGACAGGAAAGATGTTGGAAAAGGTTGTGGAATTTGGCTTTATACCTTTCTATTATATTTTTTCATTGGATTTTTATAGGAGGTTATATTTTATTTAAGTGACTTGATCTTGTTTATTTGATGATTGGATAATGGTCCCATAATCTTGGCAGACTTGATCCCCTGTGCTGATTTCCATCCTTATGAACTATCCTCCACAACTGAATTGAAAATGAACCAGGAAGCTTGGATGACTTATGTTCAATGATCTTGTGTCTGAGTTCATTGCAATGAATAAATCCCATGAAATTTTTATGTTATGTGATGTTGAGGTGGCTCTCATTGTTTTCTCCAGTAGAGGAAAGCTCTACGAGATGTCCAGTGAGAATAGGTATGTTTCATGCCATCTTACCCATTTTTTAATAAGAACAAAATATAACACTGCTTTATTGTGGTGTGTGATCCACATAATTATGAAAAAGAAATTGTTCCAAATCTCTTGATCTTTAAACATACAAATCAAAATGGTGTTCTTATATATTAAATTTCCAAGTTTTATATTGTTAAAATGTGTCTCTAAAACTAGAATGCAATCTTGCACTAGCTATAATGTATTAGTTGAAAGATCAATGACAAAGTCTTTTAATCTTAGAGTTTATAAAAATGTATTAGTTCATAGCACATTGCTAGAGTATTATAAAATTTACTTATATATTAGATAGATGGATTTTAAGACAAACCATTAGAATAAGTGGGGAGCACTCAGAAACTAGAGTAATTTATCCATCATTGCGTAATTTATCCATTAATGACATCTCTTTGAGGCATTCCATTAAATATTTCATGTGCCTTGTGTACATTTCCACATTTTGCATACATGTCTACTAGAGCATTTCCAACCATAATATCTAAAAAAAATCCCCCATCTATTATGCTCTGATGGATGTTCATACCCTACTCCAAAGCTCCCATTTTGGCACAGATAGGGAGGATGCTGGCATAGGTTGTGGAATTTGGCTTCAAGCGTACTAATTTCATTTGCTTGAAATTTTCTAAAGCCTTTTCAAAAAATCCATTTTGTGCATATCTTGCAATCATCGTATTCCATGAGATGGCATCTCTAACACCCTTCAATTCTCCCTACTATCTGCAAATTGTGTGATCATCTCTTTGAGCACATCATGTGATTTGGAGTCTGGATGCAATCTGCTTGATTTTCCATCGGGAGGACTCTTGCATGTCGCTAGGAGTCACGTCAAAGTCCCACCAATAGCCCCAGTAGTTCTAAAGCAATCATTGGGAGGACTCTTGCATGTCACTAGGATTCATGTCAAAGTCCCATCGATAGCTTGACAACACTCAAACTCATTGGCGAGAGAGGTGGACATTGGCAGGAAAAAGATTGTGGTCCCTCTGATGCCCCAAAAAGTGAAAAGATCAATTTGAAGTTTAGTTTGAAGTTTCCATCGATGGGAGAAATGAACATTGGCAAGTTTTATTGTTGGATTCTCAAGTTATTGGGTGAGTTACTTCCAGACCCTAACTGACCTGCAAGTACTCATGAATCATGTGAGTAATTGGCAATTTTTTTAACTATGATTGATGCCTTTACTATCATCGGGGAGGGTATAGGCTTCCCTTTTAGTGCTATGGATTAGATCCAGTTCATCTAGCATTCCAACATCCTTGCTTCATCTTGTTTGGTGATGAGTCCCATCTCTTGGATTTTTGGTCTATTTGTTAGACTATTCATAGTCATCCAATTGGTCTCACATGTTTTTTCCCTTCTGATAGGATTAGGTTCTTTTGTTTATTAGATTACTTTTTAGTTTTTGCTTTAGTTTTAGATATCCTTGTAGTTTTTCAGTTTTTATGGAGCCTCTTTTTGGCTCCTTCTTGCTATTGTTTGTAGATGTATTTATGAGTTGCTAACATTTATTTTAAAAGCAAAAAAAATTGGTTCATGACTAAGAATTTATGAGCAATTGTGAAGGGGAAAGTCAATCTTGGAATTTAGGAGGGATTATTTGTACAAATAATCCCAACAACATTCTCACTCATATAGAAACTAGTCTAATAGAACTCAACTAGGTAATTATTTGTCTATATTTTACCATTTAATAAAGATTAGATGTTTATGATTTTGTGTTGCCAATGCTCAAGGCTTATATGCTTGCACTCATTTTTTTAGAATTCCAAACTTTGAACCACAGACAACAATAAGGATTTCAAAGCTATCACCATAGATTACCACTCCCAATATGTGTTATCATAGTGGTCACACCTAAAATGAATGTGGTCCCATTGACCTAGAAAACAGTCCAACCATAGATGAGAGAAGGGGTTTCCATTGCTATAAATAATCTTTCTTGTTTTTGAATGTAAAATCTCAATTCTATCACCTATGTGCATAAGGAAAGAGGATTTTCCCTACTCGAATGACATGCTAGATCATTGATTAAGTTAGGATCCTATTTAAATTTCTTAAAAGAATGTAATAATGTTTTTTCACCTTTTTTTGAATCAACATATTCTCATATTTCTTTGAATCAACATGTTCTCATCTAGAAAGTAATTTTAATGTATCATTTATCATGTTTTGTGAAACTTGGGACTAGGTCATATTTCTTTCAAATTTTATTCTATGGTAATAAGCAGTACACCTTTTTTCAAATAATTTTATTCATGAATAATTGCGCTAAGCTATTTGTCCTCTTTCTTGATGTATATTGATACTAATAGTTTTGAATTTATTTTGATCCCAAGATCCCATTTATCCTCATTTAACTCTTTTAGTCATGTTTATTTAGATAGTGTTCCATACTATTCACTAGATTTTTTATGGTGAATAAATTTAAATAGAGTAGAAGATGAAATACATTTGCTCTTATCATATTTGGTATAGAATGACATATGGGATACTTACACAAAAATTTATGGTTCTAATATAATTTATGAAATAAGAAATAAGAGAATCAAACAAAACATGTTGACCATAAAAATCCCTAAATCAAACATACTCTTGATTTGTACAGGCCATGTTTCCCTGAAAGAATTTTATATATGCATTATTAACCAAAGAAATTGATGAACATTTAGTTTTCATTATTTGAATTTAAATTTTTTTTTGAACTCTTTATAACTAGATTCCTAAACAATGTAGGCTATAGATGGAATTGATGCATATGCAAAGACAAAGGAAGAACCTTCAACCATTATAGAGATCTATAAAAGAATGTTGGTAAGAAACTTTTTAGATGGATTTTACCTAGGAAAAGTTTCATAGAAGTATGTGAGATTCATCACATGAAATTTTTTTTCTTCTTGCATTTATCATATAAACAAAGGCCTCTTTTGATTGTAGCAGAGGATGTAGAGAGTGAAGCATTGGCTACTTTGATCTTTGAAATTGATGATTTTTTTACTAAATTGATAATGTTTGAAGTTTATTTTTCTTTCTTAGATGTTGAGTCTAATTAATAAGTTTAATGTTGTGTTGCAAGTTACAGGTGAGTATGTTGATATGATAAAGGCTAGCATTTTTTATCCTCTAAAAGTTATCAGAATTGCATTAGTTGATGCAAAAAGGTAAAACTATTTATCTTTATTATAATTAGTGGAACTTGCAACTACAATATCTGATAAAAATCTACTTCCAAATATGCTTTTGATGGATTTTATATCTAATTCTGATACATTCACTATATCTAGCGCCTAAGTTTAGGGTGCCATAGTTGGAAAAGGAAAATAAAATGTTTGAATTTTATCCTTTGTATTATTTGAATTTTCTGAGTTTTTGATGTACAAATTTTGAAACCTTATTTTCAGGCTACAACTCCAAATTGGAGAAGTGAAAGGTGAATACCAGCGAGGAATTTGGAGGAGCTGAAACCAATAGCAGCAGGAAAGCTATGGATTTGCAAGGGGATTAAATGGGTCAAGCCCCTATAGGAGGTCCCTGCCCTTCTAAAAGGACTACAGTTAAGGAAGGGGAAAATAGTATAAGTATATGAAAATAGGAGTATTATGTTTATATAGTGTTTGTAAGTTGTATAGTGTCATTGAGACATTGAATGTAACCAAGGAGATTTTGATTTGCCAATGAGGCTTAATGAAGTAAATTTTCAGAGTGGTTTTTTCTCCAATCATAAATATTGTGTTGTGGCTCCTCTTGATTTGTAATATGTTTGTGTTTGTGTCTGATCAATCATATTTGTTCAAGCATTTTAGTCTTCATTTCATAGTGTTTTTTAACATTTGAATATCTATGATACTTGAAGTTTATACGTATAAATTTATGAGGATTAATTAAGTTAGATTTTATTTGTAATGACTAAATAAATGACTAAATTAATGACTAAATATATGACTAAAGTAATGACTAAATAAATGACTACCATGAATAAATAAATGACCAGTTAACAACAATCAATGACTAAATATATGACTAAATAAATGACTAAATATATGATTAAAATGACTAAATCAATGACCAAATCAATGACCAAATTAATGACTAAATAAATGACAAATTATTTAGTCATAAATTTAGTGGTGTTATAAATGACTACAAATAAACCACTAATAGTCACGTGACTAAAGTTAGTCATTTATATGTAATTTTTAGTAGTTTATTTAGTCATATATTGTTGTTTGTGTACTAGTGTATTAATTAAAAAAAAAAATTATAAAAGAAAAATAAATAAATAAATTTAAAAGAGAGGTGACTCCATTATGGGAGGACGCCCTCCCTTTACTCTCCAATTGCAACAAAAAATAAATTAAAAAACATAGTATAAGATATGTGTTAAAAACTTTAAATGATTTTTTAAAAAAAAGTTATTGTAGTTTACACAAGCAAATAATTCTACAGTAGGGTACATTTCAAATTGGTGTATTTCATTCATGTATTTTAAAATAAAACAAAGTGATAATAATACAGTAGTTGCTATGAGTAAAATAATGGGTATATAAATAAGTTATCTGCATTTACTACCATGTGAAACACTAGTAGCAAATTTGAAGAAACCAACAATCACAAAGATATAAACCAAGCACAGTGAACAAACCAAAAAATTTATGCAATCAGCTTGTTTATTAGAAAGTCAGGGGTCTCCTTATAAAAGAGAAATATCCAAGTAGGAGGTGTTGAGGTGTTTCAAAACCTCTCTAGTCTATAAACTAGCTAAGAAAAATATTAGGAAAATATCAACCTGTACAATAAATGCCTAAGTAGGCTTAGGTCAACTTATGTGTATGCAAGCATTAATGTATACACTGACACCCCCCTTAAGCATAACTTAGGTGGGAATGGATAAAATGGGTCCCATCTACTAGCCTGATAAGGTACCCATGTAAAATGCAATCTCTTTAAAAAAATAGAGTAAGAAAACCCAGTGGGAAAAAACTATCCTCAAAAAGAGAGAAGTGGAGAAGACTAGAAAGCCCCCCCTTAAGGATGATGATGATGCTGATATAGACCGAACACCAAGAAGAGCTCGTAGATGAATGAAATTTTTCTTAGTGAAGGGTTTGGTGAAGATGTCAACAACCTGCTTTGAAGACTAGAAAAAGACTAAGTCAGTGATTTGACCATGAATCAACTCTCGTATGTAATGCATATGAATCTTTATGTGTTTAGTTCATTGAAGTTGAACCAGATTCTTACATATCTGAATAGTACTCTTGTTGTCACAATAGATGACTATAGGTTGCCTGAAAGGAGTACCAAACTCAAAAAGAATGCCTTAAATCCATATAGCCTCTGTAGTTGAGTTAACAGCCCCCCTGAACTTTGCCTCTATGGATGCTATAGCGATCAAAAGATCATCATCATATAGAACCAATATCAAAAGTGAATCATCCTGCCACAGTAGATACATGTTAGGATCAAAATAACATCTAGTAAAACCCGAAGATAGGAGGTAGGATTCCATCTTGGCATGCTAAGCTCTAGGAGCTTGTTTAAGGCCATAGAGAGATTTCTTAAGTCTACAAACCAAGGATGAATCTTGAACAAAACCTAGTTGTTTTTCCATGTAGATTTCCTCCTTAAGGTCTTTGTGAAGAAAATAACTCTTCACATCCATCTGATGTACATTCCATCCATGTGATGTGGCTATAGCAAGTGTAGGTCTGATGGAAGTCATCTTAGAAACTAGTGCAAAGGTTTCTATATAGTCAATGCCTACAACTTGTGAAAAGCCTTTGGCTGCCAAACGTGCTTTGTACTTATCAACTGACCCATCTGCTGCAAATTTAGTTTGATATATCCACCTACATCGAACTATCTTCCTTCCCTTAGGAAGTGAAGTCAAATCCCAAGTGTGATTTCTAATCAAGGAATCATATTCCTCATCCATAGCAATATCCCACTTTGGTATGCCTGGTGCCTCTCTAAATGTCTATGGATCAGAAACTGAAGCAAAGAAGGCATGTGGCCCCCCTTAAAATCTACTTGAATAAGTCTATCATCTATTGAATCATGTACCCCTATATTTTTCTTATGTATAGTGTAAGATGTGGGTGAGTCTGGTGTAGATATATCAACTTCTAATGCAATCCCTGAACTAGATGAAGATGAACCCTCATCATTGTGAGAACTGGAAGAAGAATATACTACACTAGGAATCTACTGAGAATTATCTGAATCATCAGTACTGTAATCAAGATCTAAAGAGTCCACAATATGTTGAGAAGGTTCAAGTATATTTTTGAGAGATGTTTCTTGAAACTTAACACTTCTCTCAATAAACAACTCATGTGTGGTAGGGTGGAGTAGGTGATATCCTTTTACACCATTTGGATATCCCACAAAGATGCAAGGTTTGGATTGTGGATCCATCGCCTTGCATTGCTCTTTTGGAATGTGTGTCATGGCATGCGAGCCCAAAACTCTAAAATGATCAACTGTTGGTTTCCATCCTTTCCAAGCTTCAAAGGGAGTGATACCCTTTAAAACTTTATGTGGAACTCTATTTTGTATGTAACATGCACAATTTATTGCTTCTACCCAATATGATGGTGTGAGGCCCTTAGAGTGAATCATGCAATTAGCCATCTCTTTTAAAGATCTATTTTTATGTTCTAAAACACCATTTTGTTGTGAGGTATAAGGAACTATGTGCTATAGATCTATCCCCTCTGATATAAAAAACTACTCAAAACTATTGTTAACATATTCTCTCCCATTATCTGTTCAAGGAACTTTGATGACTTTCCCTAATTATTTTTTGACAAGAGCTTTGAAATCTTGAAAAGACTCAAACACTTTTGATTTTTTTCTAAGTAGACCCATGTAAAATATGAGAAATCATCAATGAAGGTGAGAACATATCTAGACTTTGTAAAAGATGGATGGGGAAAAGCCCCTGAAACATCACTATGAACTCTAAGACTTGTGTTGCCCTCCTTGATTTACCTTTGTCAAAATTTTCTTTTGGATGCTTGCCAAGTGCACAACCTTCACAAAGACCTTTAGAAAAATTAACCTTAGGTAATCCCTTAACCATATTCTATTGGCATAGTTGTTCAAGATAACGGTAGTTAAGATGTCCAAATTGCTCATGTCATAGTTTGCTAACTTCATTTGAATGAGTTAGTAGTGCTTTTGGAGAAATATCTATGGAAAAATTGGAGAAGGCATATAATCTAGATTGGTGATTTGCTTCTCCCATTTCTACCAAATTGTTGCTTTGTAATTCTCTTATCTCAACTAAATTTGGAGAGAACTGTACTCTCATGCCCTTCCCTAAATGAGTTATTTGATACATTGAAAGGAGATTAGTTGAGAGTGAAGGTACAATTAGAACATTGGGAAATGTTCCTCCTTCAACTTCAATAGACCCTCTCCCATTTACCAATGTTGGAGTATCATCACCTAAGGTGATTGTTGACATACTTGATGGTTCTAAGGATGAAAATACAACCTGTGAAGAACCCATATGGTGTGAAGCACCAGAGTCTAGAATCCATGATGGAGATAAAGATGCTTTAGCAACTAAGGCTTTACCCATCGTTTTCTCTTTTTCCTTAGTATTATCTTGAATTGATGAAGATTCCTTGATAGAATCAGGTAGCCCTATATTATTCTTTTTGAGAATTTGTTGTAGAACTTCACTTTTTTTCTTCATGCAGTGTTGTTCATCATGTCCAAGATTTTTACAAAAGGTGTGTAGTACCCCTCCTCTTGCTAGTTGGATTTATTACTTTGCTATGCGTTCGTTTGCTACTTGTGACTATGATGGTACTGTTATTGTGTGATTTGGTTAGTTAGACATTTGATGATGCTGTTATTCCATTAGTAGACATGATTATTTTATAGGACATTATGGCTGGTTATGTTAGTTGATTTTCAGAATTATATTATGATGCAATGATTTAATGAATTATGTCATGAGATGAATTGATAGTTTAGAAATGTTATTTTATCAGATAGTTTATAATTGTTAGAATAGGTGTGATGAAGGACAATATGGCATCACTCGTTCGCGAGTGCCCTGCTATGTTGCGATTCCTTCTCACAATGCAGTACTTCGATTTAATGCTTTGATGATTATATATATATATGTATGCACATGTACACAACTTCGTTTGTATGCAGGATTGCAGGTATAGGTCTCGATTCCACCTGCTTCGGCAGGACAGGGCGAGCACCAAATAACCCAACGGATAAATGTTGAAACAGAGGTGACGATGAAGTCCTCCCGTTCCATGATGTCAAGTCGTCTCATTTGTTTTGGTATGGTTGATTTTTATGTAATTGTCGTCATTGTGTGTTGTGTTATGTGTTTTGTCTTATTTTATTTATGATGGCATTTATAGTTATGATTTATCTTAAGGATTGAAATAAATTATTTATTTTAATGTTGGTACGTTATTTGTTGTGGTATAATCGATTTTGATGATGGAAATAATTAGTTGTTTTAATGTTAGATTTAAATTATATTCGAACATTTAAATGATTTAATTGTTTATAAAATCATATATTTCAATTAAATAATAATTAAATATTAAATATGTCTTAATTATTTTAATCAATTATTTGGTGGTGGATAATTATGAGAATACTTTATTTAAAATAAATATGTAATGTGAGGTGCAAGAAAAGTTGCAAAACAGGAATTAAAGCAATAAAACAAATAAAAGAATAAAAAGACAGTGTGAGCCAATAGGAATTGAGAGTTGGGAAAAAGCTAGTTTTAAAGAATTGATTTTTCTTTTAATTTTGGATTTTTGGAGAGTTTTGAAGAAAGGGGCAATATATTTTATTCAATTAGGAATTTTTGGGAGTTCACACACACACACAGAAGATCAGAAAGTTGAAGTTGCTCAAGTGATTGAGTTCGTTCTGGACTAAGAATTGGGAATCGAGCTCGAGGGCATCAGAGTCAAGCAGGCATCTTCAGATTTGCATTGGACTCCAGGTTCCTCTCGTTGTCTCCTTCTCGTACCCTTTTCTGTTATCTGTTGTTTCAGAAAAAGAAAAAAGAAAAAAACTTTATTAAAATGGCTTTTTGTGAATATAGAAAACTTCTGTTGAACTGAAAACTAGGGCAAATTATTAGACTAGAAAACAAAGAAAATCATAGTAATTATACTGTCCAATTTTTGTCAAAACAAGAACCCCGATCTTCTGAAACATACAATCTATCAAAATAGGATTTTAGAAAAAGATGAGTTAGTTATTGAAGAAAATAAAATTTGGGGTTTTTTTTTTCAGTATTTTAATATATAATGGATCTATGTCATTTCTCTGTATTTGCCTCTGTTTTTTCTTAACATTTAGGAAAATCTGTTTCTTTGTATTCTGTCTCTGTTTTTTTATATTTACGAAAATAATATATATATATATAATGTTTATATATATAATGGTTATACTATCTTACTGTTCTCTGTGCCTGTGACTGGAAAAATTATTCCTCTGTAATTTTTAAATATATATATATATATACATATTTATTAATTAATGTTTTGTGCATAGTAATGTTCATATTGGGGATTTTTGTTTAAATCAAATTTTATTTTATGTTTATGTTTTGTGGCTGAATCGGCCGACGGCGTCCCGTACAGTGGATGGATTTATGTTTTCACGTTTATTAAAAAATTATATTATATTTATTCATTTGAGTTTTGGGTTTAAATCAAATTTCATTCTTTAATTTTTTTCTGTGGCCGAATCGGCCGATGGTATTCCATACTCTGTGCGGAATTATGTTTTAAATTGTATTAATTTATGTTATGATTTTATTTGCTGTTAGTAATGTGAGAAGGGAGGGACGGCACAGCCGTACCTCCCCACTCACCCTGCGCGCCAAAGCCACGGGTACAGCAGTCCGTAGGACTGCTACGCATAGCAGTCACATGGGCTGTTGTGCGTGGTCTTTGGACCACGTGCAGCCCATGAATGGGCTCCCTTGCTTTCTTTAATGTGAAGTTTTAAAAAAAATGTTTTCTTGTTTTTTGTTAATTTTTTTATTTTTATTTTTATTTTTATTTAGTTTTGTTGTATTTTAAAAAAGGTTCGGTATAGTTCAGTTTATTTTATATATATATATACGTGTATATATATATTTCTGTATATCTGTGTTTTGTTATTTTAATTATAATTAAATGGTACTGCTGACAAAATATTGAATATATTAATATAGAGAATTAATTTTTGGATCTAGTTGCAAATTTGAATGATATAACTAGTATGCATTTTCTTTTTATGAGATTATGAATTTTAAAAGTATAGGACAATTTAAAAGAAGCCATTCATCAGCCATATTGAACCGTGATAGAACTTTGTAACCAATTATAACACTAAGAAAAGGTGTTTGTTAGTAAAAGTAAATTGGGCGTTTATTTGGAATAGTTATAGGATTGGTATGGTGCCTTGAGTCATGTGAGTTCGTTTTCTGTTGCATTGCTTTCTATCATGGTTGACCTTCGTTTAGATGTGGGAACCCTATTTTTATTTTATGAAAATATTGTTCCAGAGGCTTGTGTTTTAAAGTGTTATTTACCCTTGCTTATGTTTTTGAGCGTTATTGGTGTTATGTTAGGAAGGGTTGGACGGGTTTGCAAGTCTATTGATTATGAGCAGTTGTGAGATGGTTAATGCCTCATGTATATGGTTTTGGTTTTATGATGTATATGTGTTAGTCCAACCCTTGCCTGCTTTGAGATATGTTAGGGGTCATAGGAGGGAGAGTGGCTCTTCATGGGCGCCGGCACCTCAGGATGAGGAAGGGCTCAGGATAACCCACGAATGAGTAAGCTAAACAAGTGATAACCTAAACAATAGATTTAGTGGGTTGGGTAGTTTAAAAACACAAGGTAATAAAACATTGGATTCCTCGGCTATGCATTAGGGCTACCTTAGACTAGTGATAGACTGAGAAGGCCGTGGTCGGCATAGTCATAGTCTCGTCTTCACGAGAGACTATTGGCTCCGTATCAGCTACCCTATGGTGCCGGCGCCTCAGTTAGGAGGAAGGGCCAGGAGATCCATAGATGGGTGCCGACGCCTCAGTTGGAGGAAGGGCCAGGAGAATCCCATGAGAGCGATGCGATGACACTCTCCACTTGACACCCTTGTTGCTTTGTGTTGTTGCCTCTGGATGTTATCTCTTTATGATGCTTTTTGAATTCTTGTGACCTTGTTTCATGATTGTTGATTGGTGATACTTCATGTCATTGTGATGAGTTTCTTAAGTTTTATCTTGTCATGTGATTTGTGTAAGTTGATGGTTGTTCATTGTAAGCTTTGAGTTGTTCTTGTTTTGTATCATGTTGTTGTTGAGTTGGTTGACATTCATGGTCGGGTTCACTTCCTCATCACCTCTGAGCACGGGGGGTGAGTTACTTGTAATTCACATGGTTGGGTGGAATGTGCTCCGCACCCGTTGGGTTCCCCATCAGCGTCTTGTCTTCTCAGCATTCCGCAGTAGAGTTGTACCAGTGATCTGTTGTACTTCATATTTCATTATACTTGTATCAATCCCCATGTTGGGAAGTTCAATGTAATTCAGTATCAAAGATTGTAATGTAATATTGAAACAATGATGTAATAGTTAGGTTTAATTGTATCTTGTTAAAAGATTTATCATGGATGTAATTATGCGATGTTTATCATACTCGTATCATGGCTATCGGATGTATCATTGTATATGGTTATCATAAATTTAATGGTTATGTTATATTCTTTATCTTTATTCTGTTTAGTTGTTGCGATGTAACCTCGCGTGCCCCAGAGAACCAAGTGTATTAATGCTATGTGTTATGCTTTGTGGTTATGGTTAATGTCATTACATGTTTAATTTAATTGTTTTAAAAAAAAAAATTATTCGCATTATGTGTGTGTTCTCTGGGGTTTGCATGACGGGCGTTACAAGGTGCATGCAACTCTCTTTTTACGTTGAGAGTCCTTTTTGGAGTTGTCAATTTTGTTTTCTTTCTTAACTTCCTTGTCGTTTTTAGTGTTCTTCTTCTCCCCTTTTGAAGTTTGAGGTGTTTCATTCCCTGCAAGGAGGGCTTGAGGTTTCGTAGACTTTAAAGTACCCATTTGAATTAACTATTCTTGCTCTTTTGTGAGGTCAGCAATGAAGTTATCAAGTTTGGGAATCGACCATGAGGCTCCAAGAGCCCTTTTAGTAGAGTAGAATGTTGATACAAACACATAAAATTCTAGACCTAGCTTGGAAAGCACATAAAGGATTAATTGATCCTCTTTCTTGTCAATTCCACAATATTTTAAGTGCTACTTCAAGGATTTAAACTTAGTAAAAAAGTCTTGTAAAGTTGAAAAATTCCTAGGACAAAGACCTAAGAGTTGATTTTCCAACTCATGGCTTCTAAGTTCATCTATTTTCCCAAATAGTTTGTCAAGACCTTCCCAAACTTGGTTGGGTGTTTTCAAGTTCTTAACATGGAACAACAAATCAGGAAATAAATTTAGGCATAGAAATCCAAATGCTTGATTACACTTATTAAAAAAAAATTCTTTGTCTTTAGCTGCATTAGGTTCTTTCTTTGTTCCCATAGTTACCCTACATAAGCCTTTTTTCTTAAGTAAAAGAATTAATTCACCTTCCAATCATGATAATTGAAAGGTGTTAAGAGCACTATAATAACATTAGATTCCATATTGCTTTGACTAAGATAGTTGTCTAAAGAAATGTGGAAAAGAAGAAATTAGAAATGCATGTAGAAGTGAAAAAACACAACAAACACAAGCACTTCTGAGGAAGTGTGAAAAAGAATCAAACACAACATCCCCCTTGATTATTTGGTTTTCCCCCTATTTGGCACTTTATTTTAGTGCATGTATTGCATACAATAATGAAGGTGAAATATGGCACTTCATATTTAGTGCAAAATCAACATTTGAAATTTTTTGTAATTTAACACTAACATAGTTTGCATTTACAAAGGTAAGGGGAAAAAAATATTTTAAAAGAAGCTAGAGAGAGAAGTGCAAAGAAAAATTAAACCCCCATGGGCTGGAAATAACATGTGCTAATAACCCCATATGTCCATTGTGTCCCTATTTTTGGTTGAAATTGTGCCTATCACCACACACACTCACCACAAAAGAGATTCCATGTGGTTTGAAATCATATTTTAATCTTCATTGAACCTCCACAGAGGTCTTTATAGCTGCTCAAACTCCTAGTTGCTTGGAAAACTCATGGCTGCTTATGCATATGCCAACACACCCTTCAACACAGAATTGTACTTCTACATGCGATACATATATGAGGAAGGGAATATTTGAGAACAACCCCAAATCACTAGTGGAGAAAAAATGTATGTATCCAAATGCAAATGAGGATTTCTTAGTGCAAATCATGGGTTGCTAGAGAGTTCACGGCCTGCAACTTCGAGTACACCTACAAAATAAAATCAAACCTGCGTAGAAGATTCTCCTTCAAACCACACCGAAGACTCCACCTTTCAAATCCTAGGCCACCGCATGCTTGGATTGAAAGATTTGAAAAAAAAAATGTAGACTGGGAGAAACTTAGGCGACGCCAAGATTGGGAGATTTTGAATGGGCCACTCTCTTGATGTGTTGACCTGAGATGGGCAGAGAAGAGTGTCGGCTTGTTGGTTGGAATGTTGGGTAGATAGCACCTCCAATCTACTTCAAATGATCTCAAATAGAAACAAACAAACACCCTTCTCTCTGCAGATTAATGGGAGTCGATCTGGTAAACAACAATTTTGAACACCGATAAAGAGATTTTTAGATGCCAAAATCTTCACGCCATTTCCCAATTGTTATTCAAACTGATTCACTTTGGCTTGGTACTATCTTTGATGGCTCTAATACCATGAAGAAACCAGCAATCACAAAGATATAAACCAAGCATAGTGAACACACCAAAAACTGTATGCAATCCGCCTGTTTATTAGACAGTCAGGGGTCTCCTTATAAAGGAGAAATACCCAAGTAGGAGGTGTTGAGGTGTTTCAACACCTCTCCAGTCTATAAACTAGCTAAGCAAAATATCAAGAAGATATCAGCCTACACAATAAATGCCTAAGTAGGCTTAGGTCAACTTATGTGTATGTAAGCATTAATGTATACACTGAAAAAATTAAAATCAAATAGTATGAATTTATATCAATCCTCGGATATGTTGTTGAATAGCTAGAAGGTTGCAGGTCTCGAACCTCTAGTAACAAAAGAAAATAAAGATAATAAGACATAAATAAAGAAAAAACATAAGAATCACAAAACATAGGGATCGCAATCTTTGCAATCTTCATTCATAAAAAGAACAAATAATAATGCTAATATTTTAGCAGACGAAGAAATGACATATTACGATGAGAAAAATAGAGTTGCAGTCTACAGGTAAAAACAAAAAAATAAGGGTTTGAGTTTGTATAATAAATTGTCATGGAAAATAAAATAAATATATATGGTTGCTGAACAGCCGTATAAAATGAAACATAAAAATAAAATTTGCATTGATGTTCTGTAATAGCAGCAAGTAGAAAAAAAAAAGGATATTTCTCTGTAACAGTTGCATTAAAAGAATAAAATAAAAATTGCATTGTTGTTTTGTAACAAAAGAATATAAAATAAAAAATGTTTTCATTTTGCTAAAAAAGAAAATAAAAAGAAAAATTTAAATGCATTTTGCTACAAATAAAAATGTATGTGTGTAGCCACGCTAAAACTTGGGGTCGATGATAGTTCTTCCATCCTCGTAATCACTTTGCAACCACCACACTAAATATCCTCATGGATCGCCATTCTGGAAAGGCAATCGAGCATCCACCCTAAATATTTTAGGGTTGGAGATTTCTAAAGGCTCTCTTTATAAAGATAAATACAATTCAAATAAAAATAAATAAAAGATATAAAATTTTGTAAGAAATTTTGCCTACTCTTAATCGTGGCATATTTAATTTCCTAAATAAGCTCTAAGGCGGATTTTTGTAGACTATGTTTTCTAGTTGAAAGATTAAAATATTTAACCCAATATTCATTTCACTCTTTTCACGAAAGAAAGTATGCAATCACACTCTATCAGTAATTAATGAATGGTGGGCCAAGTCAAAAAAATTATGAGTTCAAAATTTATGATGGTACGTTAACGAATAAAGTCCTCATGACAGGTATCTCTCACACATACTTTTATACAATATTTTTAGTAAAACAATGATTAAATCTTGGTGAAGTAGTAATACTTTTCTTATTTGAATTCACCTAGATAGTAAAATTGTTATAAAAGGTGATCTAATTGTGAAAAACAGTAATATCATTTATAGTAAAATTTAATATTTTGATGCAATGATAATAGCATTGTTAATGATGATTTAACACTTAATAATTATATTATTATTATTGTGGTTCAATGTATAATAGAGTTAATAATGTTAGTATAAGAATTAATATTAACGTTCTAAATAATAGTGTTAATATTGTAAGCATGAAAATTAATAATGATATCAATATTTGTATTATCATAATAATATTATGGATCTGAATATTATTTTATTAAAGTTAAAGGAAAGTAATAGCCAAACTAAAATTTAATATTAAAATACATGCTTGAGTTAAGATAATAATATTTTGTTAATATATGAGGTTTAATAATAATAATATTAACTTGGTTAAATAATGTCAAATTGAGAGTAAATATAGATAATATTAATTAGGGTGAATGAGTTTCTTTTGTTTTACATGAATTAATTGTTGATCAACAAACATTAATATCTTTACCCAAGAGACCAATTGCACCATAAAGATATATATTATTATTTGAAGGGGGTAAATGAAAATATTATACCAGGCTCAAGTTTCATTAAACATGCCCATTATTATGGATTCAATGGTTAACCTTATTATCGATCAAATAGCTAATCCATTGTGTTTCTTAATAATATTGAATATTGTTCAAAAAAATATTAGCAATTAAATAACAACATATTCTTGTTTTAATGTTTCAGTTGTAAAAAAATTAACAATAATATTATTAATGTCCAAAATATTATGTATCAATAATACTATAGTCATTAGGGAATAGTTATCAATAGCATCAAAAGGAGGGTAACAATATTAGTAATGGATGAATTGTGAATTAAGTGAAGGAATAACTATGGTAACATCTTCAATATAGATTCAACCATGTTCTTCGTGCAATGAGATATTGTAATAAAACTTAGGCATTGATGCAGGAGCATAAGAAAATCTCCATTATCTCTAGCCATCATCCTCAACAGATGCAATTAAGGGTGGGAGTTCGGCCTCAATGATTGCAGAATATGCATACAATGACTGATCGAAGATTTTAGGACCTAAATATATACATTAGAAAGTGTAAAAGTTTTTTCTTGCAATTTAATGTTCTATCTGAAGATGAATCAATTTGTTATTTATCTGAAAAATAACATTATATTATTGATTTCAATGGACTTGATTAAGGCTTTGAATTCAAAGCTTAGTAGTGCCCTTTCATCTTCCATGATGATATGGGAGAAGAGGCCGATAGTCATTTTTTGGGAAGGCCAATAGTTTATGGAAAATGAATTGGTCAAAAGAAGAATACAAAGGCATCGAATAGAAGAGAAAGGGGTGTAACATATCAAATAGGGAAAAAACTAGGAGTGAGAGGCAACTGAGATTAAAGAGGAGAATCCAAGCTATGGCATGAAGGTAGAAAGGAGAGAGGGCACCACACAAAATGGAAAAGTGCAAAAAGATTTCAAACAAGTGAGGAGGGTTGCAAACAAGTTGAAAAGGGTTGTCAAATTAATACATAGAGAAGGCAACAACATGGAGTAGAAAAGCATTACGCCAGCATAGGGAAGAGATAAGGTTGCGCATAGATTAGAAATGGGATACATTAAAGGTAAGGAATAGAAAATTAAAAGAATAAAAAAACCAAAGTTTGCAGCTGGGAAAGAGAAAAGGCTGCATGAGACTAGAATAGATCTGTAAAAGAGAATTGAAAGGAAAACTTACATTAGAGGAATTTTGTCCTAGGAAAGGATTCAAATTGGTTAAATAAAACCATAAGAACTTGTAGATTAAGTATGAATTGAAGAGTGGGGGGTTTATCTAGCATGGAAGGTAGTGTGATGGGTGTAGAAATAAGGGGACAAGAATAGATAAAGGAAGAGTGGAGGATGTGTTTGAATGAAATGTAGGATTGAGTGTTTAGAATGAAAGCATACAAATAACAAAAATAATTACAGAATGAGAACATGAGGCTTGTGATGAGAGGAAAGAGTGTTGATGTGATATGCATAGAAGATTTAATTTGTTTTTGCAGTGTTTATAAGCATTGGATTGATCGGTAAAATAATCTAGTTTTATGCTACATTGTGTGTATTGTGAAGAGATTATTATGCCGAGAATCTTTGTATTCATCAAATGAGGATTTGGGCGAATGTGGATGTAACTAAGGTTGATTATCTTTAATAAATGTAATGAATGTTTGGTTTCAACCATTATTTGAGTGATATTTTAAATTTCTAGCATTTTTTTTTGTTTGCATCATTTGGTATCAAAGCCACAAGATCCTGAGAGTGGACAAAATCCACCAGGACCATGGGTGAAGAATTGGTAAGGAGTGAAGAAGCCCTAAGATTGTGTCATAATTGTTTGAAAAAATGTATTGGAGATATGGAGAGAGTTTGTGGATAAAGAAGGAATATTTGAAGCCACAAGAAGTGAAACACGTATGCAATGTGTTCAAAATTGTATGAAAGTATGGTGGAAAATGTTGCAAAGTGATGGTGGACAGTGATAGTAGAGATAATATGGTTGCATTGGAAATGGTTGAGAAGTTGAACTTGAAGAGGATGAAGCACCCTAATCCATACTATGTCTCTTGGTTGCAAGGAGGTCATCGAATTCGGGTAAGTGAACAAAGCATTGTGAATTTTTACATTAGAAGATATAAAGATGAAATTGTATGTGATATAGTACCCATGGATATTTGTCATGTTTTGTTGGGTTGGACCAACCTTGGATTTGGGATAGATAAGCTATACATAATGACAATGATAACACTTATAGCATAATCAAGGATGGGGAAGAATATGTGTTGAATCCATTACGAGATAAACAACAGGAAGTGGTAAAATAAATTGTAGTAGTATGCCCCAATGAGTGTATGAAAGAAAAAAAGCAACATCAAAGTTGCAATAGGTGAGAAAAATGTAGTTGAGAATCCTTTGAAGGATGAAGAGAAGAAAGAAAATATTACAACAGCCATGAAGAATGAAGAAAGAGAAGAGTAGATCCTTGTGCAAAAAGATCAAGAGGAAAGAGAAGAGATTGCAAAGGATGAGAATTTTTGTAACCCTTTGATAGAAGGGGAATGGAAGGAAGAAAATGTGAGGGTAGCCCACAAAAGTGGAGAAGATGTTAAGTCATAGGTTGCAGTGATGGCATGTGAGTGGAGTGAGTTGTGTGAAGTGGAAGAAGGGTGTTCACAAGCTGAAAAAGTGAACACAAATGGTCCCAAGTTTGATGATGAGGTTGAGGAGAACAAGGATGAAATGTTGTCAAGAGAAGATATGAGAAGAATCCAAAGTTATTTGGATGGTGAAGGTAAGAAATAAGTTGTAGTTGTGGTTAAAGAAGTAGAAAGAGAAGAAATAAATTATCCTTTGAAGTACACAAAGGAAATGGTGGAGATGAATGGTGAAGATAGAGGTGTTGCAGCTAAAAGTGAAAGTGAAAAGATTGCAGCAGCAAAGGTAAGATTTGATTTTTCTGATTATGAAATTTGTGTTGGATGGCATCAATTTAAAATTGGAAATGTGGATAAGCAAAGCATGGAGGTGTTAAGGGTTGAGGGGAAACCAGAGAAAAGCCATTATGTTGGGATGGCAAGAAGAGAGGTTAAAGAGGATGAAAGTTCTTGGAGGAGGAGGAGGGATTGTGGTGGGTTAATTCCCACAAAGGTGGAAGATGAAAATGGAGTTTGGTGGAGGTGGTTGATTTGTGGTGGGTCAAAACCCACGATAGAGGAGAAGAGTGAAGAGATTTTTTTAGAGGAGGAGTTCGGTACATGGTGGACACAATTCCACAAACGAAGAGAAGAATGAAGCATGGAGTTGTTGGCAGAAGATGGAAAATGTTCCAACAAGATGCTGGAAGAGGAGGAAAAATAAATAATTTGTAGGTACCAGTTTCAACATAGGAGCATGTTACAAGTTGTTCTCAACTTGGAAGAGTAGTTCTACTACTCAGCTCTGTTTTGTGAGCCTATGCTCACAAATTTTTTACCAGGTGCGTCTAATGTAGGAGCATCCACAAATCTCCATTATCTCTAGCCATCATCCTCAACAAATTTAATTAAGGGTGTGAATTCGGCTTGCAATGATTGTAGAATATACACACAATGATTGATTGAAGATTCTAGGACTCAAATATATACATTGGAAAGTGTAAAATTTTTGTCTTGCAATTGAATGTTCTATCTAAAGATGAATCAAATTGTTACTTATCTAAAAAATAACATTATATTACCAATTTCAATGGACTCAATTAAGGATTTGAATTCAAAGCTTAGTAGTTCCCTTTCATCTTCGATGATGATATGGGAGAAGAGGTCGATAGTCATTTTTGGGGAAGGCCAATAGTTTATGGAAAATGAATTGGTCAAAAGAAGAATGCAAAGGCATCAAACATAAGAGAAAGAGGCACAATATATCAAACAGGGTAGAAACTAGAAGTGACAGGAAGCTAAGATTAAAGAGGAGAATCCATGCTATGGCCCACGAAGGTAGAAAGGAGCGAGGGCACCACACAAAATGGAAAAGTGAAAACAAATTTCAAACAAGTGAGAAGGGTTGCAGATAAATTGAAGAGGGCTGTCAAATTAATACATAGAGAAGGCAGCAACATGGAGTAGAAGAGCATTATGCCAGCATAGGGAAGAGATAAGGATGCACACAAATTAGAAAGGGGCTACATTAAAGGTAAGGAATAGAAAAGTAAAAGAATAAACAAACCAAAGTTTGTAGTTGGGAAAGAGAAAAAGCTGCATTAGACTAGAATAGATCTGTAAAAGAAAAGTGCAAGGAAGACTTACAATAGAGGCATTTTATCCTAGTAAAGGATTCAAATTGGTTAAATAAAACCATAAGAAATTGCAGATTAAGTATGCATTGAAGAGTGGGGGGTTTAGCCAGCGTGGAAGATAGTGTGAAGGGTGTGGAAATAAGGGGACAAGAATATATAAAGGAAGAGTGGAGGTTGTGTTTGAATGACATGTAGGATTGAGTGTTTAGAATGAAAGCATACAAATAAGCAAAATAAGTACAAGATGAGAATATCAGAATTGCGATGAGAGGAAAGAGTGTTGATGTGATATGCATAGAAGATTCAATTCATTTTTGTAGTGTTTATAATCATTGGATTTATTAGTAAAATAATATAGTTTTATGTTGTGTGTATTGTGAAGAGATTTTATGTTGAGAGTCTTTCTATTCATCAAATGAGGATTTGAGCGAATATGGATGTGAGGTTGATTTTCTTTAATAAATGTAACAATGTTTGGTTGCAACCATTATTTGAGTGATTTTTAAATTTCTAGCAAAATATTATCTGTGATTTGTGAATTGTGAAGTAGAATCTTCATAAAATTGAGGTACAATTGCAGCATGAAGATTGCAAGGGTAGAGTTGCAGAGAAAGTTGAGAGAGAAATGAAATGGTTGTCTTAAGGCGAAGACAAAAAATGCATAGCCGTTAGACAATGTGTATGAACTTGTAGGTTGCAACTTTTAATGTATAGCCAAGAGGTGACCAGAAGAGGAATGTGAGAGGTCAGTTGTAGAGTGGAGATGAAGTACTTGGCGAAGGAGTTTGGGTTATTGGAGGAGGAGGTCAGACTGTCAGCAACAGAGTTCACTGGAGGTTGTGTGCAATCTCAAAGGGTGGTTCTACCACTCAGCTCCACCTTTGTGAGCCCATGGTCACAAACTTCTTACTCAATGTGTTTGATGTAGGAGCATCTCAGGCAAAAAGGCTATCTGCATCAATCCAAAAATATTTCATTTTCAGTTTGTTTCTGTTTGATGTTTGTTCTCATATTTCAGTTCAATTTGACTTCAACGATCGATTAGGAGGCAGCTAAATTGAAAAACTATCTTTGCTTAGATCGTGCTTTGATCATTCTTGCAAGACTTTTGGTTTCATGGGGATAGTGAGAAATAGCATAGGATGGAGCTAATGAAGAGATTTA
>VDFB02271358.1:669798284-669815059 GCA_007258455.2 Sequoia sempervirens
CCTTAGGTGGGACCCATTCACCCAAAGTGGCGAATGAGTCCCCTTTGGCTCAAAATTCAAAATCAATTCAAATTTTTGGCGGGTTTTTATTTTTTAAGATATAAGGTCGACTTGTGATGATGTATTTTCGAGAATGATTGTATAATCAAGTGTAAATACAAGGCTTTTCTACTCATTTAATCCTCCTCCCCCCCTAATCAATCTATCAAGCATTCTAAACATTTCAAGAATTTTCAAGTCTACATCCATTAGAGTCATTACTTGCATGTTTGCAACATTCTACTTCAAGGGTTTGGTGAGTTTTAGAATTGCTTTTGTTCATTCATCATTCTCTAAATCCATATTTCATTTCACTTCAAGGGTTCAATTACCAACACAGGGTTTGACCAAGGCAAACCCCTATTCACTAACCCTACAACAATTTTTCCCTCTCTTTGCATGTGATTTGCAGGTTTAGGTTGTAGATTTGTTAAAAAGAAAGATTCTAAAAGTTTCCATCAAGTTTTCAAAGTCCTAAGAGAATCTTGGAGAACACCTACAGGTTGAATTTGATAGTTTCGGACCCAGATCTGAATCAGGAGCAAAAGAGCAGACCGAGAACTACAAATTTCACTTTTGAATTTCTAGAAATTTAGAAGTGGAATGATTCGCCATTAGTGGAAAACGAGTCCCACTATAGGAGTTTGACAAATATTTTTTCAGATTTGAGTACCCATTTGTTTGAAACCTATTCTGATATTGTTCACCCGAAGCAAGAATAAGTCACCCAACTTGGCATATGAGTCCCAGTTGGCCTAAAAAGTAGCAATTTCAGGATTCCTGAGCTCCTTCCCATCTTTCTCCAGTTTCCAGATGTAGACTTTGAATCTCATAGTTTTATGTTACATTTTATTTGTATTTCTAGGTCTTTTTACATATCATTGTGTTTTTTCAAACATCTTGCATTTTCCAAGTTTTGCATTAGTGGCAAACCTCTTTATCATTTTTCATCCTTTAGGACAATCCTCTTTGATAGATTTCAATCTCCTTTGCATTGAAATCGCAAGGGTTTGTTCTTGAGTGAAGCGTTAAGGTTTTGTATCTCTCTCCTTTTAGGTCCAAAACTCTAGAAGTGTAAGAGAGTCCCATATACAAAAATATACGTTTCAACTAAAATTTAACTATGGAATATAATTTTTAAAATTTATATTTAAACTTATAATTTACAACCTATTAAACATCTCACTTGATGTAACATATGCCATTATAAAAGAAATAGAGGGTCATAAAATTTGGTGATAGAGAGTGTTGGCTCTCAAATTTTTGGTTTCACAAATCCTACAAAGAGACTTCAACACTCAAGATCAAGGATAAATGTCAATATGGGCATAGAGCTAAACTTATCAAAAAATAGTGGAAAACAATGGGTCCATTGATAAGAGTGGGCAAATCCTTTCATTTTTAGCCTTGTTAAACCTAGGAGGGTGATCCCAAAGGTCATTAAAAAAATGATGAAAGAGAAATATTAAAACACAAATTTAGGTCCTCTGCAACTATACCTGGCAATGTATTATTAACTCCTAATATTTTTCATGCTAAGTTAACAAAAACACTATCTACTCCATCTAAACCTACAAGACCTTAATTAAATATTTAATAACATCATTAACATGCAATAAAATATGAAAATAGTTTTACATTATTTCATGTGTATATTATTATGCTTTGCTTACGCTTGCAAGTTGTAGACCATATTAGCATGATTCTCTACTAGTATTTTAGCTTAATCTTACTAGATATTTAGCATAAATTATACCCCTAATTCATGATACTCATTATTATTACTTAGGCATTCAAATTGTAAGAAAGAACCCCAAAATATATATTGAAATTGAATGTTTGTTTGGGTTGTTGACTAGTGATTATCTATTGGGCAACAAAACCAATTCCCACAAGGAAAAATCATACCAAAACTATGAAATATTGTTGGATATAGAATTGAATGTACCTAAAATTCATAAATTCAAGATTCATGCATATAGTTAATTTTCTTCAAATATCCATTATCAATCGAACATATCCTATATTTATGAAATAGATCACTTCAAGTGCCTTGCAATGTTTACAATGTTATACCATAAACTACCTCTCAATACAATAAACCTTGTAAATATAGCTAGATAAACTCCATGGTAAATTGACTAAACTTGTTGAAATGTCCTTGCTAATCATGGAGACATCAAGTATGGATTCGTAATGTCTTGTGCCAAAATAATAATGTAAATCTAATTTTAACCTTCCAAAAACACTTAATATTTGAATAACACCACTATCAAGTTTACCATTCAATCAAATCATAGATAACTCAAATATAAAAACATTATTTATACATCAACAAAATCACTATATTTGAAACAATAAATGATATAAATAACACTTGATCTTCTTATTATAAAGAACAAAAAATAATAGGCATAAATTCCAATCTCTTTCTTATTACAATATCGGTTGTATTACATTCGAATAGTTCTACAATATCAGTAACTACAACAATAAATTCATGTCGACAACAACAATTAATCAAACCAACCCAATATGATTGGAAACCACATCCAATGAAACTCCAAATTTAAATTTTATATGAGATCGCCCTCCAAAAACACTAGGGTTTTCATCATAGGATTCCCACACTCAAACACAAGTGATCAAAATGGATTTTGAAAGGAATTTAGATAAGTGTAGATGATGATTAGGAATGAAAAACTCTTTTATATCCTCCACAAATAGATTAGGTTAGCCACCAAGAACACATGTGACTTCAAATTTGAACAATGATCATGGGTGGTAAAGGCTCCATTTTGAAAGTGATGGAACCAAAAATAAACTATTGGAAACAATATGACATGTGTTAGGAAGTTAGAAGGGGAATGAAAATTTAGGAAGAAATATTGGGGATTGGGGATCAACCATAACACAAGATTCAAGCTATAGGATAAGGTGTTGAGGGTCAAGCATGGCTAGATGGATAATTCCAACAAATACAATGGCACGGTGGGAAATAGATAGAAAACATGATAGGATGGATACCTTCAAAACTCTAAAAAGTAAAGAAGGAAGAGCAATGTTGTAAAGAAAACATAATCAAGAAAAGAATACACACAAAAAACAAAAACAAAAAATACATAAATATAGATGTAATATGTACAAACTTCGATTGACTAGAAATGAGACATGGCAAGATTTCCCTTGCTAGACTACATATTCATAGGATGTAAGATTCCCCTTGCTAGACTACATATTTATAAGATTTATATGTTGACACTCTCAACCTTTACATAACAAACTTACATCATTTGATGTCCTAGATTATATTTAGGCATCCCTCTATATAAGTGTTTCAAAAGAGCAACCAACATCCTAATTTTATATCTTTCAAGCATACATATATAACATTACAATTTTCATCTCATCTCCAAAGGAAATAGATTGGCACTTGTATAGGGACAAAATTATTCATCATATTAGCACACACCTTGTAGACAATATATTGGCACTTGTATAAGAACAAAAGTCCTTCAAAGATCTAACTTTTTAGCATTAAATGTACAAAAGAAGGATTACCATATTCATTCAAGCAAGAAACTTCAATTTTAGAATTGCAAGATGACCTGTACCAATCTCTCTATCCTTGATTTTTTATTTTTTACAAATAGACTTGGAGTATAGCAAATACTTGAAACACTTGATAACCACCTTAGCACACAAAGGGAAGCCATAGTGAATACAAGGGTAGAGAATACATGTACATGCCCAAATTCATTAAAGGTACATTTGTATAAACATTGTACATGTTTAGTAATTAGTTTTAATACCTAATTGGACATGTTTAGTAATTAGTTGCAACACATAACCTCTATGAACCATCTTTAGGTCAACAAGTTATCATAAAAATGGCAAGGCAAAAGTGATTTGACCCTGACAACTACACTTGTAATGTCAATCCTATCCATTAGGAATTGAAACAATAATTACAATTAAGTGAAAGGTATAGTAAATTTAGATTTCTTTCTTATAGTCCAAATGTAGCTAATAGATTACCTTCATGTGCAAAAATAGAATAAAAACATAGACAAGAGAAATAATAGCCTATACGTGATAAAAGTGCAAAATTCAATTCTACATAGAACGAAGGTAAGGTTACCTTCTAATATTCTCAAAGGACTAGGTAGTTGATAACTTGTCTCCTCATGCACTAGAGAAGTCAATTCTAAGACCACTAATGGCCTACACAGACTAGAATTATTTTCCAATACTTGACCCAATAAACATTGGAAACTCACCCATAGCATATGGACATGGCAATACATAATTTTTTACACAAGATAAAGGTCAGGTCATCTCAATACCTAGCCGAGAAGCACCTACACACAACCCAACAAGGCATTAGAAGAACCTACACATATTCTCTAGGTCAAGCAACAACACATTCAATGAGTAAAGGATCACTATCACAATTAGAAAATATCCAAAAGGTATGAAACAACCCACCTATACATTAGTTTTATTGTCACAAACGACCAGTGTAGGAAAGACCCTACAACCCAAGGTCCATTGCATTTGGGTTTGGTTCATTTGAATATCTAGGAGCCCATACACCACTCATAGGGCCACTAAAAGAGTGTGAGACTTAGGGAACTACCACACAACCAATTGAAAACATTGGGAGATATCACCAGCTTGAGCACCCATCACATTCCATGATTGATCCTTGTACTTCAAACTAAGAATATAAGGGCAACATCACATGGAATTACAAATAGCTTGAAACTAGACTATTAGACTTAAGAAATTTAATTATCTTGATTTGATAAGGTCTTTTGGGTCTAAGAAACACATGGGCATGAAATACATTATATCCTGAATGGGAGTCCCTACATCAGCTTTAGTATATACATAGTCGAGGTCTAGGAAAAGCATGCTCATGGTCTTCAAAGAAAGACTTTCTAGAAACTAGCACCACACTCTTGTTATTCCCTATAGTCATCATTGTAGATTAGTCCTCTTAAGTTCAAATTCATCTCTATACATGATAACATTTTACTCGTCTTCTCTTTTGATGGATAAGTATTTAGAAATACTTAAATGCTATCATTTTGTCACAAGGAGATATGTTCTCCTAGATCAACCCTCAAAAAGTGTACATAGATTTTTACAAAAATAGAGAAGGGTCATACCATTTAAATTATATGTTACTCATTTTTAGTGCATCAAATTGAAATTTGTTAATATCAATTGTTTTTATGTTGTAGGAAGAGAGAGATAGTATGTGTCCTAGACATTGATAAATGAATGTATTGAATGTCTTTAAATAGTAGCACATAACATCAAACTATATCAAACGTGTCCCTACCATAATCATTGACTTCAGAATAGGGCTTTCCAAACACTAATACCATGCTCTTGTTAGTCCCTGATAGTCATCGTTGTAGATTATTTCTCTAAGTTCAAAGTCATCCCTACACATGGTGGCATTATACTCGTCTTTTATTTTGATGGATAAATATTTGCACTCTATTATTTTTCAAGATCTATTGATTAGTGGTATTTAAAAATACTTAAACAACTATCATTTTGTCACAAGGAGACATGTTCTCCTAGATCAACATTCAAAAAATGTACAAAGATTAAAAGAAAATAGAGAAGGATCATATCATGTAAATATGTTATTTCTTTTCAGTTCACCAAATTGAAATTTGTTGATATCAATTATTTTTTATTCCCTAGGATGAGAGAGCTCTTGTGTATCCAGACATTGATAAATGAATGCATTGAACGTCTTTAAATAGTAGCACATACCATAAAAATCAGTCAAACATGTTTTTAGTTGACTAAAGTTTGGTATGTGAAAGGAGTCAACTAATCAAATTTTAATTTTAATATTTGAGAAAAAATGGACAACTGTTGTGGTTACAAGGAATGGGGCTAATCAATCAAATTGGAATTTTAAATTGTGGAAAGAAAATGAGAAGTGCACAATCATGGGTCACTATTGCAACTACAAAAATATTATATTGATGACAAACTATAAAATTCAATGACTAACAAATAAATATAAGTAGGTGCATAGATGAGTGTGATAAATGGGTAGATAAGGTAAATGTTAGAAATGTACATGTATATAGATAAGATAGGCTAACTATATAGGGACATGTATACATAAAAATAAATAAAACATTAAGAAAATGAATCCAACTACATTTTACCATATATCTATATATACATAAATATTTACACATGCATACTATATTATATTTTTATAACACTAATCTATATTATATAGACTTTAAAATTAGAATTTATTATGTTCTTTTGGTAACTTATTTTGTTACAAGAACACTTAATCTACTAAAATTCCTTATGTAGTGGCCACCTTATATTTATTTAGTATTTTTTAATGTGAATGAAAAAAATTGTTTGTACAAACATCTGATTTAAATTGTGTATGTTTTTAATGAGAAAATTTTGAAATCAAAAAAAAAAGTCAAAGAATTTCTACTTGAAACAATATTCACAATATTAGACTTGAAAAATTGTTCCTCAAGAGCTACACTACAACTACTCATTTACACCCTTCATCCTATCATAGGAAAATAGGAAGCTATGTATTACCAGTCTTGAAAGCTATCATTTTGTTCTCTAGAAGGATGCTTCCCCAAGGCCCAAATTTTTAGAGAGTTTTTGAGCAAAGGCCAATATACTTTTTTCTACCACAATGAATAAGTTGCTCCATTAACTACATCCACCCAAAAAAAAAAATATCATTCAAGTGAACTAAAATTCCATCCCGTATGACAAGAAAAGGAAACAAAGTGCAATATGTTCTTGAGCTGCATAGTTGAGATTCGCCCTTGCCCAAGGAATTGCTCGTGCTCCCTCAACTATTTTTCAAAATTCATATCAATTACATTTCACTAAATGAGTAGGCAACACTAATATTTAATGCAACTCATATACAAGAGCATAAATCATTACTGACCATGGGGATTGCAGATGCTATACATGCAATTATGACTGCCTTTTCCCCTATTTTCACCTCATCTATGTTCAAATATATGTTTAATACCATTTTCACTACATAAGAATACTAACATAGAGGGTAATAAGTGGAACAAAAATATGGGAGTTATTACCTTGTGAGCATTACTTTGCTCTGTATTGAGCAGTGGCATTGGGGGCATTAGAAGGAAGAGGAGTAGAAGACAAGGTCATGTCCCGCCTTCCTTACTACCCACCATTCCTTTGTATTAATTGTAATACTCATAATTGGAAACGAGGCTAATATACTTAATACTTTGCTCTGTTCTGCAAATTTCACACACACACATACCATATGTGCACTGAATTGTATAAGCAAAGAAGCATTGTGGTATAAATATAGAGAGTCAGTGAGATGGTAGAGGAGGCTATGGAGGATAAAACCAGGGATCCACCACATAAATTATTCTGTTGGGAATGCATCAACCCATCATGTATTATGGGTGCCATCTGATTTGCTTTCTCCCAAAAGATAAAAATCTACTTTGACATGACCAATACTAAAAATCCCTCCCTTCAAAATGATCTTTGTATGAGGAATACCATGGTATACATGTGAGCGCACATGCTTTCACTTATTTCAAAACCCATCATCTGGATATGGGTGGTTTACTGCTTTTCTTAGGTACCATATTGACCCCTAGTTTAGGTGGAAATGTATGGGCTTACGTGATATGACATGACTAGATTAAATTAACTGTACCATCCATTATAGATTCGTCTAATGGAAACTTGGCACCCCCTTAAGTGTGTTGATTTAAATGACTTCTGATTTTTATATTTGTTAGTTCACATAAACCATTCCCCCATAATGAATGGACCAATAAGAGAGCACCACCCACCATCTAAATAAATTAAAAATAGTTATATATTGCATATATGATAAAGTTCATGTATGGTTGGGCTTAAAGAGTACATCTTAAGCTTTGACTATTTAGGTGGAAGATGTCAGTTCATTTTCTTCATCAACATTTATTCTCATTCAAACAATAAACATCAATCGATGTTAATGTTCAAATTCAAACTTTGTTCCCACATAGAAGTTTGATGGATGTGCATAAGTGTTTGATCACATAAAACAACAAATACCTAGCATCTCATTAAAAAATGGTTGTTGCAGTGGGCATAAGACATGGGTGTCCTCATGATGTAGTTGCACCATTTCACCATATACAACAAATAGGTTTCCAACCCGATCAAATTTTATTTTCCAACATACTATGAACCTGTGCCGAATAGGAGCTTCAAAACAAGGTATGGGTGGACCCATCATAGCATAATAGAAGGGGGATTATTGTCAAATATTGTAATTCGATATAATCTAGTAGATTGTTCAGAAAATGTGGAAACATAGACAAGGCACGTGAACTATTTGATCACATGCCTCAAAGAAATGTAGTCTCATGGAATGCTATAATTGTAGGATATGTGCAAAATGTGTTTGTTGAAAATGATTTGGAAACTTTCAACCTATTTGGCAAGTGTAAAGCTAGACTCTACAACCTTTTGCAACATCCCTCTAGCTTATATTGAATTGGGAGCTTTGGAACAATGTATAAACATGCATCACATGATAAAGGATAGAGGAATTTTGTCAAATATTGTATTTGCAATTTCCCTAGTAGACATGTATGCAAAATGTGGAAGCATAGAAAACACATGAACTATTCAATAAAACGTCTCCAAGAATTGTTTGATGAAATGCTATGATTGTAGGATATGCGAAATATTGAAGCATAGACAAGGTACATGAATGGTTTGATAAAATGCCTCAAAAAAATGTGTTCTCATGGAATGACCTAATTGTATAGGATATTAACAAAATAGATTTTTTTAAATTAGGCTATAATGTTCTAGTGAATGAACCTGACTAATTAAGTGCAATTGACCTAGAGTGAATGATCTAGACAATTGGAGCCATGGATGGCTAGAGGCTAAAGTGTAGAGGTTATGTTATTGGTATTATTTAATTTGGAAATTGATTCTCTTATGTCATATGGGAGATTAGAAATAGTGTATGGACATTCATCAAAGCATAAAGGATAGTGAATTTTTCCAAATGTAGTTGCAACTAATTTGGTAGACATGTATGAAACTATGGAGGCATAAAGGCATGTGAATTGTCTAAAAAATTACCTCAAAGAAATGTGGTACATACTTAGTGTGGTACACCCACTTGCACCAAACCATCATTCTTACCTTAAGAAGAGAAATCAAATCCCATGTGTTATTCTTCATCAAAAGATAATATTCCTTTATCATAGCACAATCTTGCTTTAGAAGTGATAATTTAGTATTAACACTAGGTGTGGTGCAAGTCGTAATCAAAATGGTACTAGACTTAAATAGTGTAGAAGTGAGCTTACAATTAGCCATACTAAAGAGATGAAGCAATTCAATGGAACACTTTTTTTGGTATATAGAAATCCCCTCAATAGACTATAGGACCTAAAAATGATAAAATGATACAAAAGCTCAAGATCAATCATGCCAACATATCTATCAAAGTGTGGTGAATATAACATTGACAAGGAGCTACTAGTGCAAGTTAAATCATCTATATATAAGGCTAGTGGGTAAAAGTACAAAGTTGTGTCACACTTTCGACCAACTTATCAACAAAAGTGAATTTTAGTATTTATAACTTAAATCTAATTTTTTTCAAGCATATGATCTAGTAAGAGTCATTCAAGATAAGTTAAATATGTTCACAAATTTTCCAACTAAAATTGTTGGTTAAATGCATTTGTAGCACCACTTTGAGGCCAATTTACTAAAAAAATGAATTTATTTGAAAATTTTAATGTTTCAATAACTCCTCATATAAATAACATTTTTTTAAAATGTAAAAATACCCTTTTGTAGATCAATAAGTGTAATTTTCAAATATATATTTATTTCAATAGTTCAATTATTATTTATATTTTATTTATATTTTATTTCTATTTTTTACTAAAAATAGGTTATCAACACAAAAATATTAGGTTGATTACCATGTCAAGAAAAAATCTAAACCTTATTTTTAAAAATTAAAAAAAATATGATTCCCTAGATAAAAGAATCTAGATTAAGATAGTATAATCTGTTTACTAATTTAAATAAATATTTAATATAAAAGTTTACGTTGACTCAAAACAGTCAGTTTTTAATACACACATTTAAATATTTATTTATTAAAATTGCAAAAAAAAAATATACTATATAAAGTTTGGCGTCTCATGTAACATCATTTTTCAGCATTTTATCAACAACTAAATTATAGTGTTAATTTATAAAAAACTATATTCAAACAATTTTTTAATTTTTTCAAAAAAATACAGACATAAAATATACTAAAAATAAGTTCATTTTATTAATTTACATCATTTCAAAATTCAAAACATATATATCACTTTCTAGTGATTCAAGTTTAAAAGTTAGATTAGCATTGGTCAGTTCCTTTATAAAAGTGTGACACAACTTTGTATCAAAATATCATCTCCATATGTATGAATATACACTATATGGTTAGAGTGGCACCAAGAGAAACAAGAAGGAAGCAATAAACCATGAATCTTTCCATACCTAGCTAGAGTGGCTTATTTGAGACCATATAATGAGTGTCAAAGCCTACAAACAAGTGAAGGTTCCTACATGAATCTTAGAGGTTGCTCAATATAGATCACATGAAGATCAACATTCAAGAAATAACTATTCACATCCATGTAGAAAAGTAGCCATCTTTGAGATGCAGCAACAATAAGGGAAAGGAAAATAAAATCCATCTTAGCTATATAGGGGAAAATGTCTCAAAGTAGTCATTATGCTTAACTTATAAAAAACCATTAACTACAAGGCATGCCTTGTACCTTTCAATAGAACCATCAGCTACATACTTATTGTGGTACAACCACTCTAACAAAACCATATTTTTTCCCTTAGAAAGAGAAACTAGATCCCATGTGTTATTCTTCATCAAAGATAATACTCCTCTGGCATAGCACAATACAACTTTACAAGTGATAATTTAGCTAGTACATAAAAGATAACAAATATTGAACTATCAAGAAGGATATAGAAAGAATAATCACCATAATTCTAGTTATAGGGACTTTGATATAATATTGAAGCTAATTTATTAAGACTAAGGAGAAACTATAGAAGACAAGCCTTTGATAAAAAGGACATAATCTAGGTTATAATACTAAACAATTTCTCCATCTAATGTAATAGATAATAAAAAGGAAGGTCATCTCTCTATTTTTATGAATTTTTTTAATAAATTGTTTAAGATTATATGTTTAAGTTAACATTATGGGTTAGAATTGTAATGGTGAAATTTGTATTATCATGTCTTATTTATCAATTAGTTTTATATTTATTCTTATTTAAAATATTAAATGATACGTGTGTATAGTGATAAATGGAACAATCTTGTGTGATGTTAGGCCCCTTCATCTAGACTTTTATCCATCCATACATTAATATCCTTATGCAGGTAGCCTTATCCCCCCTCTTTCTCACACACACCTTTATACATTCAATTTTATCTTAACATTTATTGCATTCATCTATGCATTTAACTCCTACCATATATTCTTATGAAATTTACTCATTTCCATAAACTATCCCTTTTATCATCTCTATGTTCACAAACTATTATAAATTCTCACTATCCATGGTCTAATTTCTTTTACCTATGTTTTTGATACAACAAGGGTGTCCTTGCAACCCTTCCCAATGACCCAACAACCCTTACCTTGGGTACCTAAGGTGAGCTAGGGTGAGACTATTCCCCTGTGGGTGAGATCCCCCATCCGCAAGAAGTCCCACCTCTTAAAACCAAGAGCAGAGTAGAACTTGAGACCAATGGGGAGCAAACCCACTGCCCAAACCAACTCTACTACTCATTCAAGCTAATTGCTTTTACCTATATTATGCACATATTTTTAATCTCAATTTTAGAAGTTCAAAGTGGAACCTTTCCCTTCAACGTCCAACTTATCTTGTATTTAAATTTTATCAATGTGTTCATTTTAATAATGAAGCAACATCAAATGATTCACGTCTCTCATTATAAGGAGAAAAAACACTTCAACTAGTGCATTGAAAGAAATCTAGTTCTACACAAATATTCTAGGAGCATATGCATGATTGAAAATTATTATTTTCAATTATTTATACACATTTCCATGGGTTGACCTAGGAAAACATGTCCCCTTCTAAATACTGATAGACCTAAAAAGGTATTAACAAATACCACCAATCCAAAATATTTGGAAGCACAAAAGAAACCAATCTTGATACATTTGCCATAGTGAAGAAAAGTGATCTACATATCGCACAAGACAAGTTTATAATTATATGAAAATTTCATATTTTTAGATTCATACTCAAATCTCAAATTCATCCTTGCATAGTCCCAACATAATATTTTGATTATGAGGCCATTACCAATCTATTATTCACTTCTTCTAATGTTGAGGTACATCAAATTCGAGTCCATATCAAGCATATATTACATTCTTTAGTATTGAGCTAATTACATTTTTTATCAATTATTCCCACATTTTAATTGCTAGAATAAAATGCATACACAAAGCACAATTAAACTAGAGTAATTATTTAAGATCATACTATAGTTCTTTGTATTGTCATGATGATGATGGCAACTCATTACCTCATATCAATTCATTATTTGACATATTTCCTTGAATATATCTTTGAATGATTGTGGAATATATTATTTTACATCCTCTATCAAACAAACACACAATTTATAGATGCATAAGGACAAAGAACATGATAAAATTCCACTAGTCAATAACACATATCACACTATTAAACATGATATATACACATATGGTTATGGGAAAAGTTGAGAATGATATTTCCCCTTATCTAAACTATCTTATTAGTGAGACTCACAATCTAAGTGTCATGCCAAATTTTTTTGTTAGAAAACTCAACTATTTTTTTTTTAAAGAGAATACATTAACGTTGTAAATGGCCATTAACTTTATAAATGACTTAATGCATGTCTGATGAAGAAGAACTAAAAATATTCTCAAACCCACAAAATCATATTACAAAAATACTCCATGACGATTGACAATAACATATGTTGATTTTGAAATCAAATGCACAATTACATACAACAATAAACTCAAATTCAGAAACAACTAACTCTATTCAGATTTCATGAAAATTTTACTACATTGTCAAGCAGCTTCATTGCCTCTCTAATTCAATTCTCTTAATTCACCAGCCTCTTCATGAAATTCTTGAGCAACACCCCTTTTTCAAGCTCTTTTGTTATCCTTTGCAAACTTCCTTGCACTGGTTTTCCCCATGTTGCAACCATCCAATTCTTTTATCAGCTCGCACCTTGCATGAGCTAAATCTCTTCATATTCCACCAATGTATTCAAGATTTGCTCCATTTCGTTCTCTGTAAATCTCTCATGGCATGGTTTATGACATTCTTTAACTAACTCATGTGTGGCTTAGTGGGTCACTTCATTCTATGCAAATGCCTCCATTGGAGCTTATCACCCCTTTCACACGTTGTCCTCAATACATGTGTGGATTGTTTATCTGCTTTCAATCCTCCTGGCATGTTGTTTAAATCCTCCTTCACTCCTTAAGCTAGTGCCTATATTCCAATTTCAAATCTGCACTTTATTTGCCTCCATTCTCCTCTTGCGTTGGTCTTCCCATTTGCCAAATGTTGACCTTTTAATCTCCTATTCCTCCTTTGACCAATGACCACTTCAATCACAACACCTCATGCACACCATGCTTATTTCCTTTCACTGGATTGAGGTTTCTGTAAGTTTACCATTTTACGTAGTCCACTAATAAACCACACTCTGCTTTGTCTTCTACCACCAAATTCCTCTAAAGCTTGATAGTTATCTTTTGGGCATGATTTTTTTGGGTCTACATATCTACCATCTCCTGCACACACATTGTCTCCATCATCTACCCTTACTTTTATTTGCATTTTCCTTTCTTAGAGATAGGTGCAACTCATCCCCTTCCAATTCGAAAACTCTTCCCATTCTAGACGTTTGATATTTTAAATCCTCTGCACATTTCTTAGGTTGCATATAATAAAAAGGAAAAATATTTATTTTGATTATAAATCTCTTCATTAGCTCCATCCTATGCTATTTCTCACTATCCCCATGAAACCAAAAGTCTTGCAAGAATGATCAAAGCACGATCTAAGCAAAGATAGTTTTTCAATTTAGCTGCCTCCTAATCGATCGTTGAAGTCAAATTGAACTGAAATATGAGAACAAACATCAAACAGAAACAAACTGAAAATGAAATATTTTTGGATTGATGCAGATAGCCTTTTTGCCTGAGATGCTCCTACATCAAACACATTGAGTAAGAAGTTTGTGACCATGGGCTCACAAAGGTGGAGCTGAGTGGTAGAACCACCCTTTGAGATTGCACACAACCTCCAGTGAACTCTGTTGCTGACAGTCTGACCTCCTCCTCCAATAACCCAAACTCCTTCGCCAAGTACTTCATCTCCACTCTACAACTGACCTCTCACATTCCTCTTCTGGTCACCTCTTGGCTATACATTAAAAGTTGCAACCTACAAGTTCATACACATTGTCTAACGGCTATGCATTTTTTGTCTTCGCCTTAAGACAACCATTTCATTTCTCTCTCAACTTTCTCTGCAACTCTACCCTTGCAATCTTCATGCTGCAATTGTACCTCAATTTTATGAAGATTCTACTTCACAATTCACAAATCACAGATAATATTTTGCTAGAAATTTAAAAATCACTCAAATAATGGTTGCAACCAAACATTGTTACATTTATTAAAGAAAATCAACCTCACATCCATATTCGCTCAAATCCTCATTTGATGAATAGAAAGACTCTCAACATAAAATCTCTTCACAATACACACAACATAAAACTATATTATTTTACTAATAAATCCAATGATTATAAACACTACAAAAATGAATTGAATCTTCTATGCATATCACATCAACACTCTTTCCTCTCATCGCAATTCTGATATTCTCATCTTGTACTTATTTTGCTTATTTGTATGCTTTCATTCTAAACACTCAATCCTACATGTCATTCAAACACAACCTCCACTCTTCCTTTATATATTCTTGTCCCCTTATTTCCACACCCTTCACACTATCTTCCACGCTGGCTAAACCCCCCACTCTTCAATGCATACTTAATCTGCAATTTCTTATGGTTTTATTTAACCAATTTGAATCCTTTACTAGGATAAAATGCCTCTATTGTAAGTCTTCCTTGCACTTTTCTTTTACAGATCTATTCTAGTCTAATGCAGCTTTTTCTCTTTCCCAACTACAAACTTTGGTTTGTTTATTCTTTTACTTTTCTATTCCTTACCTTTAATGTAGCCCCTTTCTAATTTGTGTGCATCCTTATCTCTTCCCTATGCTGGCATAATGCTCTTCTACTCCATGTTGCTGCCTTCTCTATGTATTAATTTGACAGCCCTCTTCAATTTATCTGCAACCCTTCTCACTTGTTTGAAATTTGTTTTCACTTTTCCATTTTGTGTGGTGCCCTCGCTCCTTTCTACCTTCGTGGGCCATAGCATGGATTCTCCTCTTTAATCTTAGCTTCCTGTCACTTCTAGTTTCTACCCTGTTTGATATATTGTGCCTCTTTCTCTTATGTTTGATGCCTTTGCATTCTTCTTTTGACCAATTCATTTTCCATAAACTATTGGCCTTCCCCAAAAATGACTATCGACCTCTTCTCCCATATCATCATCGAAGATGAAAGGGAACTACTAAGCTTTGAATTCAAATCCTTAATTGAGTCCATTGAAATTGGTAATATAATGTTATTTTTTAGATAAGTAACAATTTGATTCATCTTTAGATAGAACATTCAATTGCAAGACAAAAATTTTACACTTTCCAATGTATATATTTGAGTCCTAGAATCTTCAATCAATCATTGTGTGTATATTCTACAATCATTGCAAGCCGAATTCACACCCTTAATTAAATTTGTTGAGGATGATGGCTAGAGATAATGGAGATTTGTGGATGCTCCTACATGTTTTGTAATGACCCTCCATTTGTGTTGTCCTTGAGTTGCTTACCGACCCGTTGTGAAGTTGAGTATTGATTGGTATGTTGTTTGATTAATTGTGTTTTTGAGTGTTTAAATTTAAGGGGCTTTATAATGTTGCTTGCTTGAAATGTATTAAATAAAAACAAAAACAATAATAATAAGTGGTAAAATAATTATAATTTAAATTGCTATTTTGCATTGAGTTATGAAATTAATAAAAATAAGTGTTATAAGCCAACATGATGTAAACAATTGCGGGTGGATAAAGTCAATGAAGCGGTTACACTTTTAATGGAGAGAAACGTGGGAAGTGGTGGAGCTCTTATCATGAGAAAATATTGTGACTGCATGCTTAGAAAAAAAAGGATTCTTTGAAACAAAAAGTATTCTATTTCTTTTGAATGCGTTTCTAGTTTGAAGGGCAGTAGTAATGGCCACTCAAGAGGGTGTTTTGCATGCCTAAGGAAATATAACGAAATGATTTTGAAGATTCTTTGTGACTAAAAACTAGCACTATATTTATGATGGCATTTTCTAATAGTGGGGAATCAATTGTTATGAGTTGGTTATGCATTATGGCAGTTGAGGTTATCGCATTCTCTGCCAAGGGATT